>OX451387.1:18133026-18542513 GCA_949629135.1 Eremobia ochroleuca
AGTAGACCAGTGGCCAGTCAAGCTCGCTGAATACATCCGTCACAACGACGAAGCGAACGGGAAAGCCGCCGAGCGCATAGTAACGACCCTCACAGACGAGATACTGCCCTGCTGCTCCTTCGCAGAGTTCTGCGACGCAGCCGGCTTTCTGGAAGACATTCCTGATCCCGACGCGTTCCTACAGGAACTTATAGACGCGCAACCTTGAGATAGACCCTTTGTGGTGCACTGCCTCAGTTATAACGGGTGCATGTGTCAGCTAACTAATCATATATCTAGTATTTAGACAGTTTAAAATAAAAAAAAGCTTGTTTAATCGTTATAAAAAAAATCTATATATTTGTTGACTTATAAAAATATCATAATGGGATCTTGAACTCTATAACAATATATATGCATATTAACACCATTTCGCGACATAAGATCTCATCACGCTTTGTAGAAAGATGTAATGTTTCGATAAAACGCTGTCGTGAGATGGCACATGAAATAGTTCCGTACGCAAGGCCATGTCACTCGGGTGACGCGAGCATCCCTTCACTGGCTCGAGGCTCTTATAACAATCTTTATATTATTATTACTATCACATGATATTTAATCTAAAAGTGTAACACATTTCTATGCTCGTAGACTGTTAAATTATTCAGTATTGTATACACATAATTCTGTGCTTCGTTTGTAATTTGTATTTGGTTTTTGTACATTAAAATTATTTCTGCTTCAAATCTGAGTTTTCATTTTATTTACCTACCAAACCTAAACAAACACTTAAGTGACGCTTTTCTGTGGAAAAATTAACTACTTAAATCACAGAAAAGAGTAATTTAAAGACATGTACAGACGCGTGTAATGTAATTTATCAATTACTCGATAAATTACATTACACATTACACGCGTCTGTTAACTGCGGATTTTGGACACACAGGGCTATAAAAGACTTCTAAATGTTCAAATCTTTATACTCATTACCAACATACAGTCCGCGGCCGCTAACCGGTTGAATGCCGTAATTACAGAAACAAAAAGGATTCTGTTGTTCACAAACTAAACTAAATTTAGGTTCAGTACATCTTTTTCTTTCTATTTCATTAAGAAAAGGACAGACGATAAAATATTTGTTCCGTCCTGTCAAATTAAGATACTCCATAGACAAGATTAGACGTGATTAAAAAGTTGGCTACTAAAAATACGTCTATTTACGTCAGGCCATGAAGACTATAGATAAGGAGTCCAAACTCTGTACATTAGAGTTGTGCCAGAAATTTGAAAAAATAACGTTGGCGGGCAGAGTGCGCTGAGGTCGCTAAGTTACCAAGGTAGCGGGGGAAATTTAAATGCATAATTGCTAACTAACTTCACGCGTCTTACATGCCGCTAAATTCACTCGGTACACTACGTAATGCAGCGCGGCTGGTGGCTGGTTTTACAACTATTGCTCTAAGATTTTATCGGGACAAATTATCCGTATGCGATGCCCTAGAGTTTGGACTCCTTTTCTCTAGTCTTCATGCGTCAGGCGCTGACTAATTTGACGGGACTAAACTAATATTTATCTTCTGTCCTTTTCTTAATGAAATAGAAAGAAAAAGATGCACTGAACTTAAATTAAGTTTAGTTGGTGAACAAGAGAATCGGCGCCATTGTCTCGCCTTGATCCGCGTTATAATACACGATTGGAAGGGTTAATAAGGCAGACAGAGCCCGTTGCCAATGTATCAGCGATAGAGATGACGGTCTACAAAGTCGAAGGATTTCTATAACTCTAAGGATTTTGGACCGTAAACCACTGATCTGGAGCTGCAAGTAGAGAGAGAGTGAGAGTCCTCTGCAGCCTACGCAGGACTCCAAGCTACGCCCACGAAGTAAATACAGGGTGTTTGGCAGAACGTTGAACATAAGAAAATGGTGGATAGGTGGGGTCATCTGCTACTTCCTCAGCCCTAATTTATTTGGCCGATGCCCCTGGATATTAAAAAAAAAAAATTTTTCTTTCTTCTATTTCACCACTTTCTTAACTTTAAAGTGTTAAGATATAAAGATTAAAAAATATATATATATACAACGTGTAACTTTAAATGCGCAAAACCTGTTAAGGGGTCATTGTACTCATCATTATGAACAACTTTTACTATGGGACCAAACCAGAAATCGCGAAAAAAAAATCAGCTGTTCCCTACATTTTGACGAGTTATGCGAACATAAATGTAGGGAACAGCTGATTTTTTTTTCGCGATTTCAGGTTTGGTCCCATAGTAAAAGTTGTTCATAATTATGAGTACAATGACCCCTTAAGAGGTTTTGCGCATTTAACGTTACACGTTGTATATATTGATGAGTTTGATGAGTTTTAAAATTACTTGCCTGTTTTACGTATTTTTAATAAAAATTACACCTTAAAGTTAAGAAAGTGGTGAAACTAGAAGAAAACAAAAATTTTTTTTTAAGATATCCGGTGGGCCAGGGCCAAATAAATTAGGGCTGAGTAAGTAGCAGATGACCCCACCTATCCGCCATTTTCGTATGTTCAACGTTCTGCCAAATAGCCTGTATACCAGTACGACTGAAAGTTTCACTTATACCATGTAAGAGACAGATCTTTGTCGTGACACATCTGGTCAAAATATTTCCAGTTTATGCGAATCGCGATATGAGTGAATTCTACGTATACAATTTGCTGAGAACTCCGAAGCATGCGGCATCGCCGAATAAACCAAACTAGCAATCTTTACGTTTACTTCATAATGATCGCAACAACGGATCTAAAGATGGCCGTTATGTATGATTATGTGTGTCCCAAAAATATGTTTAGCTTCTCTATAACTACGTTCAGCGATTTGTTTATAGTTTAGGATTATTGGAAGTTTTTAAAATTACTCTGGAACGAATTATGTCGAGCAAATTTTTTCCTCTTGACCTAAGTTTCAGTCTCTTTGGGTGATGGTTAGACAGTAGACGCAGTACCTTTATCGATCGTAGAATTCATTGACCATGTTAATTATATTTTCTTTAATTGGTCACAAATGAGAAAAATAAAAAAGCTTTCTTAATCGCTGATTATACATACATGTGGATGTTTGGGAAGCCCTTTAAAGGAGGCTTCTAACATTTTATTTGGAATTCGATTCATATGCCAGCCTGTATATTATTAGTTACAAGAACAGAGGTTTCTATGTCATGTGCACGAATTCTGAAGTATGTAGGTTAGTGCAGTACCTACCCACGTGTCCCACGCCATGCGCCATGACAGTGCTCATCGCATGCCTCGCCCTTGACCCCGGACCACATTTTTAACTGCGCCGGCACTCAAGCGCATGATTAGCGATCCACAGTCACGACACTTGTGAAACTAGATGAAGATTAGTTCACATTGTCAGGTAACTGTGCTATAACGAAAATACACTTAGGATAAACATACAAACGGTCAAGTACGCACGTACCTATGAGCCAGTATGTTTGCCGTGTGTACACTTGTTCGAGTCGGCATGATTCGGCACAGCTGGCGGCAAAATATACCTAAGGTAACATTTATTATGCGCACAGCCAAAGTGTAGAACTCTCTGCCAGCGTCTATATTCCACATTTAACTCGGCTGCCTACAAAGCAAGAGTGAACAGGCACCATCTAGGCACGCTCGTTCCATCATAGACCCGCGTGAAGGTCGAAAATTATCCCAGGGGAACGTAAAGTATCTTATGTGTTAATCCAGGTTATAAACTATCTGTTTGTCAAACTTCGTTCAAATCCGTTCAGCCGTTTTGGTGTGACTGACAAGGAAACCTCGCGAGGTGTCCCTCACCGATTTAGTTGCGGCTTTACTATAATAATCTACATGAAAAATTATCGTGTCTTTTTTTCTTTTTTGCTAACAAACGTTTTAAAGGGGTGAAAATCACCCTCAAAATTCGTACCCCAAAATGATGGTTTGCAGTTTTCACATATTTCTAATAATTTTTTTTCCAAAATGACTTTAACCATTAAAAAGAGCATAAAAAAATTATGAAAAATATCTTTATTCACATATTTATAAGAATTGTGGATATACAATTTTTTTTTATTAAAAATAACAAAAAAATCGTAACTCAAAAACTATTTATTATTTTTTAATGGGACCAATTTTAAGTCTTATAAATATGTGAATAAAGGTATTTTTCATATTTTTTTATGCTCTTTTTAGTGGTTAAAGTCATTTTGGAATTTTTTTATTAGAAATATGTGAAAACTGCAAACCATCATTTTGGGGTACTAACTTTGAGGGTGATTTTCACCCCTTTAAAACGTTTGTTAGCAAAAAAAAAAATGCGTATCTCTTCATTTTTCATGTAGAATATTATAGTAAAACCGCAACTAAATCGGTGAGGGACACCTCGCGAGGTTTCCTTGTGAGTAAAAAATGAGGGGTATACGTATACAATCAAAGTTGGTAAAGTCCACAGTGCCAAAATGTTCAGTAAACGATAAAAATGATTATTTTAAATTTTACAGGTAACTATTCTAATGTTAAACATTATTTATATGCAGAATGTAGGTAATACATTATGGAAATACAAGTGTTCATCACGCTCAGTTCAATACTTTTGAGTAAAACCTTAAGTATAAGATGGACTTTCCCACTTTTGTTACTGGTTAGGCGTGTAAATAGCCTGCACCTTAGGAAGGTTGTGAGAAAAAAGCGTAATAGTGGACCTCAAAATGAAACCAATTTCCCTATTAATTAATCCTCGAGAAACCAATACCAAAAAATTACTAGCAGTAAAAGATGCCCACGTACCTTGACAATCCAGAGATCCCCCTCAGACCCAGGGAAATGGGAAAATACCTCGTTCATGCGCACGTGATGGCTTGTAGGTATAGGCTGCCGGCCGGCGAGCAAAACCTTCTTAAATCCACCGGTGGAATGGTTAAAACTCCAAAAATCAACACTGCACTATAAGTTCTCAATGAAGCACAGATGCAGGTCCATTTATTTTACGAGCATCATCAAAGTTTCACCAAAAAAGGAATTTTTAAACTTTTTAAACGGCGGAGTGCGCAGCACCAGCCATGTGTCAGTACAAGGCGGGAAACACACTAACTAATGCCATCTAGTGAGAAAACTCAGGAACGTTTATATACATGAGCGCTGCGGCAACAAAAATATTGGTGCGAGGATTCATCAATTGAGAAGTTAAAATATTTCATTTGAAATACTAACATATTATATCATAGGAACAAATCCTAAAATGTTATTATTTTATTTTTTACGTTGAAAAGGGCATTGACGCTTCACCAGTTACCAAGTTTTGGACTTTACGAAGTTTGTAACTGAATGTATAGGACTTTCCTATATTTGTTAAATTAATTTATTAAATTCGGCAACGCGAACACAACAAAAGAGCATTACAACGTCAAAGGCACCCATGACAGCGGTCAGTAAAATGTAGGCAAAGGCCTTCCTATTGGTCGAATAGGACTTTACGCAAATTGAAAATAAACTAACTTGGACTTTGCCAGGTTTGTTTGTAAAGTAAATTTTCAATTTGAAATAACAGTCGAGATTACTAGAATTTGTATAAAATTATTCTACGGGGCAAATATTAGATAAGGAAACAAATGTGTTGCAATTTAAATCTCACTTTTAAAATTTTGTGGTATTTACCAACTTTGATTGTATACCCCTGAAATATCCAAACGTACACACTTTCACATTTATATTAGGTCGTCTCATAAATTATTGCCAGTTAAAAACAAATTATTATTCATATTTTTTATTAATAAAAAACACATTTAATCAATTATATAATAGTCTCCCTCGTTATCTACAACAGTCAGCCATCTACTGGGCAAAATTTGAATACCCTTCTCCCAAAACGAGGCAGGCTGGAACTCGAAAAAATTTTCAAGTTCAATTTTAATACTTCCAGAATTTTCGAATTTTTTTCCTAGTACCTAAATGAAATTTAAGAGCTCGAAATAAATGAAAGTCTGAAGGCGCAAGATCCGGGCTATACGCTGGATGTGGAACAGTCAGCCATCCTAGCTCCTCCAGCTGTTTATGTGTTAACTTGGCGCAATGAGGTCGTGCGTTATCATGCAAAAGTTGGACTCCAAGTCGTTTTGGCCGCTTAATTTTTAACATCTCTGCTAGTTTGCGAAGCTGCTGCGTATACAGATTGCCGTTAATAGTCTGATGAGATTCGAGGAGTTCCCAGAAAATCATTCCTTGCCAATCTCAGAAAACAGACCACATAATCCTACGACCGTGTTCATTAAAATTAGGCTGGGCTGGTGGGTTTTCCCCGCGAGGAATCCAATAGGCATGACGCGTGTTAGTTTCATAATGTATCGAGCTCTCGTCACATGTAATAATGTCCTTGAGAAAGTCTCCGTCCGAAGCGACTTTAAGTCGATGCTCATATAGCATTATAGCTCGCAGTTGACGCTGATCCATTTTCACTAAAAAGTAATTATTGCTTTGCGTCCGCGCCTATTTATACCCTCGCCATAAAAGGTACTCATCCTTACTATAAAGATCTAGAACTTTCTTGAATTTGCTTTAGTTTAAATACGAGAAAATTCGAGAAAAGTAAAATATGACAAGAACTTATGAGACAACCTAATATTATTAGTAGGATTAGTTTGTAAGTAAGGTAGGTTACCTAATTATATTGTATAATTAATGATAGGTACAAATTCCAGATCTTAATTTTGAGCACTAACATTTATCAATAGCAAAGTTCATTAATCTCGCATACGTTTCTGACACCCTAATAACATTTCATTAGTTCATTCTTTGTGTGATAATCACTGGTAATGGTCGTGGACTTACTCAGTAGGTACAGCGCCTGCAGCAATTACGATTGTAAATGAGGTGTTAAAAGCAACAGTAACTCGCACCTCAGCGAGCTTTGTATTAATTTAATCTATTTGTGCTATTTAGTACGTACCTAAAGGTTAATTTGCGAGTGTTGCCATTCTGTCGGGTCGGTGTTTAATGTATATTCGTTGTTCAATGCTAATTTATGTAGAACAGATGTAGGTAGGTACATGGTACACGTATTTAATCGTCATCAGTTCATCAAGCACCCTTAAAATGTTCGTGGATGACATCTATTCATCATATAGCATACTTTTTTTTACCGGCTCCAAATTTTTACAGGGTGTTCCACCCATAAATATGAATAACTTTCACTATGGAACCAACTCTGAGATCACGAAAATAAAATCAGCTGTTTCATACAGTTTGGTCAAGTAGGTATTGAACTTTTGTATTAAACATCTGATTTTGATGTTGTGATTTCAGAGTTGGTCCCATAGTGAAAGTTGTTCATATTCATGAGTAGAACATCCTGTAAAAATTAGGAGCCTGAAAAAAAAATCACCAGTATATCGAGACCCCTCGTGCCTCAGAATGCACGTTAGGCCGTTGGTTCCGGCTGTCATTTGTAGATCTTTTCGTCACGGGTAGTCAGAAAGGCCAAAAGTCTAACTATTCTGCCTAGGGGTAACATGTTACCCAGTAACTGGGTGGTGGGTTTGGAGGTCAGATAGACACCAGTCGCTCTATCTAAAATACTGGTCCTCAGCTGCATCCGGTTAGACTGGAAGTCGACCCTAATATACATAGTAGGGAAAAGGATACGGAGATGATGATGCGATGTAGGTAGGTACATGTATTTACATAGGTACCTTTTCGTCAACAAGCACCCTTTAACGGTAGGTAGGTTTTACCGTGGCCCTTGGCACGGGCAACTGAAGGAACACGGTTGGGTTTTAGTCAGTGAAAGTCTGACACGCCCTCCCACTCCGCCCAAAGCGGGAGAAGTTATTTGATAATTTCCCACACAAAAAAAAAGGTATTTATGACAGTTGGGAATAACGAAACAAGATTTAATAATAATGATATTTATTTCATAATTTTCATTTCGTGTGAGAAGTTTCGATGTGGATAACCACGAAAGTTAACTCACAATATTATATTCATAATAATAATCACATAACTAGCACAGGCACTCGAGTATGGACGTGTTATATTTAATAATCATCCACTTAAACATAAATTATTCACATAATATAAATAAACTTAATACCTTTATTTATATAACTATAACTTAAATTATATATCTTACTCCGACATAACGGTTTCGAATCGGTATTTTTCATATTTTTTCGAAGAGCAATAACAATATTTTTGTAGTAAACCTTTGGATTTTTCGTCGAGCATATTGACAGACTAATAACATAACAAGTATAAGCCCATTGACAATGTCCTATATCAATTTGGTGCAACATCGAATTGGTTATATCAATAAGCTCATACTATTGCCTCGCACATACTAATCCAATAAAAAAAAACTTGCTTTTAATAGGAAACTCGCCTTTGAAGAATAGAAAGTTCTCATGAGAGTTCGAGCTAAGTCGATTTTTCGTTATTACAAATAAATAGGTGCAAATAACAATATCACGATAATTTGGACCCATTTTTGGCAATTTTTCAAAAGACAGTGTGTAGTGTATGCGCGAGGCGGGGTTAGAGTATAGGCACGGTATAGCGTCGGCCGTGGGACGCTGTTGTGACGCAGTCGCCACGCAGTCGTCACGCAGTCGTCTAGAAGTCGTAGGAGCCGCTCTCGCCGGTCTTACCGATGCGGAAGATGAACTTGTACACGAGCCCGGCGACCACACCACCGACGATGGGACCCACCCAGTAAACCTGTACAACAAAAGTAAATATTAACCTCAACCTGAAGCAGTGTCGTATTGTATGGACACTGGATAGTGAATCGTCCTGACCTAGTCAAACATTGCAGATGTGGAGGCTAGGATACCCAAACGGTACCACAATAGTTTTAGGCACATAGTGTCTCGATGGCCACCCTAAGCCTTAACGACAATGTACACACGCCAGCACATCACGCTACTACAATCTGTCAGATTTCTTTAATAGATTTTCAACTTTAGTACTAATGCATAAGGTTCAAAGTTGATGGGGAAAATCTGACAGTTTCGGGTAGCTTGATGTGCTGGCATCTGTACTTAATTATACCTAAGTCCTTGAATCAATTTCAATTTTCATTACGATTGGGTAAATGATTGACTTTACTGTGAAAGTACCTACCAAACGAGAATGGAAGAGCCACAAAAACCACAAATAAAGATCGAATTAGTTTCTCCATCATGACTATTGAGGTCACACTTTCTTTGTGAGCTATTTACAAAGATCCTATAAAAAGCGATCGTTTTCCTCAAGAGTTCTAATGGTTTGATAACACCTCCGTGACAGCCTACCTTTACTTATTATGTAGTCGCGAGGTTCAAAGTCATTGGCACGCAAGTTAGCGTCGATTATAACTAAGGCATGACGGTGTTAATTGGTATTACATAAAAGTCGGAAGGTATCAGAAAATATTATGAGTCTCGCCATACATCGAGTAAGTAGAGTAGGTAACAATTTATTCCGCTTTTATATTAAGCGATCATTCGGAAAACGCACATGACTTAATATTTTCTAAACCAAAAGTCATTTATTCAAACTAGGCTGAGAATCAGCACAATCCCCTAAAACGACCGCCCGTCACCACGGCACGGCACAAAGTCAAAGTGGCACAACAAACTCCCCAGCAAATGGAGATTGTTACATGGAACATTTTAATTGGCGTAATACATATTACGCTTTATTTCTTTTGTTCATAAGAATGATTGATTGACACTCGGATTTTAAGCCTTTCTCGGCTAGGCGTTGGGTTCGCGAATACGGTCGTATTCGCGACCATTAGGTACTAGTTCGCGCGAACTCTGGTCATGCCAATGAAGGCACACCGCGAATTAGAATACAAACTTAGTTTGGTTTTCCTGGATACACTACGAAATAACAAATAGCGATGAACGTGTAATCGCAATTCTCGTACGTCCAAAAGGCTTTAAAAAAGTTTCAATGGTTAATCCTTTGGCAGAGATCAGTACAAAAAGGTATGTATTAGGTATTTATTGGCCATAGTATAACAAAAAGGTAACCTTTTAAATTACAGTCCTAGAGAGTATTCAGGGGTCAACACTCTAAGTACGAAATCCGTAGTTTTAGCTGAGGTTACGGGCGCTTCCTTTATAAGATTACTTCGGGGCCCGAACTAAGAATGAATGACTATACGGTATGACAGTAATTGTCCTCTCTCCCGAAGTGTTTTTGCCCCTCCGACAAAGTTAATTAATCGGGAGTAGGGTTCATTTCGATGTAACGAACTAGTTTTGGAGGGCCCCGTAACTTCGTTGACGAAATTAGAGAGAAGGTTACGTGTTACGGACAGATATATGTTTCTAATTCGAGTGTTCCGTCATCGTGATGGACATTACTATGGTATACCTTCACTTCCTGCCGTTGAGTAACCATGGCATCCATTTACTTAAGTTATTGTACCAAAGCAATAAAATCATAGGCGTGCATGTGTATGGCTATTATAGTTATCTAAGTACAATGTTCACGCTCGCTTTCCCTTGTAAGTGAAGCGGACATTGGTGCCGATTCTATGGTTCACAAACTAAACTAAAGTTGAGTTCAGAGCATCTTTTTCTTTCTATTTCATTAAGAAAAGGACAGACGATAAAAATTAGTTTAGTCCTGTCAAATTAAGATACTCCATAGACAAGAATAGACGTGTTTAAAAAATTGGCTACTAAAAATACGTCAATTGGGTAGTTGCATGATATTGAATACTATATATTCTAGTAGATAATATATCCACACATGTAGGTAATACAATAATAGAATTCGAAATCAAATTTGAAATCGGTCGAACAATAAAAAAACTTATAACTTATAGAAACTTTTTGTCTATCTCTTTCTCGCAAAACGAAGTTTTGCATGTAATTTATATGGCGATACTGAACTATGACGTCACAATTCAGTATTTCCCTCTCTGTCTAATTGAGAGTTTTGAACGCTCATATCTTTCCATTTTTTAAAAATATTAAAAAACTGTTTATACCAAGCTATTAGTGAGGTAAAAAAGCTTCAATTTAAATAATAAAAAAAAATTAGTCAACTCGCGGATTTACGTCAGGCGCTGACTAATTTAGTATAGTTTGAGAACAGGGGAATCGGTGCCAATGATAGGGTATCACGACTAAAAGGCTTACAGCAGTTGATGTAGCTATTGGATCAATGACCAACGTGAAATAAAAGTATGGCGTCATCGATTTATCTGCCCCTTTTTAGGCATGATGGGCCTTGGCAACGAGAGGTTAATTAATCTACGTGTTATAAATTGAAGTCGGGTTATGTGTTTGCCTGTGTGGCCGCGTTGTTTTTCTAAACTTTGCAACGGATATTGATGCAGTTTTCACCATAAGTTAGATCAAATCACAACGGTGTTAAATAAGTTTTCACTTCAAAAATAAAAAAAATCTCTATGTGTTGTGAAGTCGTACGGGTCGTCAGTAGCCCGAAAGTCTGACAACCAGTCTTACCAAGGGGTATCGTATTTTCCAGTAACTGGGTTGTGGAAGTCAGACAGGCAGTCGCTCCATGTAAAATACTGGTATTCCGCTGTATCCCGTTAGACTGGAAGCCGACCCCAACATAGTTGGGAAAAGGTTAGGCAGAAGTATAATAAACCTATTTATTGGTTAACTTACATAAACAATCATACAATAAAATAATAAGTGTTAATTTGTAAACAGTTCAATAGCTTGGTGATGTAATGCATGTAACTGCGTGATAGGCACTCAACGTTGTTGTGGCCATTTAATTTGTTAATAAATATGTACTAAGATGCCTATTTTAGGTCAATGCTAAAGGTGGCAAGTAAACCTAACGTATCTACCTATAAAACTCTGTGCTCAGGAAACTTCAATGTCTTGAAGTCTATGATAAAACAATTCAGCCGTGCGATTCTGTAACCATCTCACCGTGAAAGTTTGGTTGAAGTGAGCGTGGAGTGAGCTGTCATTCGCTAGGGATTAACACTATTAAGTGCTCACTTCACTTATGATTTCACGGTGAGATTTTTACAGAGGTATGCCTTCTACTAGTCTTAGGATTGTTCCTAAGTTGCTCTAAATAAACATAGGTTTTACACCTAATCCTTCTAGTTATAAATTAATATCTTTCTTAAGGTTACCGCGACAAGACTTCATAACCTAAAAAGATAACTTCATAGAAAGTTCTTAAATGTTTACGTCAGGTTATTTAGGTAAGTAATTGCTGCTTAGTTAAAGAGGAAAGCCGATCCTAACGCAAATTCTACTTTTATTTATTTAACCATTTTTGTTCACACAGAAATAATAATAATAATAATAATAACCCCACCGCCGTATCTCTACGTTGACGTCGTGGTGGGGCTTGCGCGCTCCAAACTCTAGGCCTGTGCCGGAAGAGTTTACCTTGCCGAAACTAGTCTAGGGTGAGGAGCCAGACCAAGAGAGATACAGAAATCCGCAGGGAAGCATGTGGCAAGCTGTTGGGCAGTAGCGACCCCACGGACCCTATCTCCCGGGAGTAGTCTTGTTCCTCACCTCTGGCTTGCCTTAATTGGCCGGCTGGAGTGAACGCTGACGAGGAACAGAGCTCCCAACTCTTTCTTGCCTTTATTGGCCGGTTTGAGTGGAGATTCGCAAGAGCAAACGGGCTCGGGGAAGGAAGTGTTCCAGTAAGTGCTCGTAGGGATCTTGACCATCTTCCGGGCTCTGGGATTGTTCTGAAAGCCGTGGAATACCTCTCCACTCCTCAAGCACCTCAGGACATGTTGCCCCCTTGTCGCTACGTCACTATGTGCTAGCGACAGTTTTACGGGGGCCCATTATTGAGTGTGCAAGTCACCCCCTGTCATTTTTATCCGTGTATATATAAAACATTGATTAGGCAGGGGCCATAGTTCTTCCATAGTTCTTGGTAACCAACCCACTTTAGCCACCCAAACCCATAACCGAACTTTTTAATTTTCCATATCCTGCAATAGTTCTACACCAACCGGGGGTTGTCCTTGGGTAGACTTGCATAGTGCATACAGGGATAATCGCGGGATGGTGCCGCATTTCATTACAATCTCCTAAGGGGCCTCTGCGAGTTGGCTTCGGCCCCTCGTACGCCTTTCAAAGGACCGGGACCTCATGGTCCCGAGATATGTATAAAATAAAAATAATAATAATATTCCACAACTTTCACACAACGCCATCTAGTCCCAAACTGAGCACAGCTTGTGCTATGGGTACTAGACAACTGATAAACATACATATATATTTCTAAATACATACATATTATAGATAAATTACACCCAGACACAGAACAAATGATAGTGCTCATCACACAAACATTTGTCCTGGGTGGGAATCGAACCCACGACCTTGCGCATAGTAGTCAGAGCCACTGACCACTAGACTTACAGGCCTGTCTGAAATAGACAAGAAGAAATCAATCTGCCTAAGTGCCTAGCCTTTTCCCAACTATGTTGAGGTCGGCTTCCAGTCCAACCGGATGCAGCTGAATACCAGTATTTTACACGGAGCAAGACAAGAAGAAAGGAACAGAAAAACGAAATAACTAAGATATCATCAGCCTAGGAACATGCCGGGTAGGAACATATATTTCGCTATGTATTGTTTGTGGTACAATAGTATTTATGATGTTTCCTGTCTTGGCTTTATTTGCAGTCGTTGAAAAACAATTTAGTCGTGTCCTTGTTAACTTGTTCAGCCCTGTAAATTATTTGCACTCAAGCCAGTATTAATGGTACAAACCAACACCTACAAGCCTACAAGGGGTAAGTTAATATTTGCGGAATATTTATCATTAATTCCATGGAATAATCCTATGATTATTGAGGCCGTGTGAAATTAAACCATTGGGTGTATTTTTTTTACAAAACGATCTTCGATCCGAAATACAACCTATTAAAATTAGATCTGACTAACAAGGCTGTATTTCCTATTATCCAATAACATTAATTGTTTAGAATAGATGCTACAACAGTAATGTTAGGGTTTCCGAGGTAAGCGGTTCCGTCATATATTTTATCGCACTTCATGAAAATCTGTCAATTTCACCAGTATCTATTTGATATTACATAACATATATCAGCCTATAATATTCCCACTGCTGGGACACAGGACTCCTCTCTGTGAGAGGCAGCGGACCGCAATCCCCCACGCGGGCGCAGTGTGTGTTGGTAGACGTCACATGTATTCGAATTTTTGGTTCTAGTACATGCCGGTTTCGGTTTCCTCACGATGTTTTCTTTCATAGTTTTGAGAGCAGTGGTGATGAAAATAAATTGCACCAAGTAAAGCACCTGCCTGTTCGAACCCTCGACCGTAAGTCGGAGCCGTTACGACTGGGCCACCACTACTCCACCATTTGATATTAAGGTGTCACAAAACGCTCTGTATTTTGACCATAGATTTATTAATCTATGTTTCAGACAGCCGTTATTGTGTGACCGTTCACCGCTTCCTTAGAAAACCAAAGCTTTACTCAATCACCTTTTTGAACAATAGTTACTTTTACATTGTAACCAATACAAACTCCAATCATTAAGTTCACTTTCATTTTAACGAAAGTTCCTACTCATTACTTAGAAAGGAAGACTGCATGCCATAGACCATAGAACTTAATCAACTTATGTTGTTTACAATAATATGCTAGACAAGTTATGATTCATGCTTCTGGTTCACATGTGATCGGAAAGTTACATCTAATACGTCGGATATGCAAACCCGTTTGAGAGGATGTCGTGTTCGGCGCCGGCAGGCGAAAGTGTGCTAAATAGATAGCTACAGATATAATTGCATTTACGCGAACTAATCACAATAATTATCTATGAGAGTTGTCTATCAACAATTGAAAGAGAAAATTCAATAAGTTGGGTGACTTAGGGCCAGTTTCTCGAACGAAAATTATTTCAAAATTAATTTCACAAATTGTCAGCCCGCGGAAACTGCTGCGATTGAGGTTTGAGATAACCTTATTCTCATAAGTTTACTATAATTCACTTACATGAGAATATTAAAATTAAAACATAATTCAATATTGTTGGGCGTTTTACAAAATCTCGACATTTCTATGATTGTTTGAATGTTTAAACAGCCAATTGCAGCAATTTACGCGCGCTTGTGACAACTTCTCACATTAATTTTGCGATTATTTGAAGAACCATTGGATGCCAGCCACCCAGAATAGCTGAGTAGAACTCTGGAGGAAGCTTTAGTCTAACAGCCTCTAGTAGTCTTTACGCTGATATGATAATGCAGAAAGAACTATGGTTCCTATATATCTATTGCCTAAGGTCTTACTTTGTTATATGGTGTTTATTATAGAAACGGCTCTGGTGAATGTCTGATCTTGCGATTCGAACATATCGTGACAGTGCCATTACGAGCTTTCCTTACATATAAAATAAAGATATGTCCATAATAATCCTATTGATTTGACACTACGAAAAGTCATAAGACGGACGTGAGATATTTCTCCATAAAGAACTTAATAATTATAACGATAAAGTCGAATTTCGAAATGCTGAAGGAGCACCTAGTAATGTTTCTATTACTTACCCATTGTGAGGTCCAGATGCCCATGACTAGGGCGGGTCCGATGGAACGAGCGGGGTTCATGCTGGAGCCGGTGAAGGGAATCTGTCGATAGAACACACGTTTTAATAACACGCAATTATGTACCTAACTTACGATAAACGATATGACTTATATCGTTCGATTTTCGATTTTTTTTTTGTCGTTTTACGTGACGAATATGTAAAGTTGCGTCCATTGCAAATTTATTATAAGAAATATCGCTCTCAATACAATCGATTTACAGGACTCTTTAGCAATATCTCTTTGTGGTTTATTCATAGATCTGCGACAGCCCTATTCCATATCCAGGCGAATCACTGTACATTCCAAGGTTGCCTGCAAGAGATCACAGAAAGCAATAAGGCCGCCCGTTATAGGTATATTTCAGTAGTGTTTAATTTGTTTTTGTTATGTATTTTTGTGGTGTGCAATAAAGTAAATACATAATAAATATGAGATCTATGTGTAAACAAACATTTGGAAAATTTTCAAAAGGACTAAACAGAAACAACTAAGCCATAAGTGTTTTAGGTTTAATTTAGAAATACTAAAAATTTGGAATTAATCATTTAATTTCGGATATAGAAAAGACTAGCTTTTCAAACGTCTTTAAAATGTTTAGTTTATGTGCATTAGTATATAGTGATATTCAAATTCTAGTTAAATATGACCTGAATACAGACAAGCCAAATCAAAATCATTTCAAGTGCCACGCAAAAATAACTTTTGTGGCAGGCGTACCGCTTCCTTCACAATGCCCAAATTACTAAACCAAATACCTGTAGACATTAGAGACTCATTGAACAGTAAAAACATAAAGCGTAAGCTGAAAGAACATTACATCAACTGAATTATAACTTAACATTTTGCAGGACACCTAGCGCCCCTCGACGTAATAACAATAAAACTTCTATTGTGTCTTGTTCAGTGTCCTTCAATGTGTTAACTGTTAATAGCGCGTTGATCAAATCTCAGGCCATGGCATGCTAAGACAGACCCCAGAGGTCTGATTGCGTGCTTTGTTTAAATCTTGTAATTTATAAAATAAATAAATATGGATCTAAAAATACTTACGCAAGCAGCATGGCAGGCAGTGATGCTGAGGCCGATAGCGAGGGGAGCGGATCCCTTGAGGTCGTTGCGGCGCGCGTCACACACGCCGTGCACGACAATCACCAACACGAATGTGATCAGAGCCTCGATCAGCACAGCCTGAGGGAAACACATGGGGTTGTAATGTTAGCGAACTTTATTCTTCTCTACTCTCTAATATTTTTTTTTTCTCTATTCTTCTCTTCTTCTACTACTTAACTAATGAGTAAGGCAATGATATTCATTCTCCAACGCCAGAAAATTTGTCGGAGGAATAAATTTGAATTTTTGACAGTTCTTTCATACAAAAACTGTCAGACGTCAATTTTATTCCACGAATAAAAATTATTTGTCGATTGAAAAATCAGGCCTTAATCTTACAAACATGTCGCATGTCCACATATGGTCTAATATTGTGGTATCAACAAAAATATTAAATACTAATAAAATTACAAAGAGGTAAAGATGTTGTATGTTTGTAATAGGGAGTTTCTAGAAATGCCAAATGAAACAAATCCGATTTAAACAAATCTTTTACAGATACAAAGCTACAATTTTTTTTTTCCCCGAGTGACATAGACTAATTTTAATGGCAGAATAATGCACCATCCCGGAAATCAGGTAAAACCGCGGGGGGCAGCTATTTCTAAGCAATTTATGATGTTGTTAAACAATCCCAATTTTATTTTACGTGTCACCATTATTTATTACACCATAAAAATAATGTTCAACATTATTTATCCCACCTGAGCTTCAGTGACTTCCAGTCCGGGCAGCGTCATTCCGAAGCCGCCCACTTGGTTCTCTGGCACGGCCAACTGCAACACACATAATATATCAATTAACTTAACTTTTTACATCAGTATCATGCCTGTAAACTCCGACGGGTTGGGAAGAAGAGTACCTATAATACACTGGCATTTTGCCAACCATGTTTAAGTACTAAGTAATAGACGGCGACCCTATTGACAACCGAGCAGAAATCCTGATGAATTCCTGATGTTTAATTCTTTGTTGCTCCTTTGTGAGAAGTCATCTTGAATATGCGTCACAAATTTGGAACCCGTGCGATAGCAAATACATTGATCGTATTGAGAATATACAAAAAAAATAAAAGATTTATTCGGTTTCTATGTTTTCGGCTAAGTATACCGTACCATTCTGATGATTGTTACATAAATCTTTGCGAGAAATTTCACCTGCAGCCACGTATAAATCGTCGTCGACTCGTCGTGCACTCTTCTTTTAAAATTTATATCTAACGAGATTTACTGTCCTGATCTCCTGCATAGACTGCATTTCGATTTAATCCGCCGATCTCCATTCTTTTTTCCTCTTCTAACCACAGGCTAAACTCATACATGGTGCGAGCGAGTAAGGACTTTGATATTCTTTGCAAGGAGTTCTCATTTGGCCCATTTACCACCAAAACCGATTCTGTACGCACTCGGGTGAACGATGACTTTTTAAAAGTGCGTAGTGCTTATATACCTTATACAGGGTGGAATTTTCGAAGCGTACCTGGAGGGAAAGTACTCTAAATACTAAAGACAGCAAATTTTACTCAAAGGAAACATTATTATTAAAAAGAAATAAAACTGCATTTAAAGATTTAAAAAAATACGTATTTTCAAAAATCCTTAAATGCAGTTTGGTTTCTTTGAGTGAGAACCTGTAACTGGCTTTATGTCTCTTATACAATTCCTATCCTTCTGTTATAGCTGTTAGTTCCCCTTTAAATAAATAAATAAACTCAATAACACTTTACCCGACCTGGGAATCGAACTCAGTACTTCATGCTTAGCAGTAGCGCTTGCAACCACTAGACCAACGAAGCAGTTTTAACATTTTAATTACCGATTAAACGGTTTTCCCCGAAACAAACGGTGTCTCTCGAAGTCTCGGCATTTAATGACATTTTAATTTATGATAACTGCGTTAATGACATTTATCTACACTCTTTGATAAGTTCAAGAGATTAAGTGAATATTTCCGTTAATAACTTAACGTTGTGAGAATTTTGTTTCATTTTATGGCCGATTAATGTTAGCGGTATCTTGATGACTGAAATTTATTATTACAGAATGGAATTTTTTGTATGTCAGATTATAAAAAAACCATTATCTTTTCCTTTTTACTTGTACTTAATCAAGCTACGAGTATAAAGATAGTTCGCGTACTTGACCAGTTTTTTTATAGAGGTCTTCGTATCTCGTTCACCCTAGCGTACCATATTGCGTATTCGGAAAATCTAGTCCACTTTTTGCTAGACCAAAGTACAAGTGACACGAAAAGTGCTTTTTAATCAAATATATCTTAGGTAATACTCATAATATCATAACACCACGCCTTGTTTTTTAAGAGTTAGGCAGAGGTGTACCTACAGCAGGTACAGACGCCAGCACATCAAGCTACTACAATCTGTCAAATTCTTTAATAGATTTTCAACTTTATCGCTATCAGCATTAGGTTCAAGGTTGATTGGGAAAATTTTACAGTTTCGGGTAGCTCGGTGTGCTGCCGTCTGTACATATACAATTCGCCAGTTCGTACAGTTTTGTTTTAGCCCTTTGCCATCAAACCGGGCACAAAACTACACTTTACCCGTCCTGAGAATGGAACCCAATACCCTCATGCTCCGAAGTAACGTTTGCGGCCACTAGACCAACGATATCTAAGGTAATAATTTGACTGAATACGCATGACTCATACATGTTAGAGTAATCTAAAATCGTGTCTAGCTATACGTGATCATCGCTGTTCACTGGTTAGTACGAGGGCAGTGAAATGTCGCAGGAAGGCCGCTGTCGTGTGTGAACGTTATAAATTACGCGACCAACTAATTAACAACGTGCCAACATTATACGCAAGACGACATATAAAGCTATATGGTACCAGTATAAACTGACTTCTCGTTGTACGAAAAGCCTATACAATGCGAGGTCTGCTAAAACTAGTAATGCATAGCTTGATGTGTCATCGTGTGTAGGTATTTACCACCCATTGACGTGCTGAACTTTTCGTGCTTATTATCGCTATGACTGACACTAGAAATATTGTCTGATTACAGATATCTAAGATAGACAGGCGCTATCGAAATTCTTTTGTAAGAACCGTTTACATAAAGTAATTTTGAGTTTGGTTGCATAATCTTCCCGTCATATTATGCAAGTTAGCCTTCGTTTTTGATCCCTAGGTTTTAATTATTGTACCACTCTTTCATTCTTATTACAGCACAAGATCTAAATTTAGCTCGAAACTAAACCATCAAGACAGTTTTTTATTTAGAACATATTCCTACTTAGGTCCATTTTTCAATACAAAACTAATAGCTTAGAATCGAACTAAGCTGCCAGATTTGTGTAAAAAACTGTAATTCGATTACTGGTAGGTTTTTATTTAAGGAACTGGCTCGATAATTTACTACAGAAAAAAATCATTTTTGTGTTTAGTTACTTTAATACCGTTTATTTTTGTGTTTAGTTTAAACTGACATTTTGTCCACACATTAAAATCATAAAACAGTTATCTATATAAGGTGTTAAAAAAATTAACCTTACAAACTTTAAGAGGTGCTTTAGACCATCAAACTGAACAACTTTCACTATAGGACCAAACCTGAAATCGCGAAAAAAAATCAGCTGTTCCCTACATTTTGACGACTCGTACGAACATAAATGTAGGGAACAGCTGATTTTTTTTTCGCGATTTCAGGTTTGGTCCCATAGTGCAAGTTCAGTTTGATGGTCTAGAGCACCTCTTAAAGTTTGTAAGGTTAATTTTTTAACACCTTATATTATTTGAACTCAATGTCATAAAGTTAATCAAGAGCTTACTTGAAGTATAACGCCATATATCAAACACGTGACCTTTTCAAGTACTCATATCCGAAAAGCTTTATGTGTAGTGTTCAATTAGTTCCACGAGTACACTGAAGGTCGCACCACTTGGTTCTTTATTCTAAGAGCATCAGTGTCACGGTGAACGAGACACTTTTTTTCCCGAGCGTACACATACGGCGATTAGAATGTCGATACGATAACTACATCTGGTATATAAGTGCAGGATAATTACGAGAAATTGAATGTTTATATGTCTGACGGCTTGTTTTTTTTATAACACTCTCCTTGTTTGGTTTTTAGCTTGCGTTTACTTGGGTAGCGGAACAACAGAAAAGAAATCTACACAACTTTAAATTAATCCTACAAAAATAGACTTACGGTTAGGTACAAACTTTTATCGAAGCTTTTGCGTATTCGATATTTTCAATTAAGTCGATTTGATTAACAGTTGGTTTGTCCAATAAGCAGACGGTTCAGAGCTAATAACCACGATTAAAAAATAATTGAAGATGTATTTATTAATATCAAATCGAATCATACGCACTGCTCATGCAAACTAATTAACTCATTACAGTCAAGAGCATAATTACAGCTGCATTTAATAAAATTAAATAATTATTTCTTAATCTATCTGCGTATGAAATTAATATGTGGGTTGATCGTGGTTTCTTTTGTCTAATTATAGAAATAAAGAACGAAGCGCGCATTAGATGAGCTCTAAGTAATTTGATGTTATTTTGATTCAAATCCTAGCAATCATTAGTATATAATTTCAATTACGATTGACCAAACCTATAGTAACGTTTCTTCCATAAGAAACTACTGTTTGTAAGGGGCGACGAGAATATTCTATTTCATTGTAAAATGTAAACGTTAAAACTGCCTTTAGTGTGCTTTAACACTAGATTGCCCAAAGAAGTCATTTTGACTGCTTTTTAATTTCAATTAGAAAAACAATTACGTATATAATGGCACAATTTCTTAGAACTTTGTGGCTTTTTGTACAACATATAAATACGTTTATTAATAATTTTAGTTTCCTCCTTCCTCCTTCAATTCCATTATACAACTTGTAACATTAAATGCGCAAAACCTGAAAATAGTTTGATCAGAATAACAAGCAGAATAATTAATTGAACCACTTTTTAATATAGGTCACATTTTTCAAAAAATCTTCATCAAAAACGTTGCCGTGTCTATTTATTAATAGGTCAAGCAAGCCAATGTCAGCGCGGCGCAGCGGCCCGGTGACGACTCCTCCCTCGATAAAGCGACGTCGCAGACGCAAGAAACGATCAGAATGGCCAGTAAAAGTAAAACAGCACATAAAACATTTACAATTTTTTTAATGACTTATTTTCTCTGTGACATAGGTCAATTGAATTAAAAATCAGTTGGGGTGTCTGAGGTTTTGCGCATTTAACGTTACACGTTGTATAGGTATATGTGTGATATACCTATATTTCCCAGAAGCAGTCATTTTGACTGCATTTGGGCAATATTTGAAATAAATGCTTTGACTTTGTCCAAATAAGACATAATTAGAATTATACTTAATTTTAAAAGTTACTCTCATCCCGAATGTGAATGATGAGCGTCTTACTTGCATTCCTTCATGAAATCATCTCTTCTTCTTCCTGCCCTTGTCCCATTTTATTTGGGGTCGGCGCAACACGTTTTCTTCTTCCATTCTTACCTGTTAGACGTCATGGCATCATTTACTCCTTTCTCTTTCATATCATTCCCCACACCGTACATCCATCTTAAAATCCTTCATAAAATCATCACGAACACAAATTACAGACGTCTTATAAAACACTTACCCTGATGAAGGCAGCTCCAGCAATAGCACCGAGAGTTTGGACAACGATGTAGCAGAAAGCTTTCAGGAGTTTGATGTCACCAGCGGCGAGCAGTCCCATGGTCACCGCGGGGTTGATGTGGCCGCCCGAGACATGGCCGATAGCCTGTGGACAAGAGGAAGAAATGATTTAGGATGGGCGATTAGACTTCATTAGTGCTCTTTTTCTCAACTGAAAGAATCCGGACAAAGGTGAACTTAATTAAAAAAAAAAAGTCGATAGCCTGTGGACAAGAGGAAGAAATGATTTAGGATAGGCGATTAGACCTTATTGCTATGTTAATTAATGCTCTTTTTCTCAACTGAAAGACACCGGACAAAGGTGTACTTAATTTAAAAAAAAAAAAAATTAAAGCTACAAATATTTTTGGAATGATTATAAACACTCAAAAGTCTACGCCTGCAGTGCTATTCTGTAAAAATCTCACCGTGAGAACTTAGGTGAAGTAAGCGGGAAGTGAGCTCTGTCTTTCCATAATGGTAGGTATTGACACTATTAAGTGCTCACTTCACTTATGATTACACGGTGAGATTATCACAGAATCGACCGTCTGTTGTCTGTAATCTAAACTAATAATAAAGTTAAAGAGTTTGTTTGTTTTTTTTTTTGATAGCCTAATTTTTGAAGTAGGCTATAGGCTATTTAATATCACGCTACGACTACCAAAAAGAAAAAAAGTCAGAACTCTGAGCGAAAACGAAGTGACAGCGCGAGCTGGCGATACGATGCGACGGGGTGAGTCGGGGGAAAAGAAATTTTAGGCGGACTAAGACGCGGGCAGAAACTGGTTCACTAAATAAACAGAAACAGCCGTGCGATTCTGTAACCATCTCACCGTGAAAGCTTGGGTGAAGTGAGCGTGGAATGAGCTGTCATTCGCTAGGGATTAACACTATTAAGTGCTCACTTCACTTATGATTTCACGGTGAGATTTTTACAGAATCGACCTGCTGATGTATGAACGTAAACGAAGCAAAAGGAGTATACAGGTTGAAATTGAAAACATGCGACAAATCGAAATGAGAGATTGTACTCATCATTGTGAACAACTTTTACTATGAGATAAAACCTGAAATCGCGAAAAAAAAATCAGCTGTTCCCTACATTTATGTTCGGCAGTCGTTGATATTGCTTGTCATGTATTGTGTTCTGCACAGCGGGCTCTATCTATTCTCTTAAATGATTTTAACCTTTACTACTTAAATAATGTTTATTAAATCTGATATCGAATCTAACATCTAAGCTAGCCCTTTAATGAATATGTATAATACCCACGAACGACAGGTATATTACCTAATATTATTTACAACTCACGATCGTTTTGTGATATAACTGAAGCTGCAAATGTTAAGAGTGAGGGCAAATCCGCAATTATCGTGTGTAAGCCTGTTTACTGTTTAATCAGCTTGTAATGTTCCCACTGCTGGGACACGATGAGAGGGAGTGGGCCGTAATCCACCACGTGGGTCCCAGTGCGTGTTGGTACTTAGATGTCATGTTTTCGATTTTTTGGTTGTAGAACATGCCGGTTTCCTCGATGTTTTCCTTCACTGTTTTGCGTGTTAGCCTGTGTTAGCCGTATTTATATACCTACAGGACAGTATGGTATCGATCGGGAAAGCAATTTACATACTTTTAATTTAAAAGTGGGAGACTTTTCCTGGTGACCTGGCACAGAATTGCCCTTAACCCGTTAACATCGTAAAGGCAGCCAATCATGGCCGTAGGATAGGCAGCAGCGTCCTCCTTTCTGCCAATAACAGCACCGCGATGATTAATCAATCAACCAATAGGTGATGGTATCGCTCATTGAGAGCCACTTTGGTGTTACTGAACATGTTGGTGATTATTAATAAACTATGATTAAAGTTAAGTGACGTTTAACTCTTTCAAGGCCACTTTCATATAGTTACAATATACGTGTTTTTATGTTTTTGTTTAATTATGTTTAGGCTAAACAATACTGAAAACATGATTGAATAAATTATCTGCGCCCTGGTTGCTATTACATTAGAGACGCAAAATTACATAAATTATTTATCATAAAAATAAAGTTAAAATCATTAGTTCACCAGTTAAGTTCATTTAAAATAAAGTTATGAATAGAAAATTAATTTCCTTGTAAAAAAGCGAGGGGTGCTTTTTATCATATTTCTATACTAACTCTACGTTTACAAATAACTACTAATTATATATTTACAACAATCAATATCGATCAACCCACGTTTTTTTTAAAATGAAATTAATTTTCTTTTCATAACTTTATATTTATTTGAGAATTTTAAATTTAAAGTTATTTTCTGATTTTTAGTTCGATTTGCTATTAAAGCGTGTTTTTTTTTAAACTATATATTTTTTTTGTTTGTTTTGTAAACTATTTTTTTTTTAACTTTTTTTTATTCAAAATAGTGTATTGACAGTCTGTCGTTGGTAGCGTTTAAAGTACATCTGATCGCTTAAAGTGGGGCAAAATCGAGCCCAAACGAGTCAGTTACAAACAAACAAACGTACAGGTGAAACTAATAAAAGTGTGTTAAAAACAGAACTGGCGACATGTAGGTTTAAAGGGTGCAGATGAACGTGTATAGTATACTCGTATACTCGTACTCGTACCACACACAACCTCTTCCTACCAACTTGAAAAAAAAGAGGTAATGTGAGATGACATATTAAATGATACCCAGTTTCACCAGCTGCGAAGATAAACTGTACCCTAACTGCGTTACACAATATCAATCACAATTTGAATCATTTTGAAGGATCCAAAAAAATATCCATCACAACACGGTAATATTATAAAGGCGAAAGATTGTGTGTTTCTGTTTGTTACTTCTTCACGCACAAACGGCTGAACGGATTTGGATGAAATTTGGCACACATATAGTTTATAGCGAGGATTAACACATATGATACTTTTTATCCTGACATTCCCACGAGATCGAGACTTATGCGCGTAAAACCGCGGGGCGCTACTAGCTGCTTTATATTTTCGAAAAAAATGTCTGTTGAACAACGGAAATAAAGCAATGAATGTTGTTGAACTGTCAAAATGAAACCCATTGCTATTTTCAGTGTGTTACGCAATTTCCCCGCTGGTTAACTAAACCTACGTGCAGTTATCGCCTAATAAATCTCAATTATTCGCTCAAATAAACTTTAATTGTAATTGGATGTATTGCCTCGTAATCGGCGCACATCTGAACACAGTAAAGCGCCTTTATTGTTTTATAATTGTGCCTTTATACTGTCATTAAGCGGTGTGCATGTACTGATGTAGATATGTCTACTTCGTCACGTTTTTGGGGCCATTTGCTCGGTGGTATTTCGTGAAATAATTTATGTTTTTAAACTTTGAAGGGACTAATGTCATTGTCATCTCATCTCGGTATGTTTCTTACTAAGTTCAGTAGTGAAGTAGATATAGTTAGTACTTAGTAGATATATGAGTAAAGAAGATGGTCAGAGATCGCTCAAGACGGGGAGGTTTGGAAGGAAAAAGGGGAGGACTTTGCGCAGCAGTGGGACACAAAATAGGCAAACGGAATTCTCGAAAAAAAAAAAAAATGTAAAGAGAAAGCGAACGCTGAAAAATTACTTATCAATAACCAAAGGAACCGACCGAAGTGGCGATGCTTGGGGAAGGCTAATTTCCAGACGTGAACTTCTTTCAGCTGAAATGATGATGATGAAGCAAAGAAGTAAGATTTTGTAGAGATATCGCCTTTGATGACGTTTAATGAATGAATGAATGAATGAAAATATTTATTTCAGACTAAATAATTTTGAATTACAAGTCCATAATGTTGTTAGTAGATGGATATTTAAAGCTATGTTAGTAAAATTTAGAATTATTATTATTATTATTTTGGACATGAATGGACGACCGATGCCTCAGGATTTGGCCGTCCACTCCATCCGACACCACGTTCAGAAGCGTGTTGGTGTTACGCTTTACCCGAAACCACAGGGAGGCCGGTCTTTTGCGAAGCACTGCCTGACAGCCGTCCGTGCCGAGGTCGGCGAATATGCCGGAGGTACTGCACCGCCACGGAAGCCTCAACAAACTCCTGAACGCGTTGTTATACTGGATGCGCAGAACATTGTAGGCCTTTCTAGTGTAATTGCTCCACAGGTTGCACGTGTATAATGTTTGGCACTAGCTTAGTAGTAATATTAATACAGTCTAGTTTTCTAGAATGTCTAGACTAGATCATTCATAATAAATTGCTAGTTTATTTCAACCATGAACTAAGCGTACAGCGGCTAACAGTTTAATACCAAAGTCATTAATTGCCAGTCGCGTGAGCGGGATGAAACACACAGATCACTACAACCTCCGAGGGTCTGAATCATCCGCACTCTGACGTCACAGGTCAACTCTATATCTTTATTCTCAATTAACATTTTTAACACGCATTATGTCATCTAGTGGTTTACTATGTATGTCAGGGTAATGCGAGCTTTCAATTAGTACAAAATTGACTTTATTTTGCAAATAAATCATTTTTATTTGAGCGAAGGTTTATGGTTAGTTTTTTTTTTCCTTTTTTAATTTGTGTTTTCTTTTTATTGCAGTTCGAAATTCAATTTTTTTTCGTGCAGAATGCAGAAAGCATATGAATGTGTACCGGCCAATGTTTTCTGTACCTACATTAGATTAGATATAATATCTAAACTATCATTATAAAGAGAAAAGATTTGATTTTTTGTATGTTTGTTTGTTACGCTTTCACGCTAAAATTGCTAAACGGATTTGGATGAAATTGGACACATGGGTAGGTAAACCATGACCTGGATATTCCTACGAGATCGAGACTTACGCGCTGAAACCACGTGGCGCAGCTAGTCATTAATGATTTCAAAACAGTTGCCGAATTTGGGCCAAAATATGTTTTTGCCATAGATACGCTAAGAAGATGACTTCTCAATTTTCGGTGTTCTCTCATCAAGCCGCACCTACTCAGCTATCAACTTTTCACCCTGCATATGCTTGCTCAAAAACCCTACCAAGAAGAAGTAGGTGTTCATCAAATACCTGTGTGATTATCCTTCATGTCTTCATTTTAAAACGAGGAATAATTGATATTATGGTGCACTAAAGTATTTCTAGAATATAAACTGCAATTGCTTATTATATTCCCACGCATATTATGGGTTAACTGAGGACAATGGGTTGTTATGGTGCAGATGTGCAATTAGGCAATCCATGACATAGGCATGACTCGACACTGACATGTGCAACAACTATCAATCTTCACATAAAGTATATTGTAGGTGAGCTACAAATGTATGTACAGACGCCAGCACATCAAGCTACTACAATCTGTCAATTTTTTTAAATAGATTATCAACCTTATCGCTAAAGCTTAGGGTTCAAGTTTGTTTGGAAAAATTTGACAGTTTCGGGTAGCTTGATGTGCTGGCGTCTGTATCTGGTAGTAACTATAAATATAAGAGCTAGTTTGGATTATGATAGGATTTAGGATCATAACTGATGAAATGTGGGTGCACTATGGGTACGCACGGCTACACATCAAGCTATACATAACCAGTATACGCTGACTCCTGATTGTACGAAAAACTATACAATGCGAGGTCAGCTAATACTGGAAATGCATAGCCTGCCGTGTCGTCGTGTGTACACTTTTTTCGAACTCCTCGGGCATATTAGGTGTAATGTTCTTTTCTATAAGCATTGAGGCCAGTGACAGTTCGCCGTCCGGTAAGGACCAGGCCCGGGTCGACGGCGCGTTGTGTTCCACGCGCGCCTCATGAGATGTCAGCAGGAACTCGCGACCCTGGGAGGCATCGGCCCTATTGGACCCCGTCGGGTCCGATAGGGCCGATGCCTCCCAGGGTCGCGGATTGTTCAAAAGAGTTACCGGGGCCCTTGGCACAGGCAACTGAAGGAACACGGATGGGTTTTAGTCAGTAAAAGTCTGACACGCCCTCCCGCTCCGCGCAGAGCGGTAGAAGTCTTTTGATAATTTCACACGCCAAAAACAAAGGCCGGTGACTGACAGACAAGCCTAAGTTTACCCGTGAAGATACTAAGACGAAGTTTGGAAGATTTTGTTCCTCAGAACGTGTAGAAGTTATCCCTGAATGGGTGTAACAGGGGGTGTGAAGCTTGTATGCTATCGAAGGTGCGTGTAAAAGGTAGCCAAAAATATATAACTGATATTTTTTATGAAAAATGCAATGCCGTAGGTCCTATGATGTAACCGACATTGAACTGTCGTGTACAAGATTCCAATTTATAGCTCAAAATAATTATATAATCGCGGTATTTATTCAATTAAACCCGATATGAAGATCAGTCTGCTATGGCACAGTAAATAAATATACAGTAGGTTATCTAAGGCCGCCCGCCGAGTTATTAGCCTACTCTTGCGTTGATACCCAGGGTTGTCACTTTTACTTTTAGTTAATATTTTCGAACAAGCTCAAGTATAAACGGGATACACTATGCTCAAGTATAAACGGGATAGAATTATTTTTAACGAAATTTGTTTACATTTTAGACGACGATACGCGCATCGACTTAATAAGTCGATGTACACACAAGTATTCGACTAAATAAGTCGATCGTCAGACTACCGGAACCATATTTGGATTGAACAACACATCAGACAATAGAAAAATGAATAATTTCAAAAGTAATTAATTTGCAATATTAATTATTGTGAAATTGCCCTTATTACAACTATACCTACGCGACAAATACGTTTACCTAAACGATGTTTCGTACTCAATCCTCTGTTTTGTAGTAAAACTAGACTTCTTAAAATAAACTTTAGCTCTAAACATAGTATTCAGAAAAATGCGACTCGGCTACGCTATCAATAAAGCAAATAAACTGTGAAATAAACAATACAATACCACATTTTCTAATAATATTTAAGTATAAGTAGGTACTTACATTTCTGGCTGAGTAGGAAGTATGAAGAAAGATAAGTCCGGGTTTGCGAAATCATTATTGAGGCACCCGAAAACACTACAATATTTTTTTCCCCTTTTTGAAGTCATGATACTCGTAATTTACGAGTAAGTGGCCGCCGCCGGCGACAGTTGACGAACGCAAGCGGTCATGTAGCGTCTTGTAGCGTACGCGCGTGCTCACAGTCGCGCTGCACAGCCCGCACTGCCGCCACCTTATTCCCCCATATATTATGTTAGCGTGTGCGTGAAATCGCGTGCCGACATGGCGCGCGGCGCGCACGCACACATTCAAACCGAGAGCGGCACGTTTGTATGAAGATGTTTTACTGTATATTTACTGTGGCTATGGTAATGTAGCGGTAAAACGACCTTGACTTTGAGAAATATATTCTAATTTATAAATAAAACCGTTTTATTATAGCTACATATGATTCATAAAAAACCTTGAACGGGAATCAATTAAAGAGGTAAACCAACCAATTAATATAAACCGCATCACTTGCTGTGAAAAATATTATAAAGTTGTAAACATTGAAGTCCTTACCATTTTATGTGATGGCCATTTATCACATGTGTAATGTTATTAAATTAAGTGTGAAAATTAAAAGACACTTGTGCTAATTAGTTACACAATAATATGTATTTAATGAGAAAAAGTGACGCAGGTAGAATAAATTATGTGTTACTAATTAAATAGACACACTCGAAAACCAGCCTTTTTTAACCAACTTCAAAAAATTAGGTTCTGTATTCGACCCGTATGTATGTCCGCGAGTTTCTCAAAAACTTAGGAACCTATTTTGATCTACATACTTTCAGGAAGGTTTTAGTGTATGATATATTAGGTAATTATTCTTATGTACGAAGCTATAATTATGCATAAAAGTCCGCAAGTGCATAATCTCCGGCATTTCTATGCGAATTTTGATGATTCTTTTAGTCGGCGTCTTCAATTCTTCAATGCACCTTAGCTTGGCACCGCTTGACTGCAATTGTTTATCTATGTATTTTTTAATGGATAAGGTATCCCATATAAATTTGATTAACTTTGCTTTGGTAGTTTTTGAGTTAGCTTCAATAATACGATTTTTTCCACTTAGTTTATATTGATTAAAACGAAAATGCGGAACCAACGACACCGAATTCCGAAATTAAAGTTATTTTTCACATTTTTTTGGAAGTCGTTTTTTGTTGTAAAAAGTTTTTATCATGTCGATGACTTTTATTATAACAAATATTTTTAAGAAGACACCATTATTATATTTTTTTTTGTACAAATTACCCATACATTTTGTGGCATAACATATTATTATGTTTATTATTTTCGTTACAGTTCGTATTATTATTATTAAATGCATACATTCGAAAAGTAACCAACACGGTTGTTCCTGCTAATCAAGTCGCTAACCAGTTATTTAATTAGTCTCGTGTCGTTGAGAACAGATGCGAATAAATTCATCATCTCATGCAAATGTATGTGTTATTTATACCTATATCTTCCGACTCGTTTGACGAATGTATGTAATAAAGAAAATTATAGATTCATCTGCTTGATTAAATAATACCTCATACCTATACACGTGAATGAAGCGATATTATATAGGCAAATGCGTCGTTAACGAGTTAATGATATTTAATATCATCATATTTAACACTGCAAATGCATTGAGAAATCACAAAACACACCGCATACCAGCCGATCTGCTCTGTAAAATCTCAACGTGAAAACTTAGGTAAAGTGAGCTTGAAGTGAGCTGTCATTCCACCTGATGACAGCTCACTTCATCTAAGTTATCACTTTGAAGCAAATTGCTAATCCGTTGCGTAATCAATTCGAAAAATTTGCCTGCACAAGACGAAAATAACGCAATGAATGTTGATGAATTGTCAAAATGAAACCGATTCCGATTGATAATGTGTTACGCAATTGCCCCGCTGATCGGCTTAATTTATAGAAATTATCTAAGTACATAAATACGTCAAATGCTTACAACTTTGTGTGTTATTTAGTCTATTCTAGTGTTTGCTGACACAAAAAGAAAAAATATAGTCGTCTAAAGTCAAGTAGTCTGACTTGATATAAAGCTTAGACAAGAACTTCTAACCCAATCAAAAGTAGAGCTTACAAGATGATCAGTAAAATTACATTTAATTAACTGCATCGAAGCTTTTTAGCATAAATTAGGCATTTCGTAATTAAAGTGACGTTCAACGGTGGACAGGTGTGCATTAACCATTAACAAATTACTCAACTTGCGAACATAAAGTTCAATGTTGGTAGTAATGGCGGCGTGTCACGGTCCCGGCTCGTCACGGACCGGACCGGCTTAGGTACGGTTAGGACAGGGATGTGTGACGGGGAATCTTTGGGTGGAAGGTGAGGACATGGAGCCGTTATAACAGTGAAGAGCAGTTCACATACTAAGGAACGAATGGGGAAGTAATTTGCCAAAAGGTAGAAATTGATAGGAAAAGTTAAGGTACAGACGCCAGCGCAGCAAAAACAATCGAAACATGATTGTGGTCTCAAATGGGTCAAACTAATTTCGTTTATTTACTTAATACATGATACTTTTATCAATCATTATTGGTGACCGAAAATTTTTCTTTAATTGTTGCAGGTTATCTTACGAAAAAAAGTTTCGACAATTTGTTAAAGATTTAATAAATGACGAAAGTCGAGATCGAAAGTTAAAAAAGTAGGAGAAATTAATTAAGTGGCAACACATTACAGTTGTTCATTTGTTACTATATCTGTGTGAGAAATTCTCGAAACGAAATGTGTAAAGTTGAATAAGCCATTAATTCATTATCTGTCATAAATTGACACTGTTTCGGACACTGCAATCCAAAATTAATGACTACCTTATAAGGTTCGTTACAAATAAAAAAATATAGATTTCGTCTATCGCTCGAGATATAATTTATGTATGTCCGGACTCCGGATACCGCACCTAGGACTCTGACACATGTAGCAGCGCATTATTACATTTTCCTTGATCTTAATAGTTTATTTTGTATCAATATTTCTTTTTAATGTGAACGAATTGACGTTAATTAATTGAAAACTTATTTTTAATTATTGGTGGTTAAACTTTTAAAATGTCGTCTCTTATTTTTGGTGCTGTTTCGTTAATAAATGATTTAAATAGGAAATATCTTATATCTACGGTTTGTATGTCAATGAGTTTCCTCATTATATGTGAAAATTATGTCTTATTGCCTATCGTAAATTATGAGAGGAGTTTTTGACTAAGTAAACACAACCGCACGGGTCAATTGATCAGGTTAAGCTACGATTGCCGCGGTTGGCCCGTGTCATGGGTGACCATCTTCATATCCCAAGACCCCTCCGTGACTCAGAAAGCACGCTAAGCCGTTGGTCCCGGCTGTCATTCGTGGATCTTTGACAGTCGTTACGGGTCGTCAGAAGCCCGAAAGTCTGACAATCAGTCTTACTAAGGGGTGTCGTATTACGCAGTAACTGGGTTGTGGAGGTCAGATAGGCAGTCATTCCATATAAAATACTGGTATTCAGCTGCATCCGCTTAGACTGGAAGCCGACCCCAACATAGTTGGAAAAAGGCTAGGCAGATGATGAGTTAGGAAAAAACATAGGCATATGATGATTATCGTATATTATGCGTCACGTTCAAAGTGACGCTTAGTATTTAAAATATATACCCACTTGAAGAATTTTTATTTAATTTTTTTTCGAGCTTATGGTAAACTAGCTGCGCCCCGCGGCTTAACCCGCATAAGTGTCGATCCCGTAAGAATATCGGCATAAAAAGTATCCTATGTGTTAATCCTGGTTATAAACTATCTGTGTGCCAAAGGGAAATGCCCATTTGATAAAGAGGTTTTGGCCAAATGACGCCCAAGAAAGAAACAAATTATAGGCGTTAGGGTTGAAATCATAGATAAAGAAACAAACGCTATTTTTTACATAGAACTCGGTTGGACTTTTATTAATCATATATAAAAATTCAAGGTTAAAAAAACACATACTTATAGGTTTCTGATTTTATATTCGTTCTCATTTAAATAAATGACAAGCACGTCATCTAGGAATTAGGCTGGGGATTTATATTTGATTGAAACCTTGCCCAGCCCAAGAACCACACAATTGTCATCACGTGGGCACAACACCCTACTGTCCTCCGACCTGATATACCTACAACTGCAACAATATTCTCGCATAGCTTCTAATCCTGTTTCATCATTCTTAACAATTATACAAGTTGTAACCACATCGTAATCAAAGTCGTCGGAATATCAAATAGAAAAACTTAGTAGAAAAGAAAATAACAAGTCGCAAGGAAACATCACCAAACAAAATGTGAAATGTCAATGTCAATCTGTTGTCGAAAAATTGCGATTATTATTGACGTAGGGATGACGTTATAAGATCGATTTATCGAAAAATCTATATTAAAAAAAACTGGAAACACGAAATCGGTTAAATGGATCGTATCTATTTATAAGCCCGAATATGGATAAACTTTTTTTGCCTCTAAAGAAAATAACAAAAGCGAAACAATATGTAATAAATATTGATTTTCCAAAAATTGATTTTTGGTGCGTCACCCGTTTTAGTGTTTCGATTTTTTTCAGTAAAAGTTGTCATCCCTACTTTGACAGGACCAACGACCGGAATTGTTAAATAAGGCATTAAACGATTGAGTTTCTTGATTAAATCGGCTTTTAATTCCGGAGATTTCATTACAAATAAGTAATAGCAATATTTTAGTTATTAATTGTATTTTTTTTTTGCATTTGTTACATTGATGGGCAAAAAATGGCCAAGAATGGGCGTTTCCCTTTCATCAAAATTGGCCAGCCGTTTGAGCGTGAAAAAGTCAATTCTAACGAAACATTTGAAATAGTTCGATCGAGTACTTAATATTTAGTACTTTAACCTAAGCCCTTTATATTTTACACGGAACAAGCTCATAAAACATATTTATCTATCGACCTACTTACTGAATAGCAACACTATCACACCCTTCGCGCACATTCGGCAAAACTCGGTATATGTCTACTGTGAACGCGAGGGCAGCGCGTACGCACGGTGCATTGACCACGCACGGCGCAAGCGCACCATGCGTGCGCACGGTCACCGCGCTGCCAAGGGCGCCTACAATCCCTAACATGGTCGCGGAACAAGATATAGGCTTTGAGAAAAATCTGAGTATTTTTCCAAATTAATATACGTGCGTGGGAAATGGAGCTAATGCCAAGTGTGGCAGTAGCTATACAACATTTGCGTCAATAATTCTTATAGTGATCAGAAACTTTGGAAACTGAATACTGCTAAAAAATATCAAGCAAACTTCCCATAACTTTTGTGAAGTTCTCTAGATTTTTACCGAATTGTTATAAAGATCAATAATGTTGAAATAAACCAAAAATTCGACAAGATTTTAACTTGTACCAAACCATAACGGTAACACGCGCATTATATCAACACATACTCGTTCTCCATACAAGCCGACACAAGTCGACACGACACACACCGGATATTTATTTATATTCAGATACTTTATCAATTTAATTGCTTCAGACAAATGGGCTCCCTTCCACGAGTATCTCAGTAAATTGGGTCAGTAATTGCCTTTTACGGTATATTACTCTACGTTTAAAAATAACTGTTTATTGAACTAAATTATTTGAAATTACCGATGATCCTTCACGGTTTCCGTTAAAAGGAGATTAATGTAATTAGTCCGTGGAAAAAACCCTTTTCTGTTTAATCTCTTCACAAACAATCAACAACAATTTCAATAATGAACATGGCCATTTCGAAACCACTATCAGATAAACTAATGATTTTTAAATATCCACAAAAATGTTAGCATCCAATTAATTAACTATTTCAATAGGTAAATTTCCATTATGTCATAGGAACTGTAATCGTACGCAGTGGATAAGCGCTCTGTACTCTATGAAACTTACGCATTAAGTAAGCCAAACCTTAGGCATTACCTCCAACTCACGTGTCGATTGTGATAAGCTGCTGATTTATAGTAACCAGGTCACATGATATCATTCTAAATACTTCTGCAGTTATAATACAAAATCGCAAACCGACTAGATCTTCATCGGCATTTAAAAGTCAATTTTTGAACGTATGAGTCTCCCCATGACCGGTTTGTAATGATTAGTCATAAACAGTGCCAAAATCTTCACGCTTAGCAGATTTATGATAGCTTGCTGTATATTGTTATTAGCACACAGGAGGAACTGCTCTCAAAGCGGTGAAGGAAGACATTGCGAGGAAACCCGCTCGCTTTCACAACAACATAGAGTGAAATGGAGCTACAGGCATGTGACTGTTTTTATTTTTTTTTTTTTCAATGTAACAGACAGACACAGAATGGGTTCGTACCTAAGTCATTCAAAGTAAAGTATGCAGATCCTAAAATAGCGAAAACAGCCACATACGTATTCTAGAGGCTTGCTACAAAACCTACATGCCGTGGGAACATCCGAAAGTAGCGCTCAAAAAACCTGCAAATATATCGAATCGGCTCCTTTCAAAATTATATGCACTTTACGATCTGCATTACGACCCAGTTGATAAGGAATGTTACACCGTTATTGGTACATTGTACGTCTTATGTGTTTAACTGTAAACCGTTCAATGAGGCTTGCCATCGAGCTAACTGCAAATATTTGGGTATTTACCTACTCGACTAGAGATGTTTGCAAATAGCAGCAGACAACGATGTCTCATGATCTAATGTACAGTGGCCTCCAAAAGTTAGTTGACATTTTTCCAATTTAGCTTTGACGCCACATTATGTTTTAAAATAAAAAATAATCAGGTACTTAGATTAATTAATTATGATAATTCAAAGGTAGTTGAATTAGTCAATAAAAACATTGATTGAAGATAAAGATAATTTATTTGTCAAACATGCGTTTACATACAGATCAAGCATGCAGGATCTTAAATATAGGTAACAAGTCCGTACATGTTTTGCCTGACGATACGTACAATTTTTTAATTTTTTTATATAACAAATAAATAATTATTTCAATAACCAAAAACTATACTGGTTCACTAACATTCATTATTAAATTTCATGAGAATAATATACAAGTTCCAGTATGTCAAAAGGCATATGTCAAAAAGTAATTTATATTATAGTGACACTTGTCTGTTAGTAGATTTAGAATCTTATTTTTAAATTGATTTGTTCTCATGGCTTTATATGACTGGTATTTTGTTGTATATTTAAAAAAAAAAGAACATTTATAATTTAACATTTGTATCACTAGAATTTTAAATCATAATGTGGTGTGTCAAAGCTGAAGTGGAAAAATGTCAACTAACTTTTGGGGGCCACTGTACTCGTATATGCATTGCAATGGACTGTTAAATTGAAGTGAAGACACTGAAGAACATACAATCATAGCCTAGCCTTTTCCCAATTATGTTGGGGTCGGCTTCCAGTCTTGTCTATGTTTTACATAGAGCGACTGCCTATCTGACCTCCACAACTTAATTACTGGGTGACACGATACCTCTTGGCAAGACTAGTCAGACTTTTGGGCTTCTGACTACCCATAACCACTGTCAAAGATCTACGAATGACGGCCGGGACCAACGGCTTAGCGTGTTTTCTGAGGAGGGGTCTCTATAATTAATGCGGCTGTTATTATTTTGCCACGAGCTCCTCCGTTGAAGAATATACATCGTTTGGAATAGAGAGTAAAAACGAAGGGTTTTTCAAAACTAATTCCCTGAATTGATCTAAACGCTGAAGTATAAATGCGAACCAATTTACGAACAATGTCGCGAGCTCGTTTACATAAATCAAGTTGATCAACGATGCAATCTGTTTTCATAAAGACATAGATTTTCCCGTAGCACATACATCTTCCTACGCATGCATAATGAGGATTCATGTTCGAATACCTTGAATTATGAACGCGTACAAGTCCTAAAGCGGTGCTTGATGGATGGATGTCCAAGGGTTAGGCATAGTTAGGTCGTATAGGTCAGTCTAGTTAGCGCAGACAGCTATAATGAGCGCTCCAATTTGTCCAGCGTGAGACACGTGTAAGGGCACATGATGATTGCGGGAAACATTCACTTTGCCCTATATTTTATAATTCTGCTTAATGATATACCTAGTGCCTGATTATAGAATGGTTCACCACTGATTATTACTGTTTTGCCTGCGCTGCCCGGCATTGCATATATTTTGTTATAATATTTCTGGTTTCCTTTAGCAGCTGCCTTTGGATTTGCATCTATTGAAAGTTCTACATTACCATTCATATTGTGTCCGCTGTTAACCCTTTACTGCATTTTATATTAAATAAGTGACAATTTTTTTTTTTGAAGTTAATTAAAAGTCTTTATTAAAGCTTCAGAATCAATTATAGTTTTTTTTATTTTTTTATTTTTTTTATTTTTATTTCCAAGTGGTATGTGATGATAGACAAAATAGTTGTGTTTTATTATTGCTAATGATATGACAAACAAACCCCATTAGGATTTATACGCTAGTTTTTTAATTTTTTTAGAGTAAATAAACTGTAAACATGTCAAACCATGTGTATATGGTTTCCTATGCGGAAAAGGGTTAACATCATCTGCCTAGCCTTTTCCCAACTATGTTGGGGTCGGCTTCCAGTCTAACCGGATGCAGCTGAATACCAGTATTTTACATGGAGCGACTATCTGACCTCCACAACCCAGTTACTGGGTAATACGATACCGCTAGGTAAGACTGGTTGTCAGACTTTCGGGCTTCTGACTACCCGTAACGACTGTCAAAGATCGACGAATGACAGCCGGGACCAACGGTTTAACGTACTTTCCGAGGCACGGAGGGATCTCGGTATGTAAAGATGGTCACTCATTCACAGACCAACAGCGGCAAGCGTAGCTTAACCTGATCGATCGACCTCTGCGGCTGTTATTATTTAGCCACGGACCCCTCTTTGCAACATTTTCAATTTCTTTTCTCCCGGACTCATCATATACACGTACCTAATTAAAACATAAATCTAGGTACACAAGCATAAACTACATTCCCATTTAATAGAGCACCTAAATCAACCTTATCCACTATCTAGCTTTAATTGGAAGCTCTTAAACCGTTCGATTCTTTACTCCATACATATTCATTAGCTATTACGCAATAGTCATTTATATGTAATTTTACGACCTCAATCCGTTATGATAATACATTTCTCCCGTGTCATTGCGCCCACGCATTCCTTCCTGTATTTATGGCTAACGAATGTAAATTAGATGTAATCGTATAAAAAGTATTGAAAAAGCCTATAAGTGTATATACTGAGTATGTGATCTCGGGTAGTGATACCAGTTTTTCTTGTAATTCTCGAGCTTAAGAGAGGAACTGTGGATTATGTAATGGAGATTACTAGTTTTGTAATTCACTGGAGGTCGGTTCTATATATCAGAGCGGGAATTCTCGTATTTTAAGAAAGTTCACAGTCTGATCTCAGTCTTATTCTGTCAAAAATACCTCTAATTTCCCTACATTTTTGACAAGTTTGTCATTTGACATTGATTGTCGCTGAGGTGAAATTGCTACTAGATTTTGAACGTTTTTAATTACGGGAATTGGCGGGAATTTGTTTCTACGCTTTCTTTTTTCAAAATCACAGTGTTTGCCATCTCTGAATAAAACAAATGCGAATCTAGCCTCGCAATTTAAATTACGAATCGTACAAAGCATTTCACGACTGGTTGGCATCGTGCGTCTAATTAGGCATACTGTATACACAGTTCATAGCCAGCTTGTCGCCAGTTCAATTACTAGTATTACGTGTATTTTAACGAGACTTGTTCGTTACTCTATAATTAATCATGTTCGCGTATCCGTTTGCACTGCTATCTGCATTTGACTCAAAAACAATTAATTTTATTGGTTGATGTAACAGATTGATTTGTGGAAGTTAATACTAAAATTATATTCAAAACGTTAATTAATTTGTGTAAGTTATTGAGACGTCGATTTAGACGTCTGATATTAAAAATTAATGTAATTCATTATTTTGGCATTAGCGCATTACCAGGAATAAAATTACGATAGATCTCACCTTTAAAATATAATTAAAAAAATTAAAATGAGTTTAATGCAGCTTCCCAACCAAAAAGTATCAGCAATTTAAACCATCTTACCGTATCTTTTTTATTTGCCAAGTTCAACCTACATGTTGTAAAGAGCACTTCAAGTAACAGTACTGGCCACAAATAAATCCGTCAGTGTCGCCGCCTCGTTTGTAACAGTTCGCAATAAGAGTGCGCGCACGCACGGCTGGCGCCGATAAATTAGCGGAATTAAGTCGCGCAAGCTTTCAGTGTGTGGTGCAAGTGATGAGGGGAGAGCAAGTACTAGCAAAAAAAGTTTTAGAGAAAAACTTCTGGTTATCTTCTAAATAGAAAAATAGGGTTCCTAAAAGAGATAAAATTAAATATTGATAGGTATAATAGATACTCTTTATTGTAAATAAATCATTTTTTTTTATGTTATTTTATATAGGGTGTCGCATTACTCAGTCGAACATTCAGATAACCCTTGGTTGGACCTCTTGCACTGCACCCTAATTGTGTAAAACACTATTACTCTCAATTTGAACCATTTTGAAGCATATTGCTAATCCATTGCTCCGTATGTTCGAAAAACGTGTCTGCTCAGCACCGTAAATAACGCAATGAATGTTGTTGAACTGTCAAAATGAAACCCATTGCTACTAATAACGTGTTACGCAATTGGCCTGCTGGTCTCTTATAAGACAGAGAGTCAAAACATATACTTAATTTGGAAAAACTACAACTCTTATGTTTAGAAACTATAATATATAATAAGTCGATATTATGCTCAATTTACAAGTGATCAAACTCGAGTCACTAAGTAACTGTCCGCCCATATAGTGCATACAAAACTACCATCAAGTACAAGAAGTACATACAAAATACATAAGCAAACTGGTTCACACGAGCTTAGTAGTTCACATACTTAGTGCTTACTTGCTTAGCATGCAGAGACACTGCCTAACGGTGTTAGATAACTTTGGAAAACCTCCTGGATAGGTAAATAGGTACAATTCCGTGTTATTTCCTTGGGTTACGTAAGACTGTGTACAATGCTGTACATTATATTGTGCGTAAATCGTTGGCTATATTATATGGTAGGACAACAATCTGAGAATGTTTTGTGGGAAATTTTTCCAACTTGCATTTTCCGTGTCCAATGAGTCCATAAGGTGACAGTTTTACATGGTTCGGTCTTGGAAGTTAGAATAGAATAGAATAGAATACTCTTTATTATGTACACCATATAAACTACAGACATAAATATAGAAATTTTACATAGGGTGACACAATGGGCGGTCTTATCGCTAAGAGCGATATTTTAAAGACAACCTTTGGATGGATTGAAAAGGGAAGGAGAGACAAATACTGTAGGTAGTCTGTGGTGTACCATTTACAAGATACAATGAATACATACATAAAGTATATTATAGGCCTTATTAACCAACAAATGTACTTTAATGTACACTTTGTTTTATTCTTTTTTGACTGAAATAAGGCTAGTTAACAGTTTGTTAAAAAAAAAAATCTAAACTTCAAAAAGTACAGTCGTATAGTAAGCAAAGCTAGTATAAGTAGTCATAAAGTACTAGGCACCACTCTACTCTAAGCTAAAAGTAATCCAGAAATTCAAAAAGTTTATTTGTTATGTAATAAGCAAGAATCCACTCGCGGGTAGAACTTGGATGAGGCTCAGTGGCGGATTAACACATTTGCCGCCAGTAGGCTATTCAAATTTGGCCGCCCCTTCTGACCTCTGCATTTCGATACCCTACACGAACAAAAGAAGGTGGAAGTATTAGCAGATTGACAAACGTCAAATTCCCCACTTTGACAGGTTAAGTGGTGAAATCTAATAACATTTAGGTATTTATTTATTTTTTATTTCTATAAGACAAAAAAAAATTGGGGCAAATTTGCCGCCCCCAAAAATCCGCCGCCATAGGCTCAAGCCTACTCAGCCTGCTGGTAAATCCGCCACTGATGAGGCTGGCACAGGAGCGTAGGGATTGGCTCAAGAAAAGAGAGGCTATACCCAGCGGTGGGTGAAGTCGGGCAGTGGACCGTAATGAGGATAAAGCAAGCCTACTCTATCTGACCAAGATTATGTCTGGACTTTAAAAGAGACTATGACCTCTGAGTTTATTTCGGCCTTTCTTCTCAGAGTAGTCAGATAGGAAACGCCAACCTCATCTAGTTTTAAAAAAATATGATAGACATGTAAAAGTGTTTGTACAAACCTACTTACAGAAAATAAATCATTTATCATTTACTAACTAATAATAAATCATAATAATAATATTCCACGACTTTCACACAACGCCATCTAGTCCCAAACTAAGCAGAGCTTGTGCTATGAGTACTAGACAACTGATAAACATACATATATATTTCTAAATACATACATACATACGTTTTTTATTTTTTATTTAGTACTTAGTTTAAATTGTCTGTAATTTATATGGTGTACATAAGCTGTTATTTTCTTATAGTTAATTATAATTTGGTAATACATACATATTATAGATAAATTACACCCAGACAAAGAACAAATGATCGTGCTCATCAAGCTATTACGTTTACGTAGCCAGCTCTACACATACACATTTCATTCATGACTAGTTTCACATAGTTTTGCTAACGAGATCGTAAGGTGAACACAGATCAGATCTTAATAACATTTTAATTATTTGTAGCCAACACGGCGAAGAGGAAATAATTTCGAGTAAAATGGAAGTGAAAACTTTGCAAGTGGGAAAATTTCTCTTTTTCATTACCTACGGCAAGCTAATTACACCAAGGTTTCAAATTAAAACTGAGTTTTCCTTTTACTTGTTAATTAAGTGCATGATAATTACAAAGAAAGTGTAGTTCAGAGTAAAATATTTGAAAATACATATGGATTAGTTACCTAAGTATAAATTAATTTTCATTATACAACTTGAAAGTAAGGCTCCTTTTAAATAATAGAAAAGCATGCTTAAAATTACACGCATTCATTTGTTTTAATTTAGAGACGATTATTTCTCGGTAAAGTGGTTTCTTGATTATGTATAAGGGCCACACACAGCTCTTTCTAATTTGCTCATGCTTCAACTTATTTTTTTTTTGTTAAAATAAAAATATAATAACCTAATCTAACTTATTTTACGCTCGTTTAATTGGTTTAGTATGTCAAAACGTTACGTCCTGTGGACCTACGCAAGTACAGACGCCTGCACATCAAGCTACCCGAAACTGTCAAATTTTCCCAATCAACTATTGAACCTTATACTTTAACGATAAAGTTGAAAATCTATTAAAGAAATATGACAGATTGTAATGGCTTGATGTGCTGGCGTCTGTACCATCGTAAAAAGTATTCTTGCACGAAAAATTATGTAATGCCAACGAAACCCTACAACTACTCACTCCACAAATTCATACACAATAAATCATCTAAAAAATTCTACTTTTAATAAGAGGTTCATTTATTACGTAAGAACGAGTCGTGATCAAACGTGGATTCAATGTCATGATTTCGTTCGTCGTAAGTGAATCTTATGCGATGTGATTTATCTTAAATGCACGCTAACATTTTACTTGTATATAGTTACTTCATATACTACACGATCGGCTCTAATACATGCCTAATTAAACGCTCATGATCATGTATTGGCTGTAAATTATTCATTGCTTGCACTTAGAGTTAAAACTTTAACAATCGCTTTTATGTACAGACGCCAGCACATCAAGCTACCCGAAAATGTCAGATTTTCAAAATCAACTTTGAACCTTATGCTGTAACGATAAAGTTGAAAATCTATTAAATAAATCTGACAGATTGTAGTAGCTTGATGTGCTGGCGTCTGTACATACATTTATTTATTAGCCGGCTGCAGAACGGTCAAGTATTTTTAAAATACACAAAGGAGGTGCCAATGACCTGCCCGTTCTATGTTGTAAATATCTCGCAGTGAAAACTTAGGTGAAGTGAGTTGTCAATCCAAAAAAAATAATTAAAAAGGTGAAATTTTCAGAGAATACTCGTAGCACTGCAAGTGGAATGTCAGCTCATTTCTAGCTCACTTTACCTTAGTTGTCACGGTGAGATTTTTACAGAATAGACCAGCTGTTATTGATTCCTTGGATGCCTGATTTTTTCAGATTTAATATTAGTTTTTAGGATTCCGTACCTCAAAAGGAAAAACGGAACCCTTATAAGACCACTTCGTTAACCGTCTGTCTGTCCGTTTCTCAGGAACGCGTAGAGTTATCAAGTTGAAATGATTATCAAATACTCAGAGCTTCAATCCCTTGAAGCTGTGAAAAAATCAACTTCTAAGTCAACGCAATCAAAAGATACGGGCGTTTATGTTGCGGAATCAAAACCTATAGGGTACTTCCCTTTGATCTAGAATCATGAAAGGCAAGAAGCAATGTCGTGTAGCACAAGTAAAGGAAAAAATCCAAAAATCGTAAATTTGTAGTTACATTACAAAAAAAAAACCCGTGATAAACTGTTTACATACCTACAAATTTGTACGGTACCCTCGGTGTGCGAGTCCGACTCGCAATTGACCAATTTTTTTTTTTAATATGACACTTTAAAACGTCATTATAAAATGGTTTATTGATCGAATTCTTGGACCGATGACGAATTGTGTGAAACGCGATTGAAATTCATAACGTCATGATTATTAATAATGTATTCACGACCTGGAGACTCGTGTTCGAATATATTAAAGGGCTAATAACATAATTTAATAAAATTCAAATTAGTAAGATAAATGTTTCCGTTAACCATGTGTTTGAGCGTGCGATGTTTCCTGCCCAATACAAGATTACAGTTAATGGTTAGCTTGTAATAAATCAAAGTTTATCTTTGACTTATTATGTAACCTGTGTGTACCACTGTTATAAGGTAACACTTGTGTACCAAGCTATTTTATTTGAAACAACCATTAATACTGGATAGAGGCTCCCGCAGACAAGCGCGACGCGACGGTGTGACACGCTTGCCTTCTAGTAGAGCAATTTCCATGAAGTTTTCATATACCTAAATTGTTCAACTACCGTCGCGTCGCGCCTGTCTGCGGGAGCCTTTATAAGTATCGTGATTTCACGGTAAATATCTATTGCTCTTCTGTTTTTCGCCACACGTTTTCGGTACCGACTTTAATCCGTCGCGCGCCAATTAGCAGACACAATAGAAATTTTATTGTTATTTGTACACATGGTGTACATTCGACGTTTGAGAAGTTAATAATATCGGCGGCACCTACCGCCAAAAGGAACTAATCTAAAATTGCTTAAGCAACATACTCAGTTATCTACACGCATAATTGACATTTCATGAAACGACCTTCACATATAAAACAAAATAAATGGACACCAAATAGAAAATTGATGATCGCCATCATTCATTGTGAAAAATACAATACATACCAACGCCTAAAATAAAACAATCGATAAATATTAATTTACATGTTAATCGCTCGTCTTAGTTCCCTGAGGCCACCTCTACGACACCTATACGTTATGCGTAGACGCAATGCAAGGAATAATCAACCCTACGGTTCAAATTATAGAGTCGAAAATCACCTAAGGCGTGTTGTATACTACAATTGCTATTGTACATGCACAAACCGTTTGTCAATAGACAATCCATCTCGAGTGATAGCCGATTAATGATCGATTGTATTGATTCACATACACACGTCAGGACAAACATATCATGGGATAAAACGTTCGTGACTGAACTGACACTGAGTCGATTCTATAACTAGACGATTAAGGATCGAGTTATTAATTTTTAGTCGATTAAGAAATTTAATTCAACTGGACTGCAGATTTGATCTGTAGGACTTGCTTCGTGACTTGGTTCAAAATATGTTGCAGTACAGCTTTGTAAAGTCCATCATCACGTGTTCGGATGTGTTAACTATAATATTCAATTTACTAACGAGCATAGGATATATTATTATATGTTGGTAAGTAGGTATGAAATTAGAATAGAAGAAGAGAGTCGACCTTCAAGGTAAAGCAACGCATGCCGAGGTCGGTCCGTGGATGGGTGACCATACATTACATATACCGAGACCCCTACGGGCCTCAGAAAGCACGTTAAGACTTCCTTGGTCCCGGCTGTAATTTGAAGATCTTAGACAATCATTACGGGTAGGTATCAGAAGCCCGAAAGTTTGAAAGACCAGTCTTAACAAGGGGTATCGTGTTACCCAGTAGCTGGGTTGTGGAGTTCAGATAGACAGTCACTCCATGTAGAATAATAATAATAATAATATTCCACAACTTTCACACAACGCCATCTAGTCCCAAACTAAGCAGAGCTTGTGCCATGAGTGCTAGACAATTGATAGACATATATATATGTTTCTAAATAGATACATTACACCCAGACAAAGAACAAATGATCATACTCATCACACAAACATTTGTCCTAGGTGGGAATCGAACCCATGACCTTGCGTATAGCAGTCAGGGCCACTGACCACTAGACCAACAGGCCTGCAAAATACTGGTATTCAGCTTCACCCGGTTAGACAGGAAGCCAACCCCGATATAGTTTGAAAAGGACTAGGCGGATGATGACATATACAACGTGTAACGTTAAATGCGCAAAACCTGAAGATAGTTTGATCAGAATAACGAGCAAAATCAATTGAACCACTTTTCAATATAGGTCACATTTTTCAAAAAATCTTCATTAAAAACGTTGCCGTGTCTATTTATTAATAGGTCAAGCAAGCCAATGACAGCGCGGCGCAGCGGCCCGGTGATGACTCCTCACTCGGTAAAGCGTCGTCGCAGACGCAAGAAATGGTCAGAATGGCCAGTAAAACTAAAACAGCACATAAAACCTTTACAATTTTTTAATGACTTATATTCTCTCTGAAATAGGTCAATTAAATTAAAAATCAGGTAGGGTGTCTGAGGTTTTGCGCATTTAACGTTACACGTTGTATATGAAATTGATACGTAAGTACCTGAACCTACTAGAGTATTCCACGTAGGTAAGATTTAGAAATTTTCCACTGTCACCAATCACTCAACTGAATAGTCGTCGAATAGAATAAAAATAACAAGAACAAAATTCGCAAACTGATCGATTATATTTTACAAACGGAGAAAGTGTCACAGTAGCAAAACTATACTTTCACTGGCTTCAGAATATGTGCGTTCTTTAATAGAAGTAACTTTCCTCCAGTACTAGCTTGTCCGATTGTAATTATACTGGCATCACTCGCCTCGACGCCCATTGACTGGACTGGACTGTGAAAGTCGGCTGACGGCTGATGTGTCTTCCTATACTATAGGTAGGTACTTAGTTGTACACTTTTTGTTCGATGTGTAAAGATGATTGATGATGGATAAATGTGTTTTCTAGTAGATAATCTACTTTTCGTCTAAATTAGATGTTAATTGACAGAGATTCTACGAAGTTCTTTTGCCCCAGTTGTCATTTGTCATTGCCACAAACATACCTATTTCGGCTATCTAGTATCTACGTTTCTGACACTACACAATACCTTCTAGTTAGGTAGCATGTCTAACTGTCTATATTCCATTCATTATAACATTAGAAAAATAATGGTTATCACCATTTCGTTATCTCGATATAAAAGTATAATAAACTCCGTTATTTCACGATAAATACAAAGCAATATGTAGTCTATTTACCATTTACTTAAAAAAATTACTCTAAAGTGCAGCCATTTCAAAAATATTATAGGATAACTGGCGTTATTTTGTCGTTATTTCTCTAATGCTATAATAATAGCTCAACTGTCACTAATGGAGATACAATAATTTTTTCTGTTGTTACAGATCTCTAGGAAATTTCTTGACAGTTAAAGGGATAAATGAAGTACGAGTATAAGGATACCCAAGTCTTTAACTAGAACATCATCTTTCAACCCGTGCTATCCTACACCCAAACTACGTTGACCTCTTACCAAGTAAAGCCGGATTCACACTCGACCAGTGAAGGTATGAAGAGTTCCGTCCAACTGTCGGACTGGTCGCAAGTGTGTCAAGTGCACGCGTACTTGTTGCTTGTTACGTCAATGCTCTCACCTCAATCGTTCGTATAAATAGAATAATTAATGCATAGAAACTTACTTCGCATCTTGGCGACTATTTATAGTCAGTTAACTGTATCATAAATGGATTTTCCAATACCTGTAGGGGAAATTGGGTTTGATCAATTATAAAAATATCATTGGAATACAATAGGACTTAGTACATCCATATAATTATGTACTTCATACCCTTCCGCTTCATTAAAACATAATTACAACGTTCATTGACAAAAAAAAAAACGATTTAAAATCTATTAGTAATGATCTCTGTATACAAATGATTATTTGCCAGAAAAAAAAAACATTTGCAATAACATACATGGACAAATAATGGAAAACTTATTTGTCTAGTATAGTAAAACGATTAAATGTGTATACATTGTATGATCAAGCGAATCAAGTTTCGATATAACTTGAACATTTGGTCTTACGAACTTTTACGACCGAAGGCTGTATCCACACATATGATAACTGTAACGAGCCAGTTTTGCACGTGTTACTTTTGTGTTGCATACAGTCTCTCACAGCCTGCCCAGTGCCCATTCATCTCATTCAATACTCACAAATTACCATATTTAATCATACATATTGCACTTCAAGCTCTTGCCAATAAAGATGCCCGAAGCGATTTAAAAGTAAATTAATTTCTAATGTTAGGCTGCAGTGATCTTTGAAATATCATATTCCTAGTATTGCTAAAGTAATAATTTAAAAGATATGCCGTGATAACCGCAAACGTTATTGGAAATATATTTATTTTTGATAAATTATAGATAAATGATTATATTTCTGTAAGTAGATTTGTACAATACAAACACTTTTGCACGTCAATCATATTTTATAAACTAGTGAGGTCAGCGTTTTCTGACTACTCTGAGAAGAAAGGCCGAAACAAACCCAGAGGACACCGTCTCTTTTAAAGTACAGGCATATTCTTAGACACCAGATTGGTGTCTGAAATGGGCTTTTGAGGAAAGAACCATACAGATTGAGTGGACCTGTCCAGTCAGTGCACGCATTTGTCAGTAATTATGCAGCTCAACTCAGAACTTAAGGAGCTCAACGATTCGACGAACAATACCAAAGAAAGGGAACATTTGAGTAGACTGCTTAAAGTACATCATTAAAACTAACTGAAGGAAAAAAAAAGATGAAGGTGTTTTTACCTTCACCTGTACCATTTCGTGCGTATGTTGGTTCAGTTTCGCTCCTGATCGATCACATATATTTCGATATGCCAATGCCAAACTACTCATAATTTTGTGGCATTTCTATCATAACCAGAATTTTAATATTGAAACTTCTTGTAGTTAGTAAAAACTGCTTTTGTCTTAATTCCAAGAAAATATCATATTTTAATGATCATCATCAACTGTCATTTTTCACTTGGTATCATTGTAGTTTTGTACAGTCGCGGTCAAACTCGTAAACAACCAATTAAGTTATCAAAGTCAAGACCACTCGTGCCAAGTGTTACTTAAATTATAGTCTTATAACATCGTTAATTTTCCTTTATGTGCCACAAAAGGCAGCAAAATGGCAACAAACAAAAGCTAATAGAATCCAGTCGAAAGTCAGGGTTGTCTCTGTCAAATGAACCGACATAAAATGATAAACGTGTATAATTCGCTTTTGAGAGCCGGTGAAGCGTGAAATATGTTGATTGATGGCATACTGCGGGTCAGTCGCGGGGAGGTCTGCGGTTCAATGTTCGCGTATTCTTGCACTTTTACTTGTTTTTATGATGTATATTTGATGCTATCTACGACAGGAGAAGGACTTTGTTTATTCGAAAAATGTTTTTATAAAATACTAGTTTTTGCCCGAGGCTAGGATCGCGTGGATGCCGGAAAATATCCCACGGAAATGTATTACCGGGATTAGAAGTATCTTATGTGTTAACACAGGTTATAAACTATCTGTATGCCAAAGTTCATCCAAATCCAATTAGCTGTTCATGCGCCAATCCGGAACATACATCCAGAGAAACAGACCACTTGATAAAAATTCCAAAAACTATATTTTCGGTATCAGACTCGTTAACACACTTCGCAGCAATTACATTTTTTTCTAAAATGTTCAATGTATAGTTTTGACATCGTTACTATTTTATTATATGGGTTAGGTAGATCTTTGATGGCATCTGCGACAGGAGAAGGACTTTGTTAGGAGTGGCTATGTTTAAACAAAGAACAAAAGACAAAAACCGTTGGTAAAGCAACGTCACTTTATCTGTCTACTTATTCATAAAACATATCATGTAATTCGACAAACAGCCAAACAACTGTGTTAATACGGAAATGCAGAATGTTGCATCATATCGGTAATTTTTATTGAGCAGCAATACGAGATGGTAATAGACGTAGATCTCGGCCATCTTGCGACTGCGGAAGTCATCCAAGTTGAAAGAAGTTATTATAAAGCACGTAACTTTGGCTACTTGCGTTTGTAAACATGTACATACAACACGCCTACTGGGTGCATTTCAACATGTTAATATTGCGTAGAGAAATAGAGGCTATTGATAAATCATTCTTGAACCTATTACCTCGATCGGCATTCTGCTCTGAATTCTTTTTTACAATCATTTGAACTGTCTAATAAAGAAAATATCAGCATAGTCATCATTATGCCCGCGTGGTGGATTAAGGCCCACTCCCTCTAACAGAGAGGTGGTCTGTGTCTCAGCAGTGGGAACGTCATAGGCTAATTATGCAACAGTCATTATGGTCTAAATTTAATATTGAAGTGATTAAGTAAGTACGTGTACAACATGAATATTGTGTTTATCTAGAATCTTAAAGCAGTAGCTGTTTAAGTTGTAGGTACTTATCTTGTACCTTTAATCAAAGTTATAATTTAGTAAAACCTATGAATAATTGCACTGAGTGTTGGTACAGTGAATGAATTCAACAATAAAATTATGAATGAACAAGAAAATTAAGTAAATTAAAACATAAGGACCAGTTGGCATGATTTAGGGCACGCGAAGTAACTTATAAAGGTACAATCATTAAGAAAAGTGTCGAAATCGGAGCGCCAAATAATAATAATTCGTGTTTTTGATATTTACAAGTTTTCGAGTGAGCCTTGCGTAATTTTAAGGAAAATGTCACGGTCAGTGATTCGAGATGTAAAGGGATATTTTCATTTCACCACAGCTTTCAACCCTTGCACATAAGAAAAAACTAAGACGAAGAAAACAAATTATTTGAAGAAAATTATACCCGTTTGTGGGATGAGATGGGACTTCCTATCGGCAAAAATGACAGATATGCCTACAAACTTTAATTCCCTATTAAACTCCTCTAGGGGCGGAGTTTTCAGTGAATTTATGATTTTTATTGTCAAAAAATACCTGCGTACCTATCATTAAAATTTGAATAAAAAATAATTTGATACTCTGACCAGAAAGTCAAAGGTTGCAATGGGTACTTCTAATAATTAATGTGTCCGCTGATTTGATCTTTACAAAAGTCTAATATATTAGTTTAATCATTTTTATTGACAATAACTTATGATTGATAGACGGGTTAAAATATATGTATGAACAGAATGCAAATTTAAAGTCCAATGATATGTTTAATTAAAACGTAATGTAATTCAATATGGGCGTAGGGCAGACCAACGGTTGCTCAATAACCGACAAATGGCTCCAAGCAGTCTGTCACAAGACTTTATAAGGAGAATTTTATTCCTTTCATTAATACCTGCTTATTATTCGATATATTTTACACAGTTTTATATTAATTTACTCAGACATCGAAAACTGTATGCACAAGTGTCGAAATAAATATTCTAGAAATTCTGAAGGTGACTGTACTCTGCAAACAATTTTTTGAAGGAAACTCAACATACCGAAAGTGGTATTATCAGAAAAGAATAATACTTATTTCCGCTCTTTATTTTTCAAAGCAAAGCTAATTTGTTTATTTAAAAATAGCCATTAAAGCCATTAATTTAGTCAAAGTATATTTTATTGTCGTAATATTATGACCAGCAACGGTCTCATGACCTACGAACAGTCACGAAGTGTTCCGAACAACTCCGAACAGGTTAACGCCAATCAGAGTCAAGGTCGCCGTGATCTACGGGTGCGTATCGATCAATGATCTATGATAGCCGTGCGCGCGATTAATGCGCGACGAAGAAAACTTTGTTAATTGTAAGAATTGACGCAGATCTAATCGATTTTTCTTTTTTATTACGCTTTGATGTTGTTGTGATTGATGCCTAGTTTTTATGACATTTTAATTTCAGAAAATTCTGTAATTTTTCTTAATACAAAAGGTCTGTGCACAAATTAGTGTAACATTATATTTGTAGTTTTATAGAGGAGGCATAGAAATATCTTGCAATAGAAGGCACTTTCAAATGTCGAAACAATAGCAGTGTGCTTCCATTATTGCGGAGTTACAGCTGACCATATTTCACATATAATAAATTAGGCAAGAAATAAGTGGCTGCAGTCGTAAGCTTTACATGTAAGTAGCCTATAATTACGTTAAACAACATGGCAACAAGAAATTAGGTTCACGAAACACATATTTTGATGGAATAATTTTGTCTCTAAATTTTTCTTCCAACGCCTATCATTACTACTACATAAGAAAGACAATGAAAACAAAAAAATAAGATGTCACGAACCAGAAATTACATCCACTACCGTTGACATAATGACATTTATTTTTCCGTTTACATTTTATTTCATAGTGTCACAGTAAAACAATCACAGACTTGACATTTTTACGACGCAGACGCACCTCATTGCGTTGAACGGCGTGTAGCATTGAACTCTCCTTTTAATTACAACTAGCGACCCGCTCCTGCTTCGCACAGTTTTTACGACTTGACAAACAAAACATGGAGATTTCTTTATTATACAGTGTGACAGAGACACCTTTGCGCATACTGTAACCCTGAATTCAGCAAATGATTCTAAACTCCTAGCAGAGAAATTTTCTAATAAAGAAATTTAACAGATTGTAGTAGCTTGATGGGCTGGCGTCTGTACATATGTAGATATGACCGGAAATTTCGAAAAACTATCGGAGGTTGATAAGATAACTGTCATAAGATATCGTTAAAGTTATATTATGGTAATTATTCTTGTTGATAATAATTTGTGGTAACATGAATGGCTAATCATTGGCTCGCTTAATGCATTTTTCGTGGACTTTTAATATTGACAGATACAAGTATGTTGTCAGTTTCAACTTGCCTTTCTTCATTTAGTTGTGCAATGAGATGCAAGAGTATATTACTCGACATTGAAAAGGTATATAATTTTAACATTAATTTATTTATTGCATATTTTTTAATGTTATGGGTGTAAAAGATAACTCTATGGTTATTTTTTTATGGGGACTATTAAGTTTAAAATTAAAAGCGTTTAATGATTACATTGGTATGACTTATAAATAATATATTGGTAGTATTTTTAATTTATTCGTAACAAACGAGGTTGTATATTAATTTGTATATATGCTTAGTGATAGTGATCGTGAGTAAAAATGTTCACTTCAATTTTTAATGCAAAGTACATTTAAATGTAGGTACGAGACTTCGCTATATTTCATTGCATATTAAGTATTAGAGTAGGTATTACTCATGTTTTTGATAGTAAATGTGTCATTAAAATATAATAACGATGCAGACCATTTAGCTAAGAATAGATTTGAAGGAAAAATTAAACATAACTGCCAGGTACGGCCACCAAAAGTGATATCGGATATAGTTAAAGTTTTGCAAGAAGCCGATGAACGTTTTCGAATCTGTTTTGGTGACTGGTCATAATTTATAAAATAAAGTGCTATTGTTTATGTAGCTATAGTGTTCAAATACAATTTTATAGATACCTATTATACTTATTACCATTTATTTTTATTTATTTACCATTTACGTACACGCAGACAAGAAAAAACAGAACAGACCCGACTACAGAAAACACCACAGCCGGTCGATTCTGTAAAAATCTCACCGTGAAATCATAGGTGAAGTGAGCTTGAAGTGAGCAGTCAATAGTGTTAATCCCTAGCATTAGTCAACTGAATCTCACTTCACGCCCACTTCACCTAAGTTCTCACGGTGAGATTTTTATACATGGAATAGCACTACAGAAAACAGAAAAAACAAAAAAAACAGAAATCAGATCAGACTTCAGAATGATTAGGTATTATTTTTCACAATAAATTATAAGAACAACCATAACATAACGCCACGTTTGCATTCCCCAAAGGGTTCGGCAGAGCTGCTCCAATACTGCACCCACATCTCGCCAGATATTTTGAAGTCCCATGTAATAGGGGGCGATCCTATTGCCAGCAACCGAACACAAATCCAGAATCCGGGCGGCTACTCAGAAATTCCAGATGGAAAAACCCAATAACACTGAATTGAACCCAATACCTCAATACCACATTATTATAAGACTTGCAAATGATATAAGTGAGGGGATTTTTCATTTACATTGTTCAAGATTAATAATAATAATAATAAGTTTATTCCTCTCTCCTCAAGACAAAAGCTCCTTTGCGAGCGACTGGAGTCCCTGCTAGGGAAACCCTGTGTTACGGATCTCCAGGCTCCCACCACAGTTTTTAGGTGCTGTATTTTACATTGCACAAGTTTTAAGACAATTAACAAGCGTTTTGTATCTTCTATGGAAGAGAAGTAAAGAAAAATAGGTTAAAGTAAATGTTAAATAATAATATCATGCAAATAGGTTTAGTTTATCTGTATTGAGGTGCACGTTCGAGTGTGGCGTGTTGTGCGTGTCGTGAGACGTGTGTGTGTGCCTAGATTATCTGTCGAATGTAGGTATCGCTTCTATAGGTAATAAGAGTGGTTGAATCACTTCGTATTTTTAGGGTTATGTACCCAAAGGGTAGAACGGGACCCTATTACTAAGACTCCGCTGTCCGTCCGTCCGTCCGTCTGTCACCAGGCTATATCTCATGAAACGTTATAGTTAGACAGTTGAAATTTTCACAGATGATGTATTTCTGTTGCCGCTATAACAACAAATACTAAAAAACAGAATAAAATAAATATTTAAGGGGGCTCCTATACAAGAGACATGATTTTTTTGCCGTTTTTATAGATAACTAGCATCTGCCCGCAACTTCGTCTGCGTAGAATTCGGAATTCCCGCCGTTTAAATCGGTCAAGCCGTTTAGTAGTTGACATAACGACAGCAGCGCCACCTACCGGAAGGATAATTCATATTACCCGTTGTCCTATTAACCGTTTTCCCGTAGGAATGAAGCATTTTCCCGCGGTAAAAAGTAGCCTATGTTCATCAGGGATAATGTCGGCTTCTAATGGTAAAACAATTTTTCAAATCGGTCCAGTAGTTTCGGAGCCTATTCAATACAAACAAACAATCAAATCTTTCCTCTTTATAATATTAGTGTAGATTGTACGGAGCCTTTCGTGCGCGAACCCAACTCGCACTTGGCCGGTTTTTTGTCCACGATAAAGATTATAGTTTTTTCTTAGTCCGCTAAACGATCAAAGGATACAGTTTGTTTAAGCGAGGTATGATGAGCTATTTTGCGACGTCAAGGATACGCTCATAAATCATGATTATTATAATATACCTGATTTAAATCATTTAAGCGTTCCGTTCCGCATAGTAAATAATATTCAGAAAAACATGGATATTGGAATTATAGAAGGTTTAATTGTTCATTGTTTGGTTGGTCGGTTTGTTCATAATAAGTAGAGCTTCCAGTCAAATTAATTGAATTGAAGTAAAAGTTTTAAATCCGAAGATTCTAAATTAGGTACTTCAGTCATCGATTTACTAAGGCTATAGTCAATTGACTTATTTCCGTTCTTAATTAGCCACTACTCGGTATTTTCCTATCCCTAAGGAGGTACATAGGTAATTGTTATGTTCAAACGAAAATTTACAGCGATTATTTTCAGATTTGTCTCATTCATTTTAGGAAATTCCTCAATATTGTTCTTATGTATTAAAGTTTACAAAAACATCAAGCTGGACTAGATAATTAATAGAAAAACTATCTAAACCTGACGTTTGGTCAGTTCATTAGTTCACAATTGGCACGCTCTATGCCATTTTTTGTTCTTCGGTGGAACATAAAAACTGTTGAGCGACACATATTCGAATATTTTGAGTCATTATTCTTCTGTCAAAGGTCACACTGATAGGAAATTCCGGAAATTTATTTTTGTAAATAACTAACACGTTTTATTTGCTTTGATGTTGTTTAAATATTATTTCCTGTTCTCAGTTAATATTTATGGTCCCATTGTTATTTGCATAATATGTTGGTTTCGTAATACTTGTAATAGTCTGATATATTTTGTTCGTATGGCGAATAATATGTAGCCCGACAGTATAGGTTTTTTAGTAACTCTGGTTAATCAGCCTATAATAATTCTATTATAATTCTATTATTTTACTGTTAGTTTTTTTTTCCTTTTGTCTATTACTTTAATCATCTAATGTAGTTACAGTGAGCACTGTCTAAGCTTCCACATTCAGATCAATGTAATCGGCGTATCCTCAACTCCCGTCATACAGGTTGTCCTAGTTCAGGGGTTGAGACCGCACTGATGTAATGTATATTGAAGTTGCAGAAATAAATTTATTATTATTATTATTATGTTCCCACTGCTGGGACACAGGCCTCCTCTCTTTGGGAGGAGTGGAGTTGGTAGATGTCACATGTCTGTCTCTGTCATGTCACTGTTTATAAGTGGCCCATGGGACATAAGCCACGTCATCAAAATAAAAATAACAACTAGATATACTTCCTAGTTCTTACTCTATGAGGGGCTTGTGGCTAAGTAATAACAGCCGCACGGGTCGATCCATCAGGTTAAGCTACGCTTGCCGCGGTTGGTCCGTGGATGGGTGACCATCTTCACATACCATCTTCACAGACCATCTTCACAGACCCCTCATGTCTCGGAAAGCACGTTAAGCCGTTGGTCCCGACTGTCATTCGTCGATCTTTGACAGTCGTTACGGGTCGTCAGTAGCCCGAAAGTCTGACAACCAGTCTTACCAAGGGGTATCATATTACCCAGTAACTGGGTTGTGGAGGTCAGATAGGCAGTAGCTCCACGTAAAATACTGGTATTCAGCTGCATCCGGTTAGACTGGAAGCGGATCCCAACATAGTTGAGAAAAGGCTAGGCAGATGATGATATACTTCCTAGTTCTTCCTAGTGAAGATCATTGCCCGCAAAAATGTTCTACAAATAGGACTATATTTGAAGCTCTCTTATAAAAAAGTAAACTGCACTAAATTTCGTAGCAGTACCGCTATTCGCAATTGATCAACAATAACCACCCGGCAGCGGCTGTTTGATCGCATTGAGCCGGAGTTCAATGTATGTTTTTTGTTGCTCTCCTTATTTGGCAATCAAAGATTTAAGATTACCGTTGGATATAGAATGGATGATTTGTCTAAATTGCTAGTCTCATGTAAGTTTAGTTTAGCTCTACGGAATGTCTACTCCATTCAATTGATAAAATCATACAAGGTGGAGACGACAATACGACGGTAAATTAAATTGCGTGTTTCTAAGGACGATTCCGGCCTATATACAAAAATTCAATCAAATATACAATAGTTTAGTCACTTTATCTAGTCGGCTGAATAACAAAATCTATAGTCGGCTCATTTGGTTTCTTAGAAAAGATCACTTTTTTCCATTTCAATGGTCAGATTGACTTGACGATTTCGAAATATTCCTATGCATTCATCTTTCATTTTTTTGTTTCATTTTTACTGTCGTCTTTACATTGTATACTCCTCGACTGTCATTTCTTTATCCTGTAATATTGCTAAAACTGTCGATGAAAATTTCTACTCTTGTAGATTTATTTAGTTTTTAGATTTGTCTCGAATTTTCACAAACAAGAGCATTTTCATGATTTGTTGTTAATTGTTACAGATAGCTGTAGCTACATACCCTAATGTTTGAGTTTTTTTTTTGTTTAATATATTTTATTTGAATTTAATTTAATTGCGAGTCATTGAAGTCGTTGAGCTCATAATACTCAAAACAACATTGTCGTTACCAAACACAATTAACAGTATTATAACAATAAATTGTTTATAAATAATTGACGTTTCCAAACTCGATCATCAATCGATTCTCGATTGTTAGTCTATTGTGTATGTGGGCAATAAAGTCAATAAACAAATCGATTCGAAGCTTGTTAGTAAACAAAGCTCGATTCGACAGTCCATCGTAAAAATCGTGTCCGTCGACTCTAATATCTCGGTTTATGTTAATTCAACACACAATTTAACAAATAGGCAAACAAAATCCTTTGTCGTTCGACAAATGACAACAAGTAGGTAATTGAAGGAGGCGTTAATTGCCTATTAACTGTTTAACATATTTCAATCAACATGGGTTGGTGTGATTTTTTGTGTGGCCTTTGTTTAAATGCGCCAAGCCCAAAATATTAAATAAATAAGTTATGCTAAGGCTAAAACTATGCAGCGCTTTCGGTTTGTAAAGCTTTGGTTGCCTAGGAAAGCGGTTCCGTCATATTATAACGGCCGTCATGAGAATCTGTCATTTTCACCAGTATTTATGCGTTTTTACATAAACAACGTGTAACGTTAAATGCGCAAAACCTAAAAATAGTTTGATCAGAATAAAGAGCAGAATTAATTGAACCACTTTTTAATGTAGGTCACATTTTTCCAAAAATCTTCATTATAATAATAATAATAATGCTTTTTCTATTTTAATTGCAACCCAATGTCAGCGCGGCGCAGCGGCTTGGTGACGACTCCTCCCTCGATAAAGCGTCGTCGCAGACGCAAGAAACGATTAAGAATAGCCAGTTAAATTAAACCATTACAATTTTTTTAATCACTTATTTTCTCTCTGAAATAGGTTAATTGAATTAAAAATCAGTTGGGGTGTCTGAGGTTTTGCGCATTTAACGTTACATGTTGTATATGTATATGTAGAAACGCTTTGTATTTGGTCAGCCATTTTGTGTGACCGTTTGCTTTCTTATGAAACCCAAGCTTAAGCTTTCAATTCAATTTATAATGGCTGGTGTATCCTATTCAGTAAGCAGAACCTTGAAACTTGTAGACACAGTTAACTTATCACTACACACAATACAGTAGCTTTTGCAATGTAGATTTATCCCAAATAAAGGTTAATTAACTTAGCCCATAATTGCTAAGACAACGCCATAAAACAAAACCTCTTTACTCCGCCATAAACAATAAAATGCAGTGTCAAATATGCACATTACAGTACGTTGTACAAAGCTCTCTCATCATCATCTGTCTAGCCTTTTCCCAACTATGTTGGGGTCGGCTTCCAGTCTAACCGGATGCAGCTGAATACCAGTATTTTACATGGAGTGACTGCTTATCTGACCTCCACAACCCAGTTACTGGGTAATACGATACCCCTAGGTAAGACTGGTTGTCAGACTTTCGAACTTCTGACTACCCGTAACGACTGTCAAAGGTCTACGAATGACAGCCGGGACCAACGGCTTAACGTGCTTTCCGAAGCACGGAGAGGTCTCGGTATGTAAAGATCGCTAAGCTCTCTATAACTTGGAAAATAGGGTTCAAATTACGCCAAAATTGTTTCCAGGATTATCCTAATATATCTTCAAATGCCAGAATTGCAATATGCAACTTTTGAATCAAAGTTTTTAACTATCTTTTGAAATTAGAGCCCAATCATTTATTAGGAGTCTAACTCGTCACGCTATCTCCTTCTGGGCCTACCGCGTCGCCGGTTCTAGTTGTTCCGAATTGGATCTATTCTGATGCGGAAGATGTGGCTTGCACAGTTTCATTTTTTGACAGGGTATTTGCAGGACACATGCACGTTTGCTTGTTGGCGTAGGCATGTTTGCTTCTAAAGCCGCTGTCGATTTTATCACTTTGCGACGTTAGTTTAGGTACCTGCATCAAGATTGCGTAGAAGCACCACATCGACACACACACGTACAAAAATGATTCTCGTCAATAAATATCGCGAGCGGATATCGAAGTTTAATATTAATTAAAAACGTAATGACTATTGCGATCCACGTCTTCATTTTTTCAAGCCTCTAAATCCAAATTGCCTGCGATTTATCCGAGGTCTCACTTAGGTAACGGTGCTCGCTATTAATCATGCTTTGTATAAACATATCACAACTGTGAGTAGATGCTATTCAATTCTTGACAGTAAACCTGTCAAAGACACTGACGTTGTTGGGGCGACAACGCGACGTCTCGTGACATGACGTCGTCGCTTCGTCGTGAATGTTTAGAAGTGTTGAGTTACCATGTTTTCAGTTAGAGAAGGATACTGAGACAAAGTATTATTCTGGAGGATTGGGAAATTATTGTGAAAGAAGAAAATTTTGATTTTTTAACTTGTCGAAGATTATAGTTAATAGGAACTTATTTATTAAGCTTTAAACTGTAAGCTTTTAAAATGGACCACATTTTTTTACTAAATCGTCGTTTTATTTTTTTTGAGAGAATAAACCTGAACGCATATTTTTGGTAATTTTTAATCAAACATAAAAAGTTGAGCTCTGAGGAACAATTATTATGTTAAACTATTGGAGACTGCTAGACTTGTTATTATGACTGTAAGAGAGTTACTTAAGAAATATTACGAAAATTACAAAATTGCCATAATTTTAGATCCAGATTCATATCCTCGTGTAAGTTCACACATGGCAACCATGCGCATAGGACTCATTGTTCCATTGTCATGCTAATTCATGCGAGCGATTGACAGATGACGAAGTTGCGCAGGCGCAGGATTGCGCAATACCAGCCGTGGATTGAACCAGTTTGCGTACCTAGCGGCGCAAAGTAGCTGCAAAGGTCATGTGTGAAGTTGTCAACGGTTTTACAGTGGGTATCACATATGTAGATGTAGCTAGGTACAGGTATGTCAACCTGTATATGTCTGTAACAGAACAATAGTCTCCAAATCTAACAGAGAGCAAAACGACCTATTAGGCCTTCAGCATCATGGTTAGCAAAGAAAAAGAGTTACCTGTACTAAATCCAAACAAAGTCGCCGAAATGTCTGTACGCGCATAACGTCCGAATGGCTGCACCAAATTATTTTTTTGTTGTGTTCGGTATTGCCAGGACAAGGTTTGTATGAATGAAAATTTCTGAAATTCAAAATAAAAAACATTGCACCCGTGCGAGGCTGGGGCGGGCCGCTAGTCTTTGTTTCGCTAGAGATTGTTTCTGTGGAAACCACTCGGATTTAAAAAAAATATTTGTTGAAGAATTTTATAGTATAAGACCTTAAACGGTGGGTGAAACCGCGTGGCAAAGCTAGTCCCTGACATAAACAATAAGCAGTAGGATTATTTCTTTATTCGCTGTCCTCATACACCAAAGAAAACAAATAGTCTTTTACTTAACAGAAAATTACGCTGTAGTAATGACGCAGTAATACAGACAGTAATCCATCCACATAATCACAAACAACAATAAATTCTTTCAAAGTTCGCTCTTAGCTATAAGACCGCCCATTTTGTCACCCCTTTGTAAAATTTCTACATTTATATCTGTAATCTATATGTATATGGTCTACATAATAAAGAGTATTCTATTCTAAGCACTCTACATTCACCTCAATAGTTTAACGGAGCAGGGTTAACTTGCGAGCTTTCAACCTGCAGTGAATTCTCAGAAGTTAGTCTAAGTTAGTCTTTGTAAATTTCATCACGTTTGTATCCTACTAATATTATAAATGTGAAAGTTTGTGAAGACGTTTAGATGTTTGTTACTCAATCACGCAAAAACTACTGAACGCATTTGGATAAAATTTGGTACACAGATAGCTTATAACCAGCACCTTAATTGCGTAACGCAATATTACTCTAAATTTTAATCATTTTGAAGCATATTGGTAATTCATTGCTCCATATGTTCGAAAAGTAAGTCTGCTCAACAACGTAAACAACGCAATGAATGTTGTTGAACTGTCAAAATGAAACCCATTGCTACTGATAGTGTGTTACGCAATTATCCTGCAGGATTAACACATCAGGATACTTTTAATGCCAATATTCCCACGGGGTCGCAACTTATTATTTATTTATTTATTTATTTATCCTCACACTAGAACGCCATTCAGCAATTACACCAGCGGAGCAAAAAAAAAAAAAAACTTCATGTGTTGGTTTCCATCCATCCTGTGCGCGGTGGACATCGAACGGGCGGCGATGGATCACGCACGCTTACGCATCCTCAATTTCTCTATAGCCCCATCACTCCTTCCATATTACGCACATTCTTAACGAATTTTTGAAACACAACGAATTTTCCAAAATAAATACATTAAAATTGAAAAAACGGAGAATTTTAAGGTGTCATCCTGACTGACGGATGACAGTTGAAAAAAGATAAATTTGAAAAAATTTATGCGGATGAAGCAGCGGGCCGCTGCTAGTAGCTTGATAAGTACGATGTGAAGGCGTTATAATCAATGCAATTTGGCAAATATTATATGATTGACATGGTATATGCATGGGTACTTAAGTAGATCTTAATCATAAATTTAATTACGTTCCTTTGATACAAGAGTCAAGATGTTTATCTAAACTTTAGATTCTAAAGCGATGTTCGAACTCTATGCTTGAAAGCTTTGAGGCCCATGGTGATTAAATGTCCCAATTATCGACGAGGAGTTATTAGGAAATGTTATTTATTGAATAAATTGTGGCAATTCATAAATAGGTAAAGTTTGTTGAGACATACGCAATTTTAAAAGTTGTAAAAGGTAGGCTCATGTATGTACAATATGTGGGTAAATCGGTTAAACAAGAAAAAGTACTTGAGATTATGGTCGATAATAAATTAGTTAATAAAGCCGCTGACGTAGCTGAAGCTTTTAATGAGTTTTTTGCCAACATACCCATAACTACGACTCGCTCCTTAAATTCGTCCCCGTCTAAAGCTGAAAACCTTTTGCATAGTAGTGTACCTCAATGTAGTCGTTTATTTAGTTTCGAACATGTAACCCCACATGATGTAGTTAATGTTTTTAACCTACTTAAGTCTAAAAACACCGGTGACTACTGGGGCATCTCCATTAAACTTTTAAGTAATATAATAGACATCGTAGCCCCCTATCTAGCTGTTACTTTTAATAAATGTGTTGATTTAGGAATTTTTCCTGACCTCATGAAGAATAGTAAAGTCATACCTTTATTTAAATCAGGTAATAAAAACGATGTTGGCAATTTTAGGCCTATTTCCATCTTACCTGCATTTAGCAAAATATTTGAAAAATTAATACTCAAGCAGTTGCTAAGACATTTTAATTTAAATAGCCTCCTTCATAATGAACAGTATGGCTTTACAAAAGGTCGTTCGACTACAGATGCGGGTGTTGCTTTGCTGAAGCACATATTTAACGCATGGGAGAGCTCGCAAAATGCTATCGGAGTTTTCTGTGATCTTTCCAAAGCCTTTGATTGCGTGCACCATGACACGCTTTTGCGTAAACTACGTCATTACGGTGTCCAAAACGAAGCTCTCAACGTAATAAATTGTTATTTACATAATAGGTTCCAATGTGTAGATGTTAATGGTGTGAAATCTTCCGGGCTACCAGTTCAGTTAGGTGTGCCGCAAGGCTCAATACTGGGCCCATTCTTGTTCTTAGTTTATATCAATGATTTACCATTCCATTTAAAGGGAATCTGTGACGTTGTACTGTTTGCTGATGATACATCTCTTATTTTTAAAGTAGACAGGAATAGACTAGATTTTGACGAGGTAAACAGTGCACTCTCAATAGTTACGGATTGGTTTACGTCAAATAACCTAGTCCTCAATGCCAAGAAAACGAAATGTGTAAAGTTCGCCTTACCGAATGTTAGAAATCTAGGACCCAACATCGTCTTAGATAAAGAGGCGCTTGAGACTGTGAGCTCAGCAGTTTTTCTGGGAATAACAGTAGATGCCAAACTTCAGTGGGGACCACATATATCGAGCCTAGCAGGAAGGCTCAGTTCGGCTGCCTACGCCGTCAGGAAAGTAAGACAATACACTGACGTTGATACAGCTCGTTTAGTATATTTTAGTTATTTTCATAGCGTTATGTCCTACGGTATTCTGCTGTGGGGCAAAGCAGCTGATATACAAAATATATTCGTCCTTCAAAAACGAGCTGTTCGAGCTATTTACCAGCTAGGTGCTAGAGTTTCTCTAAGAGATTTATTTAAAGATATTGGTATTCTCACGGTTGCATCACAATTCATATTTGCCAACATCATATATATTAGGCAAAATATACACTTGTATACTAAAAACAGTGATGTTCACAATGTTAACACCAGAAATAAGGACAAACTACGTGCTCCCTTTCACCGGCTTCATAAGGTTCATAACTCATTTGTTGGGCTTGGTATAGCCTTTTATAACAAGCTACCCTCTTCTTTGCTAGATTTGCCTTTTAATGCATTTAAAGCTCAAGTAAAATCCAACCTTTGTTCAAAGGCATACTACTCCATCAACGACTACTTAAACGATAAGAATAGTTGGTCGCCCTGATTAACTCAAGACAATGTTTATGTTCTTTCTCCAGAATTAGATTACTGATAGGTTATTATACTATGAGCTCATTATACAATTGTTTTTATTGGGCTGTATAAGTCAAATCAGTTTAGTTTTATTTTTATTATATTATTGACATAATCAACCCATTTAAATGTTTTCTAATGAGTTGATTGCAATATGTGGTTAGCTAGTGACCTCGACGATTGATCATATTATTCTTACCTGAGCAACCGGCAGCAAGTTCGTCATGCTCCCTCAGATGTCACTGCTTGCGGTAGCGTCGGGGGTCGGGTTGCCTCCTTCCCTCAAATATGGCGAGGGGGGGTAATGGCTGATCTTTGCGTTATGCTCGTGAACGGGTGCTGCTTGTGGTGACTGGTCGTCTTGCTGACCATGGTTTTATTATTGTTATAATTAGTAATAACTTGTTTATTTAGTTTCCTTCGATGGTCCTAGTTTATCATTTGTGACTTCAAGCGACAGCTATGTAAACAGAACCCAGCATTGCATAAATATGTTAGCGGTCACGCCCTTCATACCTGGAGGCTTTTATTTAATTTTCATTTATTAATTTTTGCTTGAGTACCTACGTATAGTTTTTTATTGTATTTCTTGGTATATTGGCGTTGCTAGCTGACATATGGCAGATAATTGAATTTAGTGTCCTGTGTCTTGTAATGTTAATTGCTTTGCATACCTTGTATTGTATTCAGTCAAGTATTTTCTAACTGAACAGACAGCTGTGCTGCTGGGGAGTTTGTTGCGCCACTTCTTCTTCCCAGCGAAAGCACTAGGAAGTGGTGAAGGGCGGGCGTTTTGGGGGACTGTCTTTTGTAATTTTGACGTTCGAAAAGTGCTGATTCTCAGCCTAGTTTGAATAAATGACTTTTGATTTTGATTTTGATTTACAGTCGCCAGCACATCAAGCTACCCGAAACTGTCAAATTTTCGTATTCAACTTTGCACCTTATACTTTGGCCATAAAGTTGAAAATCGATTAAAGAAATTTGACAGATTGTAGTAGCTTGTTGTGCTGGCGTCTGTACCTACCTACCTTTTGGCAATTTTGAAATTGCGTGGCAGTTTGAGGTGTTGAGAGAGGCCTATGTTCAACTGTGATCTAAGAAAGGCTGAGTGGATGTATTGATTGATAGACAGTTTGAGGGTGAACCGTTAAGTATTTGAATACCAGCCGTGCGATTCTGTAACCATCTCACCGTGAAAGATTGGGTGAAGTGAGCGTGGAGTGAGCTGTCATTCGCTAGGGATTAACACTATTAAGTGCTCACTTCACTTATGATTTCACGGTGAGATTTTTACAGAATCGACCTGCTGATGTATGAACGTAAACGAAGCAAAAGGAATATACAGGTTGAAATTGAAAACATGCGACAAATCGAAATGAGAGATTGTACTCATCATTGTGAACAACTTTTACTATGAGATAAAACCTTAAATCGCGAAAAAAAAAAACAACTGTTCCCTACATTTATGTTCGCATAACTCGCCAAAATGTAGGGAACAGCTGATTTTTATTTTTCGCAATTTTCGGTTTGGTCACATGGTAAAAGTTGTTCATAATGATGAGTACAATCTCCCATTTCGATTTGTCGCATGTTTTCAATTTCACCCTGTATAAAGTCCCATTAAAATAGATGGACAACATTTTAGAAATCATTCAGACCACCAAAATAAGGACAATGGTAAAACAATATATAAGAAAAACGCATTAGGAACTTACAAGAAAAATAATTAGCTAACGAAAATACACTAATGTACCGGCAATTTATTATTTTAGGGTCAAAATAAAATCACTATAGTCAGTGTTTTTTTTTTTTTGCTTGGATATCTTTGGTTAGACCTACTGTGCGCTGTGTTAAAATTTGTCCATCTAATTTAATGGGACCCTGTATACAGATCGTAGTAAGTGGCGAGCTATAGTTTCTGCCTAGCCCCATGGATGTAAGGCGAGAGTTTATGTATTTATGTGTATTTGAATAACTAATCGACCGTCCTAAGTTGTAATTCCTTCAATCTTGCGCATTTACTTATACGAAATGTTTTTACTATAGCAACCGGTCGCATTATAAAGCCATCATTTATTTCCTCATGTCAAAATAATCGTAACAATGATATTATAAATAAATAAATAAATTATACCCAATAACTATTATTATGCATCATGATTATTACAATTATCTTGTCATATAGAGTAATTATATGTTGACATCAAACACGTCGCAGACAATTGGCAAAATCGGGATTTCGAGGAATTGTCACGTTCCTATGTTTAGGCAAAAGTTTCTCGTTACTTTTGTGTCATCAAAAGTTAATTAAGGCTTAAAAGGCAATCCATCAAATATGGTTCTTAAATGATATCACAAACTGAAATACGAGTTATTGTCGATTGGTGACAAAGGTGCTAAGACGGAAATATGGAAACACACGACTTACTTATGTTAATTTGACATGGTGATAATTGATGATAGAAAAAAACCGGTCAAGTGCGAGTCGGACTCGCACACCAACGGTTCCGTACAAATTTGTAGGTATGTAAATAGTTTATAACCCAAAAAAATGTAATGTAACTAAGTATAAAACGGTTTTCGGATTTTTCCTTTTCTTGTGCTATATGACATTACTTCTTGCCAAAGTTTATGATTCTAGGTTAACGGGAAGTACCATATAGATTTTGATTCCGGAACATAAGCGCTCGTGTCTTTTAATTGCGTTGTAGAAGTTTGCCTTTTTCACTGCCTCAAGGAATTGGAGCCTTGACTATTTGATATGAATTTCAACTTGATTACTCCACGCGTTCCTGAGAAAAAGGGTTCTGACCGACGGACAGACAGACGGACAACGAAGTGATCTTATAAGGCTTCCGTTTTTCCTTTTGAGGTACGGAACCCTAAAAATGGTATAAAAGAATTATACTATTAATGACGTAATGAGTAATTGCTAAAGATAATTAGAGGTGTCAAATTGTTTGGTTAAAATTTATTATAAGATAATATCACGCCTTGTTTCTCCGAAGGGTTAGGCAGGGGTGTACCCACATTTCATCAGTTATATTTAAGTCCCATGTAATAGGAGACAAGCGAGCCTATTGCCATCCACTGGTCACAAACCCTGACTCTGAGCTGCTACAAAGAAATTCCTCGTGGAAAAAATCCAATAAAAACTCTTTGCCCGCCTGGGGAAGCGAAACCAGGATCTCATGCTAATCAAGACAAGAAATAAGGCAGTCGTATTTTTCATGGCAATTTCTAATTTGATTAAACGGCAATTCACGTTTATTTTTCACTCACCCAGAAGTTCTGAAATGAGTCCCAATCGTTCAGTAACATTCGCCTTGAACCAATACAGCCAATTACTTGTATCGTTAATATTTGTCACAATAATATCGACATATCAACAACTACTAAGTGTAGCAGACCATGTTACAATTAATCATTAACAAATTGAATGTTATCAACATCTCTAAGAGTCACATGACATATCATAATTTATCATTTTTGTTCGATTGATCGGAATAATTTAATGCACCTTTATTAATCTATCACTTGACCTCGTATGATTAGCAATCGTATATAATATAATAATATTTCGAAACTCCCACTTATGTCATTTCAATTTTAATTCGGTACGTCAAAATACTTCGGAAATTATTATGTTTAAATTCGTATTTATTTTCAGTGTGTAATGTTTAAATTCGCAAAATTTAATATTTTTCTACCTATCAAATTATCATTTAACCAGAACCGTTATATTCGCCTTGACCCAAGTGAAGAGACATTAAACAGAACACAATGACACGCCTATAGTTTCGACACTATTGTTAGTGGAAACAAAATATCGATAAAGTACAGATCATGTTTGATTTGCATATCACTCATGTTACTTATAATCCCACCTCTACGTACTCACAATTTCATGGTCAACGATACATCAAGTTTAGTATCATAATCACAATCAAAATATTGAGAAGGTGGTACATAACATTTTATCATATATATTAAAAACACTTACATAAAGTTACATATGTACGTGGCTGTCAAAAGTTCGAGGTTAGAACCATTAAAATTAAAAGAAAATCACACATTTCGTGTTACCGTTATGTTGGCAAATTGACTAGTTCCCAAATCGCCGGAGGGTAAGTAAATGGGTGACGAATAGACACTGTATTCGTGACTACTTGGCTATCTCAATTACACTCTCGTTCAATTTGTTTAAACTACCTATATATGGTGACAGTAGAAAAATATCGACATATGGGTCATGGAGATATGAATGGTGTTTGTTTAATTTTCACATCAATCATTGTTGATACGCGTTGCGTAGCGATCCAAATATAAAAACCATAATTTTATCTAGCTGTTTTTACTGTTGCCTGCATCATGCCGCTGGGCATGACTTCCAACTCTTTCGATCTTATAGTTAACACTTACGTTAATTTTAAACGACAATAATTAAAAGAGACCAAAATTAATTTCAGATTGAAACAAAATAACCTATGACCCTATGCTCTATAAATAAATGCAATTCGATTTTGTAGGTACTAAATTGGAGGATATTTATACTCAAACACCAAAGGCAAAAAAATCTAAAAGCCGCTACTTGATCGGTTACCAGTCGTATGTCAAGGTTAATGTATTGACTCTTTTGCATATTGGCCTTTTAACGATATTGAATGTAATGTGTGATACAATTTACGCGCGACCGCTCGCGGGTCTGCGACCGCGTGGGAAAGGCCGGACGTACCGCGAACTGTCCGATTTCATGTTAATGTAAGTTACATTATGTTATTGCAATGTTCTATTGTTATCGCGAAGTGAGATCGTTTGAGATCGCCTATTATCTCGCCGACGATGTTTGTACAAGCAGATTAAATGGCTCCAGGCAAGTTGGTTTTAGATAGCTAGCTACTGGTTAATGTGTCAACTTTATTTAAGTTGACATTGCAAGACAAGCTCAAGGAAATTGTTATCTAGCGAGAGCGTTTCATGGATATTTATTGGTTATAATTTAACTAAGAAGTCGTAATGTACTAGCATTATCTAAGTTTAGTCGCGTACCGAATGGGTTGGATCGAGGTGGCTCTAGAAAAGGATGCCTGGGAGGATTTGGGGGAGGCTTTTGCTCAGAAGTGGGGCAGTATAGGCGGTGTGGGGCAGTGGGGCAGTGTAGCCTATGTTATCCCACTACAGGGCAAGGCGTCCCTTTCTTCTTTCCACTCCTCTCTGTCTTGTGTCTAATTAGTGTGGAAACGTTAAATAGAATCAGTTTAATTCAAGTAACAAGACTCGTACGAGTATGCACACACAACACGACCGACGCGTAACAACACGAACTTCAAGTCGTTCGTAGTGCGTGTTCCGACAGTATGTATTGTTTTATCTATCGGCCCTAGTTGCCTGAAATAAAGGAATCGTATGTATGTGTTTATAACCTATTTATGTATTTGTCTAGTGTTTTATTTTTTTTAATTTTTATCATCGTCGTGTCAACCAAAGCACCTGTCATCTAATCTCTTCACCACCCTTGGTTGACTGGTAGAGAATGCCTAAGGCATTAAGTCCGCCTTTGTACCTTTTGTGCGAGAAGTTTAAATAAATAAATAATAAATAAGTAAAAGGATACAGACAGGATAAGCACAGATAAAAACTGACACTCACAAGGTAACAATCTAACAATATGTCTGCTGAAGCATTGCCAGATATAGTCTGTTGGCGATTATCGCCAGGACGGCGTTGGAGCTGCCCCGCACTCTGCGCACCAGAAACGCGCACCGCTTGCGCATCGTCCCGTGAAAGCAGTCGGTGCGCGCCTCCGTCGGTGCGGTTAAGCTCAACCTGCCAACTTCTCCTGGCTATATAATAGACTAATCTTTTTCGTCTACACACAACTACAAGGATTCTGAGGCGCCTTTAAACCCTATAACATAATATAATATATAGTACTTGATATAAGTAGGTAACTATATACATATGTATGTATGTCATGGGTGTATCGCAACGCTGCTAACTGACATCACAAAAGCTTTCGGATGCAATAGCCACAATTGTGTTGTGACAAGTACCCTAATGTAGAGAGAGACACAATGACCTGCTGGGTGGACCAGCTTCATTGTACGGAGTTTAAAAGTAGTCATAGAAATGGTGTACGAATTTACGTCGTTACTTTCATAATGATTGATTGACACTGAAAGTGGGGCACTGTTGGTTAACATTTCGTGAAATTGTATTAAAAAAACAATATGGCGGTGTGAGTTCCAATTTTGTCCACGCGCCCAATAGATCTTGTACAACACTATTTGTGCCATTTTAACCAACTCTGTTCAGAGACATGACGCTCAGGATATGACGAAAAAGGAGCAAAAAGAGACTTATTAGATCAGGCAAGTGCAGACAAAAAGTTGTAAAAAGTCGTCGAAAAAATTTCGAAATTTAATTAACTTTAGAGATACGTATTATTATATTATGGCCAATAAGGTCACAATCAGAACTGCTGTAATTTTCCTTGAAATTCCGTTACGACAGGAGAAATGAAAAGATTTATGGACATAACTGAGAAGCACTCAGCGTGCATTCATCTGAACATAATCTAAAACGGGTGATGTCTACTTTCTTTATCAACATCCTAGTGTTAGATTAGCTCAGCTTGAATGAACTGAGCAACCACTATTACGAACATAGGAATTTGTTATGCTATTTTATCGGAGACTAAACACATAAACGATTTTTTTCTATCCAACGACATCACAAACATTTCCTAAGTCGAGCCGCATTTTTTTTTTTGTATCTTACTTATTTTGTCTGTAACTTTTTAGATGGTCAAAATATCGGCTTCAAAACTGCATTAATATTTTTATTGACTTATACCTGTTATAACGAATTATTTTGACGTTTTAGACCTTTATATCTACATGTAGTACAGCTTACGTGAATTTCAACATTCATCTGCACTTTCAGAAATCATAGTTTCTTTACGTTTGAAATGTCATAAAACCCAGTTTTTAATTTAGCACCATTTCACAGCTTTACGCTACTGAATCGGAAACATAAACTTTGATAGAAGAATGAATGTGTAATATTTATAATCCGTTTTATTATCTTTCGCTTCTTGCGTCGTTAAAACACGCAAGTTATTTACATAGGAAATCCTATTTTTTTTTTAGATAAACTTTACTTTTTGAATGGTAAGTATTTGCATTTTCTTTAAAATTATCCGATTCATATTTGAAATTATTTTAAGCAGAAGAGAAGATTTAAACTTTTGTTACGAAATAATTATGACAGAAAAAATATAAATAGATACTTTTAGGCCTCAAAACCCGTAAATTCGTTAGCAAAAATCAGTACCTATTCCTTTAAACAATGTGTACTCTTCTTTACAAAACGAAGGCAGAGTCTTTTCTACAAAATAAGGCTTATTCAACTGCCACAATTACTCTTCTTATCAGTCTACCCACTATTAGAATCACGTCATCAACCAATCATACATTAACTCTTAACATTCTAGTAACTGACCTGCACAATAGACCCGACGAGTAGACCGAAGCATAGCGCGATGCTGGTAACCTCAGGGCCGTTGGTTCCCTTGATGGTGATGCAGGCAGCCACACCGATTGAGGTTAGCACGAAGGTTCCCAGCAGCTCGGCGATAAGCTGCCTCCAGATCAGCTTGTTGTCAGTTACGTCTGAGAGACCGATGATAGAGGAGGTTCCTGAAAAAAAAAAAAAAAAAAAAAATGGAATGGAAAATTGTGTTGTTAGTCAGGGCTCAAAACCTATCTAATTTAGGGCTTAGAGGTTATGTTATGCACCAGCCAGTTTGTTTAGAGATCCTTCGCCTCATTCAAAATACGGATATTTGTTTTGGGTGCAGTAAATTTAAATAGAGTTGGACCTATGATGTTGAAAGCGGAGCGTAGCGGCAAATAATTGCGAGAGAACCTTAGTCATGTAGTAGGTGTGTAGATGATAGAATTGATGATACATATTTCGAAATAGGATTTTGAATAGGTTAGGTACTGGGCAATATACAATTTCATTATAATGAGTTTATGGTCTAACCTCAGCGACGTTATGACACGAAGGTCAATTCATTACACCGTATCGATCAACGTTTCGATATAATTGTGCGGTTAAACGAGAGACGCTGTTACTAATACATAGGAAATTCCGTAGCAGTCTCCAATCTCGCGAAACAAATGCAATTTATCTGCGATTTAACGAAACATTGACTACATGAAATAATAGGAACTAAACAAGGAAGCCAAACATACATTTTTTGTACTATAAAAAATCAGAACGGAAGAAAAAATGTACCACAAACTACGATATGTGCCATGTAATGAATTAACAAAAGTAAGCGTTGAATAGGCCTTAATTAACTGTAGAAAAAAATATTTCTTCAACCAACAAGTCTCCAGCCACCGCCTGGTAACATTATTTACAAGTAAAATACATATATAAAACGACAACTGAGTTAATAAAATTCTTACTATGTCAAGCGTCGATTTATCTGCGATCGCAAAAGTGTTCTTTATTAGTAGTCTTGATATTACAATTTATCGTTGTGGTTTTTACACCACAAACACCAGTTTCAAATATGAATCGAAGAGAGTAGCTACGGGCTATTTCATAAGCCCTTTCATTTAAATTAGATTTCCGTCGCTGGTACTTAATTATTTCTTTAGGGTTTTCACGAAGTGTTCAAGGCGTTGATTATCGATATTTTGTTATATTGTCCTTGTTCAATGACCCCATTATAATTATATCTACATTTTTGGTATCCTTGTGGTGGCTTATAATTTGATTGAAACATTAACACTGTAACCCCTACAGAATGTTTAGATGACGAAAATTTATCAAGAAAAAGCTCTATTTCTGAAAAGGCCAACATTGGACACAAACGTATTGCTAATCCAGAGAAAGAAGAAGCTGCTCATCCTGTCGATTCATATTATTTATTTTATTTTTTTTTTGTCAAGAGAATGGCCAGCAATATGCTATAGAAAATACCACGGGATATACAAAAGAGTTATCTACATCGAAAAACAAATGCAGGCCACACAGTGTAGTGTAATTAGGTAATGTATTTGTACATTGAAATTGTTCCGATGCGATTATGTCAATACATATTATATTACTGCTATATGATAGTGATCTATGGGGAAGCCCAAGCTTAGCATTGATAGGTAAGATGATACTGATAATGCTCATTGTAATTATTTCCTTTTCATTAATAAATAAATTAAATAAAAAATAAATAATATTATGATTAATCTGAACTGCTCATTTCAAGTTTACATTTATAAAATACTACGTGTCTCTTAAAACATTGCCTCAGGTTCCGCAAATTTAAAGACGTGTAATTAAAAGTTATTTTTAAAAAATATTGTGAGGAAATTATTATTTTTGGAACATTAACTATAGAAAAAAAAACTGGAATTGTCTGGAACAGGTGTTTTTAGATTTAAACTATGTGTGATCTTTAACAAGTGTTATTAATATACGGGCTCATTAAGCATTCATTGTGATAAGGATGGAAATAAATATATTATTTATATATACTTCAATGTATGAGTGTGTTGGAATCATGTGGGTCATTAATTCAGGACATTTTACATGCAAATTGTGTCACTGGATCTTTGTGGAGATTTATTAGGTAAATGTGTCATAAAAATATTTGGTGGAGATATTATAATTTAAATGTGTTTCGAGTGCTCTTACGAGTAAATGTTGCATGGGAATATGTTTGCCCCCAATTGTTATTTTATTTGTGTTTGTGTTCTTTTTATGCGTCATGTTTTTCGCAAATAAATACATTTTCTGTCTTTCTTTTTTTACCGTCAATAGAGATAATAGTAGAGTCTAGTCTTTTAAAAGGCCTGTATCAATATATATTTTTGCTCGTTCAATATTTGAACCACTGATCTTGTTAAACATTAGTATTCATCTTAAACACTCATTGAGATACACAAAATACACAAAACATTGCGCTAATTTATTACTACCAGTACGTTGAATTTAAATTATTCTCTTGTACCTACGGTAGATTAAACTGAAGAAGTTATGCATTCGTACATATTAAACTCACATATAAAAATACGCGGATACCCCGATGACGATTGAGCATTTTTCGGAGCGTTTGTTTACTATATTTTCTTGGTCTCTGTGTAATTTTTGTTCAGCACTTTGTTTATGTAAATAAATACACTATTACTTAGATTAATATTTTAAATGTCATGCTTGTCACACATAAAAATGCGCACGCGCATGCTAACCATCGCACTGAAAATCACACACGATTGTAACAATTTTCTCACTGGAGTAAATAATATTCACGTTTTGAAAATAGAAAATAGAACTTACTCTTCTGCATCTCATCCATAGCGTAATCCGTTTTCATTTTGTCGGCTAAAATAACTTTTCTTTGAAATAAGCACTTTCGAGTTCAGTCTCCGCTGTTATAACTTCACCGACCGCACTATTTTGAAATATGAATTAAATAAAACACCGTGAAAGTGTAATTTGATTTGTAATTGAAAAATTCCGAAGACGCTCGCAGAGAACTGTTGTGTTTCGTAAGGCGTGCGTATGAGACTACCTTTCGTTGTGGCTACATACACTTGAGTGTGGCGAGATCTCGCTCGGGGATGACAGGTACAGCCGCCGGGCGGCGAGTGCACCTTACTTTTTATTCTGTGTACCGTGAACCGAGATGTTTGCGAATTAATGCAGAAATGGACGTCGCGTCTGACATCATAATTGCGGAAACAAAAAAGTTGCGATAAAGTTCTATCTGTCTGCTTATTCATAGCTCTTAAAATAAAATTAGGCATCAAAATGGGAATTTCGTGAATGGAATAATTTCTTGTTTTTTGTTTGGAATTCCGAACAAGTTTATTGAATTACAAACCTGAATATCTATATTTTTTATATGCGCTATTATGTCAGCTGAGAACGCACAAAAACTTAATAGTGCATGCTTTATAGTGCGCATAGAAAATGGAGCAGTGATAACTAAGAGTGCGACAATAAAATAAGGATTTGAAAACTAGAGCAAGTGTAAACGTAGAAAGTAGGTATTACTTGGTCCAAATATTATCCCTTGCGGGACCCTATGACGCAATATTACAACTATATAAATTTTTATCAAATTAGAAAAATATCTCAATGCCCGAGTAATTTTATCTCAAGCAGATTATTGCCTAACATTATTTACATTACTCAAGTTAAACAATTTGTGGCTAACCAACCTATTACAGGCTCAGCTTAACTACATTGTTTGATCAAACCGGTATCAAACTCTTCATTTATTACTCAGTGAACAATTGCATTGATTGCCCATCCATGCTCCATTGCATTTCTATGAATAAATTCAACCTAAAATCAATCAATTTTGTCTATCACAGTCCACTAGGTACGGACAAACACATCGAACAAATATCACGTATGGCCTGCGTTCACCACACTTGCCTAGCAGGTTGGTGACCCCAGACCAGCTTTCTCCTACTACACATATGTTGACGGTCATCTGCCTTCGGTATTGAGGCTGGCAAGTTCATCCAGTGCATCAGTAGCAGTCATCATGATATGACGGATTTCAGAGCTTTATGTTACAATGATGTTCTAACGTAGGCAGGTGGGATTTATGTTTTCCTCTTTAAACCATAATGTAGGCTTACTGAAAACGATGCCATTACCAATTAATTTATCTATTAAAATACAGCCAGTATCACATTGCACAAGAGCCATCACAGTCGTAAAATATAATTGAGTTCTTGATACTGAGACAGTTAACATAATCGTGTTACTTTGTCAAATGTCTTTGGGATACCGACGACACCAGGTGTGTCGGTTTCTCTTCGTTCTCTGTGTTGCATTCCTCTTAGTTTTATTACCTCGCTAATAGAATGAGTATAGAGGTAAGCAACATTAGCAAGGTCTTCATTGCAAGGTACTTTAAAGTTCGCAGACGATTGGCAGGTGGCCTACGCACGCTCTGGGAGATTGATACTTTGAATTTAATCAATAAACTTTCAGAAGCATTGTTATTCTACCTACTTTCGACTTTTTTACATTCAGAAGTTACAGCTTCAGTTTTAATATCGTCAGGATTGATTACAAAAGCAATTGATAAATCTCTTCTTTGGTTATGTGTTGCTACTGCTGCCAGAATCAATTATGTCGAACCGATATAGGCATACTACACAGTTGCGCTTGCGCATATTAAATTATAGATATTTTAGACCAAACTGCTTCGGGCATTTTTAATGTAATCAAATGGCTTAATAAGATGTATTCAGGAGGTCTTTAGTCCGCGGAGAAATTCCGTAACACAGTGACAATGCCTTTCATTTTGACAATTTGACAACATCCATTGCGTTATTTACGTTGTTTAGCAGACAAATTCTTCAAACAATGCAATGGATTAGCAATATCCTTCGGATTGTGATTGAAGTGTGTTACGCAATTGAGGTGCTGGTAAGTTTACTTCAACACCCCGATTACACGCAAACACCTACCATCAAGTTTTCCGCACATTACCCGGTTTCATAAGAATCGTAATAAAACTGTGTTTATAGAAACGTTATCAGCGACAATAAAAATCCAGTAGCTACAGTGTGTGCCGTAGATAAATGGCCGTGGTCACATAAGAAAACACTTGATGTTTGTTCGACTGAGATAGCAGTTATATACACTGGCTGGTAATTTAACGTCTTTATTTTAACGGTGTTATAAAAATATGACACGGTTTTATGATACGTTTTATTATAGGTGGACTGGTAGAAGATACAAAGTCTTGGGTGACATTATGTCCGGACAAATTATTGTTATGATAATTAATCTAAGCTGGGTATATATATTTTAACATCACGCCTTGTTGCTCAAAAGGGTTAGGCAGACCCATGCCAGATATACCCACATTCCGAGAGTTACGTTTAGTCCCATGTACGAGTAATAGGAGACCACAAGATCCACAGGAAGGACCGACGACCTTGTGAAGGCCGCTGGAACCCGTTGGATGCGAGAAGTACAGAACCGGTCGAAGTGGAGGAGCTTGGGGGAGGCCTATGTCCAGCAGTGGACGTCTTTCGAATGAAATGATGATGAATAGGAGACTAGCATATTTTCATCAACCGGGCACAAATCCAGACTCCAGGCTACTATATTGAGAAATTACGAGTAGTAATAGAAAAACACAAAAACACTTTGCCCGACCTAGGAATTGAACCCATGACGTCATGGTCAGGAATAACACTAACCAGTAGACCAAAGAGGCAGTATATTTATATTCTTAATTGTGAAGAATTGAAGATAGGCTTTAAATAGCTATGGTAAATCTTGCTAATTTTATTCGCTTTATCTTTAGTCATGTTGTTTGGCTTTAAGAGCCTACCACGCCGGTATAAAAAGAAAATAGTAGATAAGGGTTGGACCTCATCTGGCAGCACGGAATCGCCTTTTTCCGTCGCCCTTTCTCTTTCTGTCGCTTAGACCTGCCATTTGCTAGACCGAGACAGAAAGCATAATGCGATAGCACGCGGCGGAATCCTCGAGGCGATCGGCATCACGGACAAAATGCAATGGTCGGCAGGGAGACTCCGGAACGCTGAAGCGCGCGATAGCATGCTAACGCATCCTTTCACGCCGATCACTTGCTATCGCATGCTGTCCTTTTTTGTCTGCGGAATGCGACAGCGCGCGTTCGCATGCGGCAGCATACTGCAGCACGTGGTAGCACAGGCGGAACAAATGCGATTCCGTGCTGCCAGATGAGGTCCAACCCTTAAGCTTACGGCTGCAAAAGCAGCGTAAACAGGCATAAACGGGTTAGTAATTGCTGGATACTTGAGTCCGATCCCGTCTTTATACATAACATTAGCATCGGAATATCTTTATGAACTTTATATGAGTGCGATGACACTGCCGATTTTTTTTTTTTTTTGATGTATCATACTTCCATCGTACTATGAGAATGAGGGAAGATAGGGAACACCTGTGTCCGCGCACACACTATAATATCTGTACACTGTAATATCTCCCGCGCCGACGGACTGGGCCGCAATACGGTCTGGACGAATATATGAGTCCGATGAATCCTCGACACATAGAGAAAAGTATTCCGCTTTGGAAGAATTCTAAGATTCGCTTTCATATACGTAGAAAGACGTAATAACACATTCGAAGCCATGAGGTTACTAGCTAAGGAACTACGGAAATTAATAAATACACTCTATCCTGGTTATAGTGGCTGGATTCAATTTCTAATGACTATAATTAAAGCTTATTTGTGATATACTCGTAGAATCTTGATAGAGATCGTTAGTTCTCAGGTCGTGTTTCCGGCACTACATTATCAAAATCAAAATCAAAATCAAAAGTCATTTATTCAAACTAGGCTGAGAATCAGCACTTTTCGAACGTCAAAATTACAAAAGACAGTCCCCCAAAACGCCCGCCCTTCACCACTTCCTAGTGCTTTCGCTGGGAAGAAGAAGTGGCGCAACAAACTCCCCAGCAGCACAGCTGTCTGTTCAGTTAGAAAATATACTTGACTGAATACAATACAAGGTATGCAAAGCAATTAACATTACAAGACACAGAACGCTAAATTAAATTATTTGCCATATGTCAGCTGGCAACGCCAATATACCAAGAAATACAATAAAAAACTATACGTACTCAAGCAAAAATTAATAAATGGAAATTAAATAAAAGCCTCCAGGTATAAAGGGCGTGACCGCTAACATATTTATGCAATGCTGGGTTCAGTTTACATAGCTGTCGCTTGAAGTCACAAATGATAAACTAGGACCATAAGGAAACTAAATAAACAAGTTATTAATAATGATAACAATGATAAAACCATGGTCAGCAAGACGACCAGTCACCACAAGCAGCACCCGTTCACGAGCATAACGCAAAGGTCAGCCATTACCCCCCTCGCCATATTTGAGGGAAGGAGACAACCCGACCCCCGACGCTACCGCAAGCAGTGACATCTAAGGGAGCATGACGAACTTGCTGCCGGTTGCTCAGGTAAGAATTATATGATCAATTGTCGAGGTCACTAGCTAACCACATATTGCAATCAACTCATTAGAAAACATTCCAATGGGTTGATTATGTCAATAATAAAATTAAAATTAAATTAAACTGATTTGACTTATACAGCCCAATAAAAAAACAATTGTATAATGAGCTCATATAACCTATCAGTAATTCTTTGTAAATTAATTCTGGAGAAAGAACATAAACATTGTCTTGAGTTAATCAGGGCGACCAACTATTCTTATCGTTTAAGTAGTCGTTGATAGAATAGTATGCCTTTGAACAAAGGTTAGATTTTACTTGAGCTTTAAATGCATTAAAAGGCAAATCTAGCAAAGAAGAGGGTAGCTTGTTATAAAAGGCTATACCAAGACCAACAAATGAGTTATGAACCTTATGAAGCCGGTGAAAGGGAGCACGTAGTTTGTCCTTATTTCTGGTGTTAACATTGTGAATATCACTGTTTTTAGTATACAAGTGTATATTTTGCCTAATATATAAGATGTTGGCAAGGATGAATTGTGATGCAACCGTGAGAATACCAATATCTTTAAAAAAATCTCTTAGAGAAACTCTAGCACCTAGCTGGTAAATTGCTCGAACAGCTCGTTTTTGAAGGACAAATATATTTTGTATATCAGCTGCTTTGCCCCACAGCAGAATACCGTAGGACATAACGCTGTGAAAATAACTAAAATATACTAAACGAGCTGTATCAACGTCAGTGTACTGTCTTACTTTCCTGACGGCGTAGGCAGCCGAACTGAGCCTTCCTGCTAGGCTCGATATATGTGGTCCCCACTGAAGTTTGGCATCTACTGTTATTCCCAGAAAAACTGCCGAACTCACAGTTTCAAGCGCCTCTTTATCTAAGACGATGTTGGGTCCTAGATTTCTAACATTCGGTAAGGCGAACTTTACACATTTCGTTTTCTTGGCATTGAGAACTAGGTTATTTGACGTAAACCAATCCGTAACTATTGAGAGTGCACTGTTTACGTCGTCAAAATCTTGTCTATTCCTATCTACTTTAAAAATAAGAGATGTATCATCAGCAAACAGTACAACGTCACAGATTCCCTTTAAATGGAATGGTAAATCATTAATATACACTAAGAACAAGAATGGACCCAGTATTGAGCCTTGCGGTACACCTAACTGAACTGGTAGCGCGGAAGATTTCACACCATTAACATCTACACATTGGAACCTATTATGTAAATAACAATTTATTACGTTGAGAGCTTCGTTTTGGACACCGTAATGACTTAGTTTACGCAAAAGCGTGTCATGGTGCACGCAATCAAAGGCTTTGGAAAGATCACAGAAAACTCCGATAGCATTTTGCGAGCTCTCCCATGCGTTAAATATGTGTTTCAGCAAAGCAACACCCGCATCTGTAGTCGAACGACCTTTTGTAAAGCCATACTGTTCATTATGAAGGAGGCTATTTAAATTAAAATGTCTTAGCAACTGCTTGAGTATTAATTTTTCAAATATTTTGCTAAATGCAGGTAAGATGGAAATAGGCCTAAAATTACCAACGTCGTTTTTATTACCTGATTTAAATAAAGGTATGACTTTACTACTCTTCATGAGGTCAGGAAAAATTCCTAAATCAACACATTTATTAAAAGTAACAGCTAGATAGGGGGCTACGATGTCTATTATATTACTTAAAAGTTTAATGGAGATGCCCCAGTAGTCACCGGTGTTTTTAGACTTTAGTAGGTTAAAAACATTAACTACATCATGTGGGGTTACATGTTCGAAACTAAATAAACGAATACATTTAGGTACACTACTATGCAAAAGGGTTTCAGCTTTAGACGGGGACGAATTTAAGGAGCGAGTCGTAGTTATAGGTATGTTGGCAAAAAACTCATTAAAAGCTTCAGCTACGTCAGCGGCTTTATTAACTAATTTATTATCTACCATAATCTCAAGTAGTTTTTCTTGTTTAACCGATTTACCAGTTTCATTGTTAATAATTTTCCAAGTCGTTTTTACTTTATTATTAGAATTTTTAATAGCATCGCTTAAAAATTTCGATTTAGCAAAAGCACTAATCTTTTTAAATAATTTTGAATAATTTTTGACATACTCTAGGAAAGGAGTGTCAAACCTGTATTTTTTCAAACCATATAACTCGTATAGTCTCGCTCTACTTTTATAAATACCCGGAGTAGCCCATTGGTTAAAGCCAACGGAGGATCCATTAATATTAATAGTTTTGGTCTTGAAAGTAGATTGGTACTCTTTTTGCACAACATCAAAAAGGGCACCATAAATTTCATTAGGATTCTCGTGTTCTACTATAGATGGTGTAATTCTATGAGCTATATTATTTTTAAACATTTTGCAACGGGCAGCTGTATAAGGCCTGCATTCAATTTTACGCGGCTGTTTATGTAATGGCATGGGGAAGCTAGCTAATAAACCACAGTGGTCGGACGTTAAGTCAGTTAAGACTAATTTGTTTTTGGCATCAAAAACACTAAATATATTATCAAGACAGGTTGACGAAGATGCCGTGATTCTAGTAGGTTCAAAAAACAAGTTAATTAAATTATAAGACTTAAACAAATTGAGGAGTCTAATACTTAATGGAGTAACATCTAAAATATTAATATTGAAATCTCCGCATAAAATAATACTTTTGTTACTTGATTTCAACCTATTGAGAGAATCCTCCATTACCGATTCAAAACTAATAAAATCCCCAGAGGGGGGTCGATAAACGCAAATTATAATGTATCGCTCAAGTTCAACACAAGACAACTCTATAGTGCGCTCAATTGAAAGATTAACTAAATCTAAACGTTGCTTACATTTCAACTTGTTTGAAACAAGAACTAAAGAGCCACCGCGAATAGCACTTTTTCTCACAAATGCACTCTGTACGGTAAAGTTATCATCATTGATAAACACTACTTCATGTTCTTTCAACCAGTGTTCAGTCAAACATAACACCTGAACATCACACACACATGAACATAGTTCTCCATAAATAAACTTAACTCTAGCTCTTTGCCGGACAGACCCTGCATATTTTGATGTACAACATTCAACATATTTGGCTGACCCGTTGTCGCACCTAATAGTTTAAACTACAAGGTGTATCAAAAGTAGTGTTAGTACCACTACTAACAGTAATCGAAGGTACCCTACAGGTACCGGTGTCACTGTGTATGTTGTATGCTAAAAGATTAGCAATTTGTCTCCTACAACTAGGTGGCAAATACATAGTATAATTTGTCAGTTTGTAATCAGTAATGAATTGATTACAATCAAAATATAAAATAGCATCACTGTGATGACATGTCCTATTATAAATTAACATATTTAAATTATAAATGTGCCTATTTTGCTCATCAGACAAATAATGAGAATACGGCAAGGCACAAAAAATAAATTTACAATTATTGGACTCATTGAGATGTAACATCAACTGGACAGATTCAATTATGTCCTTTTTTCGTACAGTTAAACTATCCCCATATAATAATATAACAGTAGAATTGGGATTTATTTTTGTCAATCTAATATTACTAATTAATTGGCTAATACTGGCACCGGGTAAACAACGATTAATTACATATTGTGGCGAACACTGATTAAATATACTACCAAAACCTTGACCAAATTTGTCAGAAAATACATAAGTAGTGTTCATACTATTGCTATCATTATTAATACAGCTGCCTACTGACTGAGCTACTGAGGGTGTGGGTGGAATAACTTGAGGCTGGGGTTCCTGGGAGCAGGTACAGCTAAAAGAGAGGTTATTAGTCAGAGACTCATACCTCTCCGCATTGTACTTGACCAGGTCTGCCAACTCATTAGCCTCTTCCATGCGCTTACTCAGGTCTTGTTGAGAAGCCTCATATTTACTGAAGATGTCCTTCAGAGCATATTCCCTAACAAACAACTCATCCTGCAGGTGCTGAGTGTCAGTGTCATACCTAGTATTACATAATTCTAATTCTCTATTACAGTTCTTTAATTCTTGTATTAAATTTAAATTTTTTTGCCTCAGTTTTATATTTGATTTGTTAACTTTTTGGCATTTTAATGATTTTTGAGTTTTTTTAATTAATCTATTAATTTTAATATATTTTTTTATCTTATTATGACTAGTAAACAATTCGGTTTTATTGATAGTATCATTAGTTAAGTCTATTGTTACAATTGGCTCAACACATGTGGGTCCGGACCCGCTACCAACCAACTCATCGTAAAGACTGCAGGTGATCGCAGACTCTTCACGGGCTTTGAGAGATTCCAAATGGGTTATTGTGTTGTGGGCCCTGCTTAATTCTAGTTCTAGTTCAGATATGCGTCTCAAAGCCAGTTCGTGGGTGTCACTACATTCCTGGAAAGAAAGAAAGAAAGGAAGAAAGAATTAAGATCTTAGACTTGTATTACGGACTCAAAACACAGGTAATTCCGTAGTTTTTGCTAGTGATAAATTGTCTTATGCCGTGTATTATAATGATTAATGAATGTATGAATAATAACTCAATTTAAACATTATCTAGGTAAGTAGGGCTGCACTGACATGGACGTTATTGAAAATGAAGAAGAAGAAGAATACAAGTACATACTCGTACTTTATATTGTAACTTCAACTTTATCAAGGAAGACTTTACCTAAGTTTTGGTCTGACACAATTTAGATTGCCATTAACAGGTTAAGAAGAAGGAAGATATGTTTTGTTTAGTTTATTAGTAATCTCGAAAATTTGCATAATTCCCGAAAGTTGCATTGCATTTGTATGTAATTCGACATTCACTTTTCATTTAGAGTAAGAATTGGACAGTTCAATGAGTGTTACTTGTTAGGGATACTCCACATTAATCAGGAAGAGTTTTATATTTCTAGATTCTTTTCCATTTCGTGAGAGGAATTCCCTGACTGAGTCATAAAAACATCCTGGCGACAACGGTGTGCAAGGTTTTCTACAAAAGTTGTTACAAAATTCGATTTCCTATAACTACACTTACTAGTGAAAGCTGGGTTTCTCTGCAAAATATTGGAAAATCCGAACAAGATTATTACGATTAACAAATTAGATTCGATACAGTGGAAGCTGTGACTAATCATTTATCTGCACAACATTACTCATGATTATTCTACATGCTTTTATAGTACACGAGTGCACGGTAATTTTAAAATTAATATGCACCTTTGTCTTTAAACTGATGATGAGATACACAAGTACATCGTGAAACAAAAAGTACATTAAACTGAGCAAAGTATTTTTAGAATTAATATTCAAGATATACAAATCGGTTTTTATATATTTAGGGTTTTTTCGTCAGATTTTTTCAATGTTTTCGTAGGCTTAATTGCAAGTTAAATATTGTGATTTATAAAGTATGAATTATGGTTTTGAAATCGGTGTTTGATATAAATACAATAATTATTGCAAAAACGTGATCTTTAAACTTTTTTTTTGCTTTAGATATTCGTGTCGAAATGAAACGGGTGTAGAATCTATTTGTGTAAAGCTATTAATGTATTGTTTATTTCATAAAGATCTAATGATAAGTATTTATTTATTTTTAATGGTTTCCGATTAGTATTTGGCGTGATTCTTTTTTATAACACGTCCTAAATTATTAAGATATACCTAGATATAATAGAGGCGATTACCGAAAATGATTCATAGAGAATTAAGTTCACAATTTTGACAGGTTGTGAGAACAAAAAATATTTGAATTGAACATTCATATTGATATGTTACTTATGTATTCCAAAAAAACATAAGTACCATTAAGTACGATTGTTTTTTTTTATGTATGTGATGTAAATGTATTATGAAATATTGATCAATGGCTCGACACGATTGTACCATAGACTACTCACTTAACATCTTTGGTAATTTAAACAGTTCTACTAAATCGTAACTGTGACACAATCTCAGATCTCCTGTGTTTTATTTGTTATCATAATAAGTACATATACACATCTCTTATCTACTCACTCATTCAACAATAGATTACTCTTAAAACATTAATATAGAACTCGAATTTGACACAGGTTTCAAGTACTCAGCCAATCTGAGTGCAAACGCGGTTAATAATGATGGCAACAAATTAGGGTGACCGTTATCACTCCATTACACTGATAACACCCACGCTACTGGCAACACCATAGAACTGGGTACATCCCTCATTATTGCGTGGGAATCTAACAACAATAGAACAACCAAACTTCCTGAAACAAGCTATATATTTACAGACAGGCCGACCATATTCCTTCTTCCTTGAGAAATAAAAATAATGTAGTGTGCAACATAGAAACGAGATATGCAAATAGGCTCTAGGAATAAGTTTACATAGTCTCACAGTATTTTAGATAAAGAAACTGGTTTGTTTATGGTAGTTGAAAGTGCCAGTTAAATGTTTATGTACAAGTTCATATTCATATTTCTCAGTAGATCTCGCTTACTTTCTTATGTGCGTGTATAATCTTATCGCACAAGTAATTGATGAATAGATACATCTAGAAATAGACACTTATTTATAAAACCAGCCTGCACGAATATTATAATAAGAGTTATTTAAAGATCTCCTCTTTGGTACTAAATTACGTGTTTCAACGAGAAAGGAAAATGTTGGACTAAGGCTATATTTAAAAATGATGCCAAGTATCGCAAAGTGATGCTCAGAACATCAAATCATGTATCGTAAGAAAATTACAGCGCCGCGGTGACATTGCGCCTGCGCAGCCATGACAATGAATAGCTAGGGATAAAATAAATTAGTACCTGCGACGTGCAGTGACGTTAATTTTATTAACGCGTTAATAATACATGATTTAGTGCAGCCAGTGTGATGGATGCTTATTGTACAGTTCCTTAGATATGGATAGTCGTAAATGTTGCCTAGAGAGGTAATTTTAAATCAGGCAATGTATGGGATTAAAGATCTTATACAACGTGTAACGTTAAATGCGCAAAACCTCAGACACCCCAACTAATTTTTAATTCAATTGACCTATTTCAGAGAGAAAATAAGGCATTATAAAAATGGTAAAGGTTTTATATGCTGTTTTAGTTTTACTGGCCATTCTGATCGTTTCTTGCGTCTGCGACGACGCTTTATCGAGGGAGGAGTCGTCACCGAGCCTCTACGCCGCGCTATCATTGGCTTGCTTGACCTATTAATAAATAGACGCGGCAACGTTTTTAATGAAGATTTAAAAAAAAATGTGACCTATATTAAAAAGTGGTTCAATTAATTCTGCTCGTTATTCTGATCAAACTATTTTCAGGTTTTGCGCATTTAACGTTACACGTTGTATAGACAAAAGAGCTATGGTAGAAAGTAAGATTACATTTATGAATTTTCTAGGCAAACAGAAAAGAAGAAGAAAACCCGAAAGTGAATAATTAAGCGATGAACCATGATTTAATAGGTTTCTACCGTATTTAACGTTTGTTAAAAGATAATTACGTAAATCAACGCGTCTCTCAATTAAATTAGTTTGAAATTTGAGAGGCATTTAAGCAGAAAAAAAGCGGCCAACATAAATCAAATTCCAGCTTAAAATAGACCAAATCTCTCAATTCATATTTCAATATTTGCCCACTAGTTACCTAATCTAATTATCATTGTCTGACATTCTGTAAATGTATCTGTTAATTACTCCGTCACGGGTAGTAGTGTAGTAACTGGAAATATAAACAAACCTAGGAATATGGCCGACCATGACAATGACAGCTAAAATGGCGCCAACTTGTCAAATTACGCGACACGATTCGCGCGTAAAATAAAATAATTATTTACTAGCGACCCGCCCCGGCTTCGCACGGGTGCAATGGAGAAACACTGAATTTTAGAGCCATTATTTCTCGTAAAAAGTATAGGATAAAAAATGGTTATTGTGGGTTATCCCTAAGAGATAGACCTATACCATCGCGGACTTTTTTGTAGACTTTTTTAAGGTGTACAATACTGTACTACATTATTATGATCTATCTCGACGGGTTCAGCCAGCGTTTACAATGTAAGCGCAAAAAAATGTGTTTATTTACGACATTACATTAGAAACCTCTAAAATTATCAGTGTTTCTCTACTATATTATGCATGTATTATACATATAAACCTTTCTCTTGAATCTCTCTATCTATTAAAAAAAACCGCATCAAAATCCGTTGCGTAGTTTTAATGATCTAAGCATATATAGGGACAGACAGACAGGGAAGCGACTTTGTTTTATACTATGTAGTGATTATTAGCTGCCTGTTACATTGTGGCTAGGATTCCAATTACGGTTGGTGTTATGTTAAAGTGTTCCTTTTCTCAGAATGTAATACAAATACTTCAGGTATTTTAGGCGGGTGCAAAACCGGGAAGTATTGAAAACAATTATCATAGTACATGAATAGGTAAAATTGAGCAATCATGCCCGAATGAATAAGAAAATGCAGATTAGAGTTGCTAAATTAATTCTTGGAACCTTAATTAATTATGCTTTGACAACTTTAGAGGTATTTCTCATCATGGCTAACTTTTTTTCGTAACACGTTTTAAGATATCTTCTTGTTTTTGGATCCTACGAGAAGGAGCTAATGATGACGTAGGACCTACGTCGTAGGTCATAGGGCATAAGAAGGTAAGATCTTAATCTTAACATTTTAGGAAGCGCCTATATCTTTATGACATCAGGAAGGAAATTCGCATCCAAGAGTATATTATGATTTATGAATACTTATTACCTACCATGATATCGTCTGCCGATGTTCGTGCCAAGTTAAGCCTGGTAAAAAAACGTTCGCAGCATTTGCCGCGGTGTCTGCGTTTCCGATTTCCCTAATACTTTTTATCCAAATCGTAAATTAACAATAGTTCTGATACAGAAGTCTTACATCATCGCTTTTTGTTATGTTCGGCTTTCAGAGGCCAAAAAACAGTAGCTTTTATTACATAAAGTTTATTTTTAGACTTCTAAACACGAAGAATGTGACACGATTTTTACGATATTTTAAAAACATGAAAATATTAAAATTCAATTAACTTATTCTGGAGAACACGACGTATTCACATTTATAAAGTTGTTTAAATAAACTTTTTTATTATTATAATATGTAGTTAGTAATAAATGCGCAGAAGCATCTCGGCCATGACAATGAACTGCGCGCGCGCACGGTGCGCTAAACATTTGAATTAACTCATAGTTGTAACTTTTTAAAATAATATTACAAATATAAGGTCGCTATTCATACACGAAATCTCGTATTCATCATTACGAACAACTTTTACTATGAGACCAAACCTGAAATCGCGAAAAAAATATCAGCTGTTTGGACTGTTCCCTAAATATATGTTCGCATTACTCGTCAAAATGTTTGTATAGAACAGCAGATTTTTATTTGAAGATTTCACGTTTTGTCCTATAGTAAAAGTTGTTCATAGTGATTAGTACAATAACCACTTCAGATATTTCGTGTGTTTCGTGGTGCGCACGACCTATTCGTGCGCACCACTTGTCTTTCCTTTTGTTTTTTTTTAAACGATCAACGATACAAAAGGCTATTTAGAACAAGTTTAAATCTTAAAACAGCTCTGCACCCTAATTGCGTAACACACTACTCGTATTACTCTCAATTTGAATCATTTTAAAGCATATTGCTAATCCGTTGCTCCATATGCTCAACAACGTAGGTAAATAACGCAATGAATGTTGTTGAATTGTCAAAATGAAACCCATTGCTACTGATGGTGTGTTACGCAATTGCCCTGCAGTTCTTTTTTTTAATTATTGCTAGTATTGCGCAAACCAATAATGCTGTGCAAAAATCTGCATGCAATATTTTTTTATTTTTTCATCTAGATAGCTAGTTATCTATATCGAGGAACGCTAGAACGATCGGTAACTAACTAGTAACAACCGATGGTAACCTAAACCTTCACGGTTGGCAGTGGCGAGTAGTGTGTCGAACGAGGTAACGCGTAGCCTTGAGACTGACGGATGGTACAAGACACTGACTGTTGAAAATTGCTTTTTTAAATTTATTATAACATGAATTTTATTTTAACTACGGTGTTATTATGTTTACCATAAAATAATAACAGTGCCTAAAGACTAACTGCCTTATTTGTCAAGTAGTGCTGTACTTTTGTTGAGATAAAGGTTACGTATCAAAAGTTTAATAATATATTTTTAAATATTATTCTGTAATACAAGGAAAAAATTGAAATAAGTAATGCAACAAAATTATGAACGAAAACCAGTCGCAACTACAAGTTTAATCCTGCAGCTACGCGCTAGAGGCTACGCGTCGCTCACACCGCTACGCTCGTAGCGGATAGCCTACGCCCGCTACTACGCCCTTTTCTTACTACTTCGGTGGTCCTATACACTTTGTTGATACTGTAATTTGGCTGAAATACCCCCCTAAACATATCTGGCGAAATGTGGGTATACTATAGGTATACCTACGTATACTATAGGTATACTATATGGTATACTATAGGTATACCTACGCCTCCATTCCCCTTCGGGGAATGAGGCGTGATGTTAGGTTGTGAGATTATTTCGGAGATTTAGGCCCCGCGCACACTAGTGGCACGGTACGGCAGGGGATCCTTCGGCATCCCTACATGTAAGCGCACACTGGCGGTAAGTATGCCGTGACGTACTTAAGCATACCGAAGCGTCCTTAAGCATGCCGAGGCGTCCTTAGGTACGCCGAGGCGTCCTTAGGCACGCCGAGGCGTCCTTAGGCATGCCGAGGCGTCCTTGCTAATTCAGGCCGCCGCTGTCTTGCCGCGGTATCCCGAAGACTGCCAAAGCATTCCAAGGGACGCCAAAGCGTTCCGAAGGCTGCCGACACGGCATGCCTAAGCATACCGCGGTATTGTTTTTGTACTTACGACCGTTAACATTGAAATTTCAACTTTATTTCCAGATTTTTATTCGTCACCTAAAAATACCTTGCCATTCCGTGCCGCCAGTGGGCGCCGGGCCTTAATAGATTTTGTGTTACTCTATTTGGAATCAGTCGGCGAATAAAATATCCGCGGTAATATTTAAATTCTAGATTCAAAATGAAAGTAAAAAGGAAACCTCCGAAGCAAATATTTGCAAGTAGGTGCATAATATGGTGCAACAGTCACTTTGAAAGTTTTGAAAGTCGCTACAGCTTCCGCGCCAGTCCCCGCGTCCGCCTATACGTTACACCAGCCATAGTAATAACGAAACATTCGGCGTTCGTCGCATGCATCTTTACAGCCGAGCACAACAGTGATACACGTAAACAGAATAACAACGCGTTATTTCCTACCAGTTTGTTTTGCGGCGGAGGAAATTGAGCTATTATCATGTCAATCGTCATTTGCCACCATAATGGATACAACAAATTGTTTATATGACAGGACGCCTCGTGAATACTTCGCGTTTGACATCAGACGCGATGTCAAGGCGCGTATATAGTGCTCTTAAGTGAAGAATTTGACAAAATCAATAGCGTAGACAATTGGGCATCAGGATGGCGCCTATACGGCGCGTGCGTGACGAATTTATACAGGAAAGTTTTTATATTAGGCAATCAACAGATCTATTAATGAGAACTATGTAGATATTCTATCTGAATACTGGTTGGTATTTGTGGTGACATTCTAGTCACGCATTTATCTTGGTCTTTGACCGTTAGAAAGCATTTACTAAAAACAAAATAAATATAAAAGAATCTTATGAGCATTCGGTCGATAGTATCGGAGATTCGAAGATCGTACAAAGACAATTATGAACAATAAAAAATAGTTATTAGAAAGAACAGTTCTGTAATTAGAATTAAAAAATAGTAAAAGAAACGTTACATAAGACTGCAATTACTGGCGTGGGTGTTAAATAAGAAACCTATGATTAACCAACCACGAACTAAATTAGAAAGAAGCATACAATGTACGTATAAGTAACGGAGGACTGAGATAATGTCACAGAAGAATGCAGAAGGCAAATTCAAGAAGAAGAATTCACACTAACTTAATATTTTAAATTCGAAAGTAACCCTGTCTGACCTTTTCACGTCGCCGAATTTGGGTGAAATGGCACAGGGACAGATCATGACCTGTTTTAGGATATAGGACTCTTTTTTCCCAGTGGTATGTTCCTGTGGGATTATTTTCGACGTCCAAGCGGGCAAACCTCATGCAAAAGCTAGTGGATACAGGCACTTGCTCACACACAGTAACAGCAGCACTTACTGAGACGTTTTAAAAAAAGAAATTCACGTGGTAACAGATTAATTTACGTCATTTTTGTTTTCTTCAGTCTAGCGGCTCGCGGAAACCTAGTCCGTCATCGGCCGAACTATGCTCGTACGTCGTCGGCCAAACTCGGCGGGTTAAACCAAACACATGTGAAAGAAAGTAAATGCGTACACCTACTTGTCGGATGTCATCGGACGATTCCGGTTAAAGTAGTGTACGCACTCGCTTTCTTTACAATATTATCTTTGGTTCGAAAGATACGTGTTATCCAAATTCGGCCGACGACGTACGAGCTTAGTTCGGCCAATGACGGATTAGGTGTGTGCGCGTGAGCTTTTGTTTGTGATAAGCTTTTTATACCTTACGTCATTTGAACTGGGCCTTCTACATTTTAGTGTTCTATGCTAACATTTTATATAACAATGAAACATCTCGCAGACGCAAATAACAGGCGTTGACCCGCTCATTACCATGGCATTACGATTCAGTCTTCGATACTGGTCGAACAAAGAGCCGCTAAAAAACTAAAACAATGACAAATTACGCGTACTGTAACATCCTGTATACGCGTAATACATAATGTTGTTTTTTAATCGTTTGGAGATGATAATGATTATTGATAATGTTGTTAATTTATTGTTACCGTGACCTGATTCGGGGATTTGATGATGATGTCTTAGTTTTTAGGGTTCCGTACACAAAGGGTAAAAGGGAACCCTATTACTCCCACTCCGCTGTCTGTCCGTCCGTCCGTCTGTCACCATGCTGTATCTCATGAATCGTGATAGTTAAACAGTTAAAATTTTCACAGATGATGTATTTTTGTTGTCGCTATAACAACAAATACTAAAAAACATAATAAAATAGATATTTACGGAGGCTCCCATACAAAAGACATGATTTTTTTGCCGTTTTTATAGATAATGCTACGGAAACCTTCGTGCGCGAATCCGACTCGCGCTTGGCCGGTTTTTTTGTTATTATTTTCGTGAAAATTAGTGATTGGCAGATTTATTAGATATAGCAGTTTGCCGCGACTTCGTTCGTGGGAAATTTCTTATTCCCCCGACCCACCCCGTGTCTTTGCGTCGCATGCCCGCGCTTTCACTTTGGTTTCGCTTAGTGGTCTTTCTGACTTTTTTTTTGCTCGGCACTAAGGCAAGCAGCGTGGATGCTGCAGTGAAACTGGCCACTCGACTTCATAAAGCGCCGCTTTACAATTCATACCCGATGTCATACGTCAAACGCGAGGCAACCCAACCTGGCTAAGTGGCGAGCCAGGTGCGCATCAAGTGAGCAGGGATAACAAACCAAATCCATATTTCCAACAATAACAGACATTCACAAATACCGAAAATATACCGAACCAAACTTTATATTTATCTAACGCAAATCCTGACAGGCCAAGGATTTCATAAAAAGTACCTACACCGTTTTAAAATCACTGCAAATGACAATTGTTCCTGCCACGACGACACCGTACAAAGCCTCGACCATCTCCTCAGAGATTGCCCCAGATTCGCCATGGATCGCATGCAGTAGCGATATGGTATCACGGCATATGACATCGGGAGGCAAACGCGCAAACCAGAAGTCCTACACGCTTACACTAAATATATCACAAACATTTTAAGCCAACTAAAATACTAATTTAAAAAAAAAAAAAACGATTACTACATTACTAATTATTTCTATTATTACTTTTACTATTTGTAACTAATTATATTTATCACTTAATATTATTATCGTCACTCGCGACTAAAACTTCCTACAAAAAAAAACAATATCTGTATCAAATAGCAGATACTGTCAAAAATTCAAATGAATCAAATAATGAAAACAACCACACAACAAAATAAACAAAGGAAATAAAAAAAAAACAAAGTATCCAGCACGATGTTAAATGTCGGCCTTCCTCAGGAATTAGGTTTTTAAATGCAAAAAGAATTTTTCAAATCCGACCGGCAGTTCCAGAGATTAGCGCGTTCAAACAAACAAATTCTTCAGCTTTATTATTAGTTTGTATATAAATAAATATAAAGGAGTCTGCCGAGTTTGCGTAGGAAAATGCCCCTTACCGCACAAGCGCCACCTCGCGGTGAAGTAAACTAGGGGGTATACTGACTCGAACGCAAAAATAACCTTTGTTCTAAGTAGATGGGAACATTGTCAAAATAGCCTCCAAAGTTACATTGAAGTTTATGGGAAAAACAGTTTTTCGGCCATCGGCCATTTATCCACCTAACAATCCGACATTCGATAACGTGAGAAAGTAGATCTAAATAAGCCCTATCGAATGGTGTATTGTAAACTTTGGGGAAACTTCACTTCACTTGTCACTTTCAGACTGAGCTAAGCTGGGCTCAGCCCGTGTAGACTACTTTGTTTGTTGTATCATTCATACATTTCTCAACGCTCCCTATCGCACTCGTTGTTACTTCCCGCACTTCACCTCCTTCCTCCCTTACTGAGTTCAGAGGCGGCAAAAGGAAATAATTTCCACTGGGAACTGGGAAGGCTCGAACTCACAACCTCTGTCTTCATGTTGAGGGGCAGTTTTCGGCAGACTCCTTTACGGATTTCTGTTTCAATCACCCTACCGTAGGAAAACTCTATAAATAAATTGAAAAATAAAGATCCTATAACATACACTCATCAAAAAAATTTGCCAAATGAAACAACTCGCATCAGTGCATCCCTTCTCATCAATGCCAGCGAACCTAATAAACCCCAATTAAAAAATCAACCTGCCCCAAAACTTTTCCTCAACGAAATATTAAATGAATAAAGTTCCAAGAACCAAATATTCCATAGGTAGGTAGTTCCACAAAAAAGATCAAAACTTCATTTCGCGTACCCTCGTTTACAAATACATTCTAAGAATGCAGAATGTTTAAAGATTTCGTTTCATGCAATCTTAAACCTCACGACGACACATCATCAAACACATTGACAACTTAATACACGATTCTATAAGGTTCAATGTTGTCTAAATAAAAGTTTGGCGACAGTAAATAAAATGTTTTGTTTATGTTTCTTTCTACTGATCGCACTGTCCGATTACACTTGGCACGGGCGTCGGTGGACTTTCCAGCGACACGTGTTTGAGTCAGACAAGGTCACCACAAATTACATGGGTTTCCTCTAAAGCGATGACAGAAGACACCATTATAATATTGTTACCCAGAAAAGTCTCAGGTAAGCCTGTAAAGATAGTATCATTTTCTCAGATTTTCTTGTGGTTGGCTAGAATTTGTTGCAGATCTTCTGTTCAGATTTATTAAGCTAAGTTATTTTTGGGCATTCTGCCAACCGAATGAGTCATCAAAGTCTTGTAAACATTAGTAGTTAATACATATACTGTCACGGATGATACCCATACTTAATAGTACATTTAGGTATCTGCATGAGACCTACTACTACGTACTACGAGTATTAAGTACCTACTTACTGACAACATAAAAGAAACGCCGCAATATACTTATTTAATACTCAAAACAGCACCCTAAAATAATTGCGCAACACGCTTTCAATCACAATCCGAGGGTTTTAAAGATATTCCTAATCCATTGCTTCATAGGTTTGAAAAATACGTCGTCTCAGCTAGATAAATCACGCAATGAACGTGGCTTAGCTGTCAAAAATGAAACGCATTGCGACCAATTGTCATTGTATGTGTTTTACGCACTTACCCCGCAGGACCCAGAGTTATGTCCATTCATCAAATAGGGATTATAAACTTTCTTTAAGATATTTCAACACCCGGTTAAAATCCAATACCAGGGCCGCATTATCCATAAGGCAGGTGTAGGTAACTGCCTAGGGGCCCCGCATCGGCTAGGGACCTCGCCTCGGGAAAAAAGAATGATAATTATCGAATAAAAAATTAATTTGAAGATGTTAACCTCAATGACAACATGATTGCCTTGTTTTTTAAATATTACATGTCATATTTCAAATGATTATTATAGAATGGTATTCGATTTTTCGCGGCGATTTTAACGCCGACTAATGAGACGGTACGGCAAACAAAAGCAAGATCAGTAATGTATTAAAAAAATTGCGTAATTATTAATATAATAGCATTTGTGGTAGAAAAAATGTATTTTATGAAGTCAGAAAAGCCCCGAGAATTGCATTGCCTTGGGGCCCCAACATGGTTAATCCGGCCCTGTCCAATACATTATCTACATATTATACATTCAAGATATTTGCGATTCTAAGTTTCATTAATGCAGTCTATATGTGTGTGTATGTTTGGCATACATTTCCATTCATTCATCGAGTATTCATTGTAAGGAGTCTATCAATTATGCAAGTCATTAAAAACTGTTTTAAATGAGATATTACTTCAACGTCTGCTTTGTAGCTGTGTATGACCATATTTATGAACGTAAACGAAGCAAGAGGATTATAAATCACTACCCGTAACGGCTGTCAAAGATCTACGAATGACAGCCGGGACCAACGGCTTAACGGGCTTTCCGAGGCATGGAGGGGTCTGTAAAGATGGTCACCTATCCATAGACCAACCGCGCCAAGCGTAGCTTAACCTGAAAGACCAACCTGTGCGGCTGTTATTATTTAGCCACGGGCCCCTCGAGAGGATTGTATTGTAACATGTATTTCTTAGTCAAATAAATGTTTTGTTTATTTTATAATCCTAAAATAAGAGGATTATAAAATAAATAAAGTATATTTATTTGACACTAAGAAATACTTGTTACAAGCAAGTTATCACAAAATAACACACATGATTTGCCACAAATCTGATCCTAACCCCCAAACTAGGCCTGACCCTGTATTTTGGGGGTCAGCGTTCAGCCCTGGGTTCTATTTCCAACCTAAAAGCATTTATAGGAGTATCACTACAAAGTTGACAGCCAAGGTTATTGCCAGTTGGTATAACACATATAGGTCAAACAACAAAAGTTTAAAATAGCCTATTCGTTTTAACAGAAGAAGGAAAAATATGCAGGAATTAAAATTACGAAAACAAATTAATAATGCTTAGTAGTATGTGTTTGTATGTCTGTGTGTGAAATTATTTGAGTTGATGAGTGTATGTGTGAAGTGTGTTGTGTGTGTGTATATGGGAGTGAGTGAGGGTCTGGTTTGGTTCGCACCATTGAATGTGTATAGGGACTTGAAGAAGTAAGAATAGGTGACAGTGTGTATAGATTTTACATTATATAAGGATCGTACCAGGCTGTGTCTGTAGTTTCTGCCTACCCTCATGGGAAGAAGGCGTGAGTTTATGTATGTATGAGGTGTGAGTTTATGTTTGCTTTGCTTGAGGTCGTGAGTTTGATTCTATTACATTGGAAAGACAGATATTAGATTATTTTTTTTTACTACTGATATGGCGACTGGGGATATGTGAAACATCGAGATTCCCGTGCTAGGTAAGTATATCTAAATTTAATATTAATGTAACTGCACATTACAGACAAAGACCTCCCAGAATAAATTCTTTAGAATAAATGATGGTGAAAATCGCATCAAAATGTAATTTAGAAGAACAAAGCGTGCACTCAGACAGACCCGAAAAGAGACTTTGTTTTATTAGGTTGTCTCATAAGTTCTTGCCATATTTTATTTTTGTCGAATTTTCTCGTATTTAAACTAAAATGAATTCAAGAAAGTTCTAGATCTTTCTAGTAAGGATGAGTATCTTTTATGGTGAGGGTATAAATAGGCGCGGACGCAACGCAATAATTAGTCTTTAGTGAAAATGGATCAGCGTCAACTGCGAGCTATTATGCTATATGAGCATCGACTTAAAGTCTCTTCAACAGAAACGGCTAACAAGATTAACACTGCATTTGGACCGGGTACTACTAGCGATCGGACTGTTCGTTTCTGGTACAAGCGTTTTGACACCGGTGATATAAGCTGCGAAGATTAACCTCACCCAGGCCGACCCACCAGATTCGATGAAGATGCTTTGCGCCACGAACTTGAGCTACATCCAGACTATAGTACGCGCGATTTAGAGAAGGCGCTTGGACAATCCCACGCGACTATAGATCGTTATCTCAAAGCGATGGGATATCGCAAAGTGATGTCACATTGGACACCTCATGCATTAACGGACCATGACCGGGCCGTTCGTGTGGCCATTTGTCAAAGTTTGTTACTTCGTCCGCACAGACGAGACTTTCTCAAGGACATTATCACATGTGACGAGAGCTGGATACATTATGAAACTAACACGCGTCATGCCTATTGGATTCCTCGCGGGGAAAACCTACCAGCCCAGCCTAAACTTAATGAACACGGTCGTAAGATTATGTTGTCTGTTTTCTGGGATTGGCAAGGAATGATTTTCTGGGAACTCCTCGAATCTCATCAGACAATTAACGCCAATCTGTATACGCAGCAGCTTCGCAAACTAGCAGAGATGTTAAAAATTAAGCGACCAAAACGACTTGGAGTCCAAATTTTGCATGACAACGCACGACCTCATTGCGCCAAGTTAACACATAAACAGCTGGAGGAGCTAGGATGGCTGACTGTTCCACGTCCACCGTATAGCCCTGATCTTGCGCCTTCAGACTTTCATTTATTTCGAGCTCTTAAATTTAATTTACTAGGAGAAAAAATCGAAAATTCTGGAAGTATTAACATTGAACTTGAAAATTTTTTCGAGTCCCAGCCTGCCTCATTTTGGGAGAAGGGTACCTATTCAAATTTTGCCCAGTAGATTGCTGACTGTTGTAGATATCGAGGGAGACTATATAATTGATTAAATGTGTTTTTTTATGAATAAAAATATTACTAATAATTTGTCTTTTATCTGGCAATAATTTATGAGACAACCTAATACTAGGTATAGAATATGTATACATAAGTTCCTAATATGGTAACACAAATGTGAAAGAAAAAGTCAACAGAGCGTAGGTATCAATTTATGGCCAAACATAGACATTTAAAAATAACATGAATGAGTCATAAACATAAAAATAATACGTTTTTTGTTTTGGACTAAATGATAATGATTTTCTTTTCCGGCGGAGACGTGTGTCCAGTCGGAATCAACGTCTAGCCATTTTTATTACTGACCGGTTATTATACATTTCATTTAGTTGAGATACCTACATCTTTGTTGACAATCATAAATTAATATAATAAAGGCATTAATTGAGTGTTTTTCATTGCTAATGACAGTCTGAGAAAAAATCTATTGACAGTTGACGCCATTGTATGAAAACGCACATTGTGTGGATTTATATTGTTCAGTATCAAGGGGAAATTATGAGAGTAATCACAGTTGCGGTGGTTTGGTACAGCTAGCAGCTCCTGGTCTGTGGATGGGTGACCATCTTTACATACCGAGACCCCTCCGTGCCTCGGAAAGCACGTTAAGCCGTTGGTCCCGGCTGTCATTCGTAGGTCTTTGAAAGTCGTTACGGGTAGTCAGAAGCCCGAAAGTCTGACAACCAGTCTTACCTAGGGGTATCGTATTACCCAGTAACTGGGTTGTGGAGGTCAGATAGGCAGTCGCTCCATGTAAAATACTGGTATTCAGCTGCATACGGTTAGACTGGAAGCCGACCCCAACATGGGAAAAGGCTAGGCAGATGATGATGACAGGCACTTTTGAATTGTCAGTCAGAAAGATGAAGCTAGTTGCCTATTCCAAAGCGTAGTAGGTACCTGGGTGCTGAGGTTTTAATCTAGGGAAAAAAAAGACTAGTTCTTATATAAGGACTAGTCTAAGAAAAAAAAAGAAAAAAAAAACAAAATTTATATTTTGTCTAAGTTTCTATTTTATTTTAAACCCCCACAAAATAGTAATGTTTTGACAACTAAAATACTAGTTTTTAAATTAAATAAAATGATCAATAGAATTGGTATAAAAAATATTATTAAAATCTCGATTATGATTGTAAATGTTTGCTTGGTCAATCCCTAGCATCAGTGGGATGACACTGACAGCTCACTCCATGCAAGTTTTCACGGTGAGATTTTTACGGAATCGACATGCATAATAATTATAAACTCGTAGCGTCTTTTAAAAAAAACCTGCCAAGCGCGAGTCGGATTCGCGCACGAAGGGTACCATTATCTATAAAAACGGCAAAAAAATAATGTCTGTTTCATGGGAGCCCCCTAAAATATTTATTATATTCTATTTTTTAGTTTTTTGTTGTTATAGCGGCAACAGAAATACATCATCTGTGAAAATTTCAACTGTCTAACTATCACGGTTCATGAGATACAGTCTGGTGACAGACGGACGGACGGACGGACAGCGGAGCGGGAGTAATAGAGTTCCTTTTTACCCTTTGGGTACGGAACCCTAAAAATATGCACAACAACAGAAGAAATTAGGTACAGAACGTATCAAATAATTTTAGGTATGTGGCAGTTTTATTCTTATTTCCATATATGTATCTACGTATTAAATATGATAATGGTGATATTGTTGATAACATTCAGTCTACTTACATAAAATAGGTGGCAACAGTGAGTTCTGTCCCGCGTATCACTAATGGATTAGATACACGTGGATTACACGACCTATATATGGTATTTCATGAAAACATGCTTTCAAAATTATCATTGTAAGTACATTTTTATGATATCTTTTACTCATATCTTGTTCTATCAATCGTAAAGGTAGTGAAATGTGGATTAAAAAAGGTCAAAGTGCATTATTGACTTGTACAGACTTGTTTTAATTGATTTGATATCATCGCAATTTATTTTACAATCACTTTAACAATTAATAGGTGTATGAAATAATAGAAAAGAATACCAAGGTTTTTCTGCACTAGGTTCCCGTTCCTGAGATCTCAATGTTGATTGGTCTTACTTATCACAGATAGATAGAGTCAGAATTACATGTGTTTATACATGTACAGACGCCAGCACATCGCGAAAAAAAAATCAGCTGTTCCCTACAATTTGACGAGTTAATATGCGAACATAAATGTAGGGAACAGCTGATTTTTTTTTCGCGATTTCAGGTTTGGTCTCATAGTAAAAGTTGTTCATAATGATGAGTACAATGACCCCTTAAGAAGTTGTGCGTTATTTAAGTTACACCTTGTATAAGTAACTAGCTGCGCCCCGCGGTTTCACCCGCACAGGTCTCTATCTCGAGGGCATATCGGGATAAAAACTGCCCTATGTCCTAATCCAGGTCATCATCTAGTCATGTATCAAAATTCATCCAAATCCGTTCAGCCGTTTTAGCGTGAAAACGTAACAAACATAGATACAAAAAATCAAATCTTTTCTCTTTAAAAATATTAGTTGATCGTCATCATGTTTTTTTAAACTTCCAGGCCACCAAAACGATACAGATAAATCTATATTAAAAAGGCATTTGAAAGGATAACCAGTACTCGCGAGAATAACAAAAATACTCTGAGTCACTCCTTCTATTTTCGAGACACGTCGGGCCATTGGCCCATTTTTTGTGGCCTGCAGTACATTACCTCAAGTGTTCCTATTAACTGTGATATTACACTGTAGTGAATAACCGGATTTTTTGCGAGTACATTAAATACGTCTTAAAATGGCGCTTGTAATTAAGTTTTAGAATGATCAACCGTTAGGATGTCAATCATGGTGATGGGATGTTGTCTTGGATTGATAAAGTTGATTTGATACCGTTGATATTTGAATGGTTTGTCAAGTTGAAATGCTGAGTACGATTAATTGGATTTTAAAGCTGAGTATGCATGATTTCCTCGTTGAAATTGAATACTATTCGTTGGTTGGTATAAATAACAATTAATTGTTATTCTTTTCTACAATAATAATACAGCGTTTTTTTTTTATTATGTTTTTTTTTTATTATCTATTTATTTAGCAATAATCGTCCTCCTGATGCATGTTTAGGCAAAAATTCATGGAGAGCTAATTTGAGACTTCTGATTTGCTGATCCTGTTGAATATAATCCATCAAAACAATTTTTTTCATATCAAAATATCATATACTTTTATAATAATAGTATATATTTTTGTTATATGTCTTATAAATAAAGAAAAACCGACTGGACCTAATTCTATTTTCCACTGGAAACAAGTCTGAATATCTCCGAACTTCTACATCATTTACAAGTAGTATTTATACCAAAATAGTCTCCAATAATTGCTTAAGCAATATTTATTTATTTATTTATATATACTTTATTGTACACCACAAAAATACAGAACATAAAAAATACATCAAATGCTACAAAATATACAACAGGCGGCCTTATATAAAAAAAAATTGCTGTTCCCTACATTTATGTTCGCATAACTCGTCAACATGTAGGGAACAGCTGAATTTTTTTCGCGATTACAGGTTGGTCCCATAGTAAAAGTTGTTCATAATTATGAGTACAATGACCCCTTATGAGGTTGTGCGTTATTTAAGTTACAGCTTGTATATAAAAAAAAAAAGATGCGCGCTCAGTCCCAAAATGTAAGAGGGCTCTTAAATAAGTTAATTCTTAAAATCTCTAATCTAATCTCTAACCCACGACGGAAGCGCTACCAATCTAGTTTTGAAGTACCTACATATAAAAAGGTTTTGTTACCACTCAAAGCTGGCATAATAATGGTCTTAAGATTCAAATCCGACATTTTGTTGCAGTAGTCGCAACTAGCAGGTGGCTAGCTTGACTTAAGGGTACCATTAAATACCCTGTTAGGTATTTTTTGCGAAGCTTTTGTATTTATAGGTTTGAACGGGTGTACGACTAACTAGCTAATGTTTCGAAATAGGTATTTACATTGGATTTGACTCTACAGTTTAGATGTCAAAAATTTCATGAATACGGATTTCCTATCCAGCTACACAATTATCGCATCTGTTTGCAGAACAAAGTAAAGGAAACATTAAAATTAACAAAGCGTCAAATATCAACATTGTCAACTTTTTTGTCAGGTAAACTCTATTTATTTGACAATCTACCTAATTGTGTTGACTAAAAATAGCTTCTCTAATTAAACCAGTAGGTCTAACGACTTCAATCAGTGACCTTTAGAAATGGCCAGTACGTGTGGACATGCCAAAACCGCGTGACGAAATGAAATGATAATCCACGCGTACCTATCGTCAGGCGCTTTCGAACCTCCATTTTGAAATAATTAGTTTTTTTTTCTCTGTTTAAAATCAACATTTTGAATCGAATTTCGAATTGGCGATTACAAACTCTTTTTTGTGCGTATCACGTCACACGTGGCAGTCCGCTGGCATTCTTAATTATTTTCTGTAGAATGAGCTGTGTCACATTTTATAAGATTCAATATTCAAGATTCAAGATTCAATAAGGCCAATATCTATTCCTACAATTCGATAATTATTCAGAAGTTTGACAGAACATTTCTTCTGTCATCCAAGAAGTCTCCAACACAAACCGAGTGGGATTTAGCGCTAAGGAACTAGAATAAGCGTTCTATTTATAGTCGGGCTATCGTCACTCCAATTTAAACAATGGTCACCACCTAATGTTATAACCAGCACCCAGGATATAGCACTCAGTTGATCTTACCAGTTAAACTCGGTGGGTGGTCTTTGAAAAGGATGTGTCAAACTAGATTCTGTTTGCAGATCCATGGGAAGCAATTGGGTAGATTATTGTGTGGGCGACAGATCCCACCGTTTCCTCTTGCTATTATAAAGAATGACGGACTGGATAAAGTTGATTAATGGATTAGATATAAAATAGAGCCCCCAAAATTGGTAGTTGTACCCGTATTGTTGGTTCATCGCAGAGATGTGGAGATAAAGCTCTTAGTAAAAAGCTGTTCGATTGACGTGCCTTCATAATAGTACATAGTGGATAGTGGTGCCTGTTCGTCTAGAGAGTAATCCGCCTCAGGCCTCCATTGAACTTTTGAGTTATGAGATTCTATGCTCTACAAACGAGCTTCGGTGTCAAAGGTTAACAGATGCGAACTTATGACTCTAAGTACCCGGGTAATCGGAACAGAAAGGCGATGAAAATATTAATTTTATTCGTTGCTAGTCAACCACAGACGTTAGTGTTTGACACTTGAACAAAACCGGACAATCTCCTTTCGATAATCTCCGTACCATCGCCATAATCTGCTAGGTCTAATTATCACAAAAGTGCATCTGTCTCATGTAGTCATGACATAACAACTTGAGCATACATAATAAGAAGGTAAAGAAATAACTCAAAGTACGCAGCGAAAGGGAGACAGGAGCTTTCACGACTGATAGTCCTTTCACTCATCTAAACAGAACAAAGCATTAAAACTAATATACCAAAACTAACCTTAATCTGTAAAAGCTACAGTTGAATTTAGACTGTCTAGATTGAAATATGAATTCGATCTGCCAAAACGCTTGTCGATGGTCAAAAAAAAAAAAAAAAAAAAAAATACAGTCGAATTGATAACCTCCTCCTTTTTGAAGTCGGTTAAAAATAAAAGATGGACGCTTGAAGCTTCAACCGTAATAGATTAATTAGTAGTTGCTAGTAGAAAGTTATTCGTGTATACGTAATTACAACACGACGACGTGTGTACAATATAACTTTTTTTTTTACCTACAAACTTGTGGTCGTGTACAATTAGGTGTACTTACAAGTTTTGTGGTAGACATCTGCTTGGTCAGAAATGTGAGTATATGTATTTCTGACCAGGCACATGTCACCCATTTAAAAAGTTATGCTAAAGATACAGAAAAGTAGGAAGTCAAGCGTTACCAGGAACTTAGCTATTCAGGTAATAAAAGACTAGAGATTGGAAATGTAATGTAAGAGCCAACTTATCTCCAAAACATAGTAAGAACGAAGAAGCACTTACAGGCAGCGATAACGATATAAAAAGAAGCTGTAACTAGTGACCTGACAGTCGATTCTGTAAAAATGTAACCGTGAAAACTTGCGTGGAGTGAGCTGTCAATGTCATCCCACTGATGCTAGGGATTGACCAAGCATACATTTACAATCACAATCGAGTTTTTAATAATACTTTTTATGCTAAATTCTATTGATAATTTTATATCATTTCAAAGCTAATATTTTAGTTATCAAATCATTACTATTTTATGGGATTTTAAAATAAAATAACAGAAAAAAGAAACAACAACAACAGAAACAGTCAAAATTTCAATGTTTTTTTTTTTTTTTTTTTTTTCGTAGACCTGATTCACGACATTTCGTTAATAGGCTGAAGTGATAACGCCACACAAACTACGTGGGATTAAAATCTATGGCCCATCAGCTAGGCACCCACAAAATAGTAAGGTTTTGACAGCTAAAATACTACCTTTGAAACTATATAAAACGATCAATAGAATTATGTTAAAAAATATTAGGTATTAAAATCTGGATTATGATTGTAAATGTATGCTTGGTCAATCCCTAGTATCAGGTGGGATGACACTGACAGCTCACTCCACGCTCACTTCACCTAAATTTTCACGGTGACATGGTTACAGAATCGCACTGCTGTAGAAAATATTGTGCAAGCTACCTACTCCTCACGTGACCAGAGGGCTGGCCTATTTTTTGGCCAAAGAATCAGCATTGCCATACAACGTGGTAATGCTGCCAGCCTTTTGGGCACGTTTCCTATTGACAGCGATACGGACGAATTTTTTGATGCCCTTTGATCATTTGCCCTCCTTTTTATATACTTGTACATATTATTATTTTTATTTTAAGTCTGTTAGCTTTTTAATTAATTTTAGCTTATGTTATGTAAATATTATCTTGATTAACTCAGCTACCTTAGTCGAGGATAATAAAAACAACTAAGTACTTATAATTAGATCCCTATATATCTTTCCATGACTCCAGTTGCAGTTTCCATAAAAGGAAAAAAAAATTATTTAATAACATTTATCATGTAACAGTTAATGAAATAAATAAGTTATAAACTGCAGAGATAAATCAATAACAAAGAACTACAATATAATATAAATGACGCGGGAAAATTTACTGAAAGGAAACATAACAATAATAATAATAATATAATAATTATTGGTTCTAGAAGATTCTCTGACAGCATTGTTGCTAATGAAAAGATTTTTATGGTAATGTTAGTCAGTACGGATAGTTTAATAACATTACACGCATAATTATATCAGTTTTTCCAATGATATCATTGTTTTGAATGCAAGGCGCATGCGAACTTTACATACCATTGATGTAAATCATTCTTCTTTACCTAAGATGTATATTCTACCTATTTGTAAGATAGATAGGTACAATCTTTGACGTGAGTGTGTATATACACGAGCGACATGCGTCGACGGCAGAGGAAACTGCCACCGTCGACGCGTCGTGTAGTCGAGCACCGGTTGTAGTTGTCTCTTTCGACAACACGTGTCGCTTGTGTGTAATCAATCTAACTAATAAAGACAACTGAAGACCCAACAATGTAATAAGTAGTTGCTAAACTAATTGTAAAACTACCAAAGTTTCATATTACGAGCTGAAAACACAAAATACTTAACAATAATATTCTACTAGTACCCAATACGGACATACACAATAAAAAAAACGACAGCACAATTTCCCAAAAAATTAAAAACCTGTGATTAAAACCAGACGAAAAATTAGTTTAATAAATTTTCATGATTGCACCTACCACTGTTTGTCTCTGCATCACCCAAAGGTTGACTGGTAGAAAATGCCTATGGCATTAAGGGCGCCTCTGTACATTTATGTGCTTGAAGTATTAAATAAATAAATAAAAGTGCGAGCGACATTCACATACATGACAGGAAAAGCAGCTTAACCATTAAATTATAAATATAGTGAGGTGCTCCAATGTATATGAATAATAGTGATTTCCCAAGTTCCCATCACCTTCATAGTGGATAGGTACATGCCAATTACATACTCGTATTAGATGGCGCTGACGACACGAAATTAAATGAAATCAAGGACTTTTATGATGCTTTCTACGACCTTACACAACTTTCAAGTTATGTTTTGCATAACTATTCTATTTTACTTAGGGCTGATTTTTCAATAGTTAGATAATTTTTCTCTCAGGGATATTGCGGTTTGACAGCTTATGTATGGAAAATATGTCAAACTGTCATATACGGGGACACTGATCTCTAAGATACAGGGACACCCCTAGTTTGGAGATCAGGGCTTAATGTATTGTGCATAGCATAGCCACCTAGTTATAATATACAATAATATTGTTTTAGTAAGCACTTAGGCTTTTCTTCAATAAACATTTTTTATTTATTATATTTATTATTCAGATAAAAATTACCGGACTATTGAAAATTCTAGGTAAGTTGTGTCAGCTATTGTTCTACTTGTGAGAATAAATATAATTTTGACTTGTCTGAGCCAGGTCAAAGACCAAACCTGATATAATCTTGACATGAAGAAAATTGTTGAACTTACTATTGAACCTTTGTATACAGTCGTAGAATGCATCACACAATACCAACGATATCACTTACTATCAGATCGCCATCGCCACCTAGACTTTTTTTTTATTCCATTCTATTTTTCCAAATTCAAATTTCCATCTAGTGAATTTGTGACGTCACAATGTGGTAAGCCCCTCATGCCATGCATGGCGCTTACCCTGCGGTGGCGCTCGCAGTGCGACCGGTGGTACGGGCCCTTCGCCATTGGATTCAGGCGCCGCTTCGCCGGATTCTACATCTGCAATCACACTTTGATCTGAATACTGCGTTCTCTTAACGATATTTTATAACCCTCTCTTATTTTGAGAACCTGTCTGGAAAGGCACATGTCTACTAATGGATTTAAAAATGGAACAGATTTTGTTCACCATTATTATCTGCCTGAAAAGATTATAGAGCCCTTTCCTTTTTTTTTCCTTTTGGTGGTAAATTATACATGTTGCGTTTCAAGAACGGGTCGCACAATAAACATTATAAAAATGATGCAGTGTGATAGGAAATGCCGACTCCATCTAGCTTTTTTTTTTAATATTATGACGTGTTTATAAAAGTGATTCCGATATCCTACTTACAGAATAAACAATCTCATTTCATGTGATCAATATTGATACTTATATTTCGCTGTATCAATATTTCAATACGATGTATTTGTTTATAAACAAAAGAGTAAGTAAATAATTGCTGAACTGTTGCTTTTTTGGTTGCCTTTTCTTATTAATGACTTACCTCTATCAAACGATTTAACTTCTGTTAAGTATATACTTTACAGAAGTTTTTAGTAATTGTTTTTACAAAATATGTGAGCATCATAATTGACGCACACTTTCTTTACATAGTAAGATAATAACGGAAATAAGAGTTTATTACTCGATTATTAAACCACAATCGAGCGCATTTCGTTGTCAAAATAGAAAGTAGAATTGATGCGAAGAATATTACAATGTCCGAAATCAAGCAACAATTTTAGGTACTTTGTACACGGCACGGTTTCATTACGGTACGGCGTATAAACCGCGCCATAGAAAAAAACGTGTATGTCAACAACCTTCCATAGTGATCTATACAACACTGACGAACCGTGCCTAGACGCGGCGCGGCGTATAAACCGCGCCGTAGGAAAAAAGTGTCCGTATACAAGCTTCCACAAAGATACATCCACTAACGCCCGTACCTAGACACAGAGAATAAACCACAGTTTTGCACTACAGTAAAAACGTGTGTGTATAAGGGCTTAGGCTATAGAACATCTATTGAATCCTATAAATTAATTCGGTACTTGAAACTTTGATATCAACCTTTCGTTCAATTCAATATTCCTTATCAATGGATTGATTGATGTGAGCTAAGCCAGTCAAAGCTTGTGATAAATCAATGTAACCATTACATTTATCTGGTAGAGTGAGCATACCTTCGGATTTCGGTACTTCAATTCGCATTTGAGTAATTACATTAGGCATCCTCCATTATAATTGTGTTGTGTGGTTTATTTCCTACTGTCCCTGAGATGAATTGTTCATCTTAGTTGGAATTGTAATAACAAGTGGATAGCTTAGTGGGAGCTACATGTTTGAGCCGTTTGGGGTTGAATCAATAGGGCATTGGGGACCGAGTGCTCATCGAATACTTCGGGACATCGCCAAGCGGTTGGTTGACTCTTCACGTGACCAGAGGGTTGGCCTATTTTTAGCCGAAAGAATCAGCATTGCCATTCAACGTGGTAATGCTGCCAGCCTTTTGGGCACTTATCCCATTGACAGCGATGCGGACGAATTCTTTGATGCCCAATGAGCTCCTGCCTTTTTTTAAATATTTTTTTATTATATACTTGTATATAATATACTTATATACAACGTGTAACGTTAAATGCGCAAAATCTCAGACACCCCAACTGATTTTTAATTCAATTGATCTATTTCACAGAGAAAATAAGTCATTAAAAATTTATAAAGGTTTTATGTGCTGTTTTAGTTTTACTGGCCATTCTGATCGTTTCTTGCGTCTGCGACGACGCTTTACCGAGCGAGGAGTCGTCACCGGGCCGCTGCGCCGCGCTGTCATTGGCTTGCTTGACCTATTAATAAATAGACACGGGAACGTTTTTAATGAAGATTTTTTGAAAAATGTGACCTATATTAAAAAGTGGTTCAATTAATTCTGCTCGTTATTCTGATCAAACTATTTTCAGGTTTTGCGCATTTAACGTTACACGTTGTATATTATAGTGTTAGCTGTTGTTTTAGGTGTTTAATTATATTGTGTATATCAATGGTTTCAAAGAGAACAGTGGTAGCCTAATGGTAACGGCCATGACTTACAAGTCGTGGGTTCGAATCCAGACAGGCGTTTTAATAATAATATTATTATCTTATTATTATATTATAGTATTGGTTTTACTTTGTGTAAATTATTTCATCACCACTGCTCTCAAAACGGCGAAGGAAAACATCGTGAGGAAAGCGGCATATCCTGAACCAAAAATTCGAAGACGTGACACGGTGACATCTACAAACCTGCACTGGGCCCGCGTGGTAGATTACAGCCCACACCCTCTCGAAGAGAGGAGGCCTTTGTCCCAGTAGTGTGAAGGTTATAAGGCTGAATAAGCAATGGTTTCAGGTTCTTTATTAATTATTTTAAATAGGCTTTATCAGCACAGTCACACACACACACGTCTTTGGCGTAAATAGGCGCCGATTCCCTTCTTCACAAACTAAATTAAATTTAAGTTCAGTGCATCTTTTTCTTTCTATTACATTATGAAAAGGACAGAAGATAAAAATATTAGTTTAGTCCTGTCAAATTAACACATTGAATGCCATGGTGGTCGCCGGTGTGAGCGACAGCAATTATTTTGTTAATTCTTTAAATAGTAATAAGAAATAATTATTTAGAGTGGGGTTTTTGACTATTTTGAACCGTATGAGACAATAAAATATAATGTGTAAAATTTGTCGAAATCGCGAATCAGCGTCAGCCCATATGGAAAGTACAGTGGTGGTCAGTGGTGGTCACCGGTGACCACCACGGCGTTCAATGTGTTAAGATACTCTGTAGACAAGTTTAGACGTGATTAAAAATTTGGCTGCTAAAAATACGTCAATTCACGTCAGGCGCTGACTAATTTGACAGGACTAAACTAATACATATTTATCTTCTGTCCTTTTCTTAATTAAACAGAAAGAAAAGGATACATTGAACTTAATTTTAGTTTAATTTGTGAACAAGGGAATTGGCGCCATTATCTTATGGAATTCTCTGAATGTTTTTGGCATGCTCTCGAGAAACTCCCTAGAGTGACTTTACAGAGAACATAGGCAGTCATTAAACTCATTATTCTTTATTTTTCTCGAAGATTTGTTCAAGCAATTACTAGAAAAATCTTAAAATAGTCGCAGTAACGTCGACATCGGTCAGTGAACACACAGAGAGGCGACGGGATTCCCAAATTTTATTAATTAGCAAAAATTACAGACCTGAACAATTCCGAATAAAAATACTAAAACATTACATGAATGATTATGTTATTTTTATAATGATTTTCGTCACACTTTAGCGTTATTAACACTAGTGTACCTAATTTGAGCGTAGGTAGGTTAGCTTTAAGTAGTTTTTATGGTTTTACCGACCGACATTGTACCGCTACAAAAAAAAGCGGCCAAGTGCGAGTCGGACTCGCAGACGAAGGATTCTGTACCACAAGGCAAAAACGCCGAAAAACACGTTCCTTTAATGGAGACTCCACTTAATTTTTAACATATAGCAGTAACAGATAGACTCTGTGGCCTATTACGATTCATGAGATACAGTCTACTGTCAGACAGAAGGATGGAAGAACGAACGGACAGCGGAGTAATAGGGTCCCCTTGGCATCCTTTGGGTAGGTACGGAATCCTAAAAAGACCAAAAAAAAAATGTTTTTAGCACTTGTTTGTTTATTCTGACATTTTTGACATTAGTGCTGACCATCGCAGTTTAAATGACCGATAACAATTAATCTTTTATTCATTTCCCAGCCACGCTTGCTTTATTAATGCCTTCAAATAACAAGCTTATAGCAAATTGGCTACTGCCGCACAAGAGCTGTAACTGTCGTTAATTACGTATAGATAATCACTAGTCATTGTGATAATATACCTGTACGAGTCTATAATACAAATGTTTATCTTTTAAATCTCCAATTTGCATTTACATTAATAATGCCGCCTTTATACCGTTTTGTGTGCGAAATAAATGAAAAATGTTAAAACACTCGTTTTCCCTGTGTATAGGTAACCTGAAACCTTGTCAAAAACATCGTCTGTAATCCTCGAAGAGTAAGGAACAGAGACCTACTCCAAGAGTACCTACTCCAACATTTCGCCAGTTTCCGGGATGAGCCTATCACAAAACCACCTATCTATTCTGTAAATATCTCACCGTGAAAACAAAGGTGAAGTGAGCGTGAAGTGAGTTATCAATAGTGCAGCTCACTCTAAACTCAGTTCACCTTAGTTATCACGGTGAGACTTTTCCAGAATCGACCGGCAGACCCGGGGCTGCTACTGAGAAATCCCTGATAGAGAAACCCAGTAACACTTTGCCCGAACTAGGAATCGAGCCCAAGACCTCATGCTCAACAGTAACGCTTGCGACCATTAGACCGACGAGGCAGCCTTCCAAAATAATTTGTTGTTAGGTATTTCCATGTGAGGTATTTTTCCAGCATGCGTGCCTAGGCAAAATGATATTGGAATAATTAGCAACATCTTTTGTGTTATCATAAAAATCTATGGGTAGATTTATGTTAAAAACTACATCAATCTCCATCAGAAATACCTTTACGCGGTCTCACAAAAATACGTGGTAAAAAACTGCATAGGATTTTTTTTCGAGAATACTAATTGTATTTCAGTAATTATACCTTATTAGCTATTGTTTGGCGGTTATTATTTGATACACAGATAAGTGTATTTTATGCCAACACAGAGGAGGAACAGAGCAAATTATTAATTAGATGTGTATTTTTATTTGTAGGTCCAAAGAAGTCGTTACATTCCATGGTCGGTGCACATACAACTCTGTTAAAGTTACATTAATGCCTTTTTTCACTCACACTAGGAAACTCCTAAATGCACATTTATATTTGCAATGCTTGGCTCAGCGTCGAGGGTTGAAAATCCAACACTGCGCGTTGATTAAGGTGTGTTGATTTGGTGTGACGTTTGTGAACACGGTTATAAGATAACTTCGTTAAGGCTCTTTGTTAAAGAATTTACTAACTTATTATTTAAATTCGAGATATTTTTGTGCATCTACTGAGATTAGGGACGAGAAGCCAGTCTTGAATTAGTATTATGAACCTTTTGGCATTAGATTAATTATGACGGGACCAGTTGACCGTCTTTGCAAATTATGGTTTCTTTATTTTTAACTCCAAAATCCATTTGCTTGTTTTTTCAAGCTCCTTTGAAAATTAATTGCTACACACTAATAACTCTTTATTGCATTGCCCTGCCGTTGACGTCTCATGCCTAATGTACCCAACAAGTCATTATTTTTAATTGATTTGATATTATCGCAATTTATTTTACAATCACTTTAACAATTTATAGTTGTATGAAATAATAGAAAAAATACAAAAGGTTTTTCTGCACTAGGTTCCCGTTCCTGAGATCTCAGTTTTGATGAGTCTTATCACAGGTAGATAGAGTCGGAATTACACGTGTTTATACATGTACAGAGAGCACATCAAGCTACCCAAAACTGTCAAATTTTCCCAGTCAACTTTGAACCTTATGCTTTAGGGATAAAGTTGAAAATATATTAAAGAAATTTGACAGTTTGTAGTAGCTTGATCTTCTGGCGTCTGTACCTAAGAATTGATAGTAGAATTTTACAGTACAACTAGCTTCTGCTCACGGCTTCGTCCGCGTGAAATTTCTTACTCCCGTGACCCACTGCGTCGCATCGCATCGCCTGCCCGCGCTAGCACTTCGTTTACGCTTAGCGTTCTTTCTGACTTTTTGCTCGACTCGTAAGGGTCAGAGCGTGATGTTAATTAGCTATCAAATGCACAAAGAATTTTTCAAATCCGCATTTCCAGAGTGTTTCTTTACCATACATAGTTTCTTTACCCTACAGAGTTTCTTTACCCTACAGAGTTTCTTTACCCTACATACAAACAGCCGACAATTTCTACCACTTTATAATACAATATAATATTAGTACCTATAGAAGTATAAATTACATTAATTAATCTAATCTATACTATTTATTTAGATTAATCTATCTTTCTCTCTCTCTCTCTCTCTATCTTTTGTATATTATTATATTATATTATCATACGTGTTTTTTACAACTGTCACTGTAGAAAAAAAAATGGATTTTCAAAACTATTCGTATTTAAAAATAAGCAATCAATAACTTTTATAATATGGTTTGCTTTGTTGGATTTGTACCTATATTATCATCGATTAGATACCTATAATGTTGTAGATATAATGTTTTCCTATATCTAGGTATTTTACCTTTTCGTAGCTGATTGAAAAACTCTCCTCTCTTCAATCAATCCGCCTAAACTTTTCCCAACTATTTTGGAGTCGTACCAGTAGAAATTTTACATGAAACGATTGCCTATTTCACGTCTATAACTTATTCACTGGGTAAAACGATACCCCTTTGGTAAGACTGTTTGACAAACTTTCTGGTTACTCACTACCCGTAACGACTGTCAAAGATCTACGAGTGACAGCCAAGAAAAACTCTAGTAATTATTGTTATCAAGTCATGGCCGTTCTGTGTAGCCATGTGGTATGTGACCAAAGTTTATTTCGCATAAGGAAGATTGCGGCAAATAGAATTCATTAACGAAACACATTTGTACAATTGGAATCCAAATATATTTGTACTTCAAGATCGTGCGGACCTTTTACGTTTTGTTGATTGGTTCTTATTGATTAATATTGTCTTGTGCATTTATTTTATAGCTGTACAGCAGTGCGATTCTGTAACCATCTCACGGTGAAAACTTGGGTGAAGTGAGCGTGGAGTGAGCTGTCAGTGTCATCCCACCTGATACTAGGGATTGACCAAGCATACATTTACAATCATAATCGAGATTTTAATACCTAATATTGTTTATGCTAATTCTATTGATCATTTTATATAATTTCAAAGCTAGTATTTTAGCTGTCAAAACCTTACTATTTTGAGGGTGCCTGATTGACGGACCATAGAATTTAATCCCACGTAGTTCGTGTGGCGTGAACACTTCACCCGATTCACGAAATGTCGTGAATCGGGCCTATAGTCTAGGAAAAAAAAGAAAAAAAAAAGAACATCTCATCAGAGTTTCTGTTTCTTTTTTGTTATTGTTTCTGTTTTTTTTGTTCCTGTTTTATTTTACAACCCCATAAAATAGTAATTTTTTGACAACCAAAATATTAGACTTGAAATTATATAAAATGATCAATAGAATTAGCATAAAAAATACTGATTATTAAAATCTCGATTATGATCGTAAACGTTTGCTTGGTCAATCCCTAGATCAGTGGGATGACACTGACAGCTCACTCCACGCAAGTTTTCACGGTGAGATTTTTACAGAATCGACCGGCCGACCCACCCTTGCTTCATAATCAATATATATCTATATGGTGTGCATAATAAAGAGTATTCTATTCTATTCTATGATCCCACTGCTGGGATACAGGCCTACTCTTTGTGAGAGGGAGTGGGCCGTAATCCACCACGCGAGCCTAGTGCTGGTTGGTGGATGTCACATATCTTCGAATTTTTGGTTCTAAGACATGCCGGTTTCCTCACAATGTTTTCCTTCACCATTTTGGTCTGGGCCACCACTGCTCACGCTTCGCGCGGGTGCAATCTACTATGTGGCAACATGTCAAAACAACGAGGTTTCTGTGCTTTAACTAACAAGGAAGGTATCCCGACGTGTCACCTCCGACTTTTTTTTGGCTGATATATGTTATTCTACATCAAATCTTAAGAGATACGTTTTTTTTTTTTTTTTGCCAAAGCGCCTTTTTTGTGGGTGAAATAGCCCCCTAAACATTACCACCTTTCGGGGCAGTTTGAGGGTTTTACATACTTCTAGTTTTCCAAAAAAATAATATTTTTCCAAAAGACCAAATGAATACTAATATATCCATTTGGTCTTTTGGAAAAATATGAATAGAAGTATGTAAAACCCTCAAACTGCCCCGAAAGGTGGTAATGTTTAGGGGGCTATTTCACCCCCAAAAAAGGCGCGTTGGCAAAAAAAAAAAATACGTGTCTCTTAAAATTTGATGGAGAATAACATATATCAGCCACAAAAAAATCGGAGGTGACACGTCGGGATACCTTCCTTGTAAGTTAAATACCGTACTATAGGTTCACATAAATCTTCCAGGATACATGCTATGAATGATGATGATCATGGTGAAAACCGCATCAAAATTAATTGTATTGTTTGGAAGACCAGCGAATTTGTTTTCAGAAGAAAAGCGATTTTGTTTTATACAATTTATGTAGATTTACCAGAGCTTTTCAAATTCGACTGCTTCATTGACACAGAACTGTTTGCACTGCAGTTCTTTATTGAGAGTATACCTGGCTCTTCTTTACCAAATGTTTTACACGAAACTTTATTTTCTTTAATTTTATCCATTACACTTTGAAAGTCCTGACCACTTATCAGAACTTTCCCGAAAAGGATGGATAGAAAGACTGTCTTAGTAAAAAACCGCGCGTTCAGTCACACGGGTATCGGGAAAACTTAGAAGATTTATTTCAGTGGTTACAAACGCTGGTTAAATTATTCAAAAGTACCTACTAAACCAATGTTTGTCAAGTAAATAAGTCCCATTTTCCAACTACTTTACTTAAGTAGTATAATTCAATATTTGCTCTGGAGCCGCGAGTTACGCAGATACAAATGGATAACACTGTGTGCTTATGCTTAAATTATATGTAAGAACTCAACACTGTGTTTGTATAAGAGCAACCAAATGTACCGACTTTTATGAGTAACTAGATGCGCCCCGCGGTTTCACTCGCATAAGTGTCGATCTTGTGGGAATATCGGGATAAAAAGTATCCTATGAGTTTATCCCGGTTATAAACTATCTGTGTACCGAATTTCATCCAAATCCGTTCAGCCGTTTGAGCGTGAAGAAGTAACAAATATACAAACACACACACTCACAAACTTTCGCCTTTATAATATTAGTGTGATATCAGCTCAAATAAATTATGCCAGACTTTGATACCTACTTTCTAAGTATTATAGATAAAGGTTCCAAAACTTTATAACGTACTAGCTGACCCGACAGACGTTGACCTTTCTTAATGTCAACAATTCGTACAAAAATCCCATACAATTTTCCTTTTCCACTTTTTGTGTCCATAAAAAAAAACTTTATACAAAAAAAAAAAAATTAAAAAAAAAACGACTTCCAAAAAAACACTACAAAGTGAAAAATAACTTTAATTTTGGAAGTCAGTGTCTTTGGACCTGTATTTTAGTTTTTGTCACCGACTTCCGAAATTAAAGTTATTTCAGATTTTTTTTCACTTTTTAATAGCTCAATTTGTAATTTACTTAAGTTGCAATAGCCTAATGTCAACTGCTCATCACATTAAAGTACCCAATCGAATCGCAACCCGTGAAATACTTATTATTGAGTAGTTCCCATGGCCATCTATGGACTTCATCATCAGTTCCACTTCACCAAATTGTGCTTTCCGAGAGTAGCTGCACGAAATACTATAAAAAAAAATACCCAAATCGCTATAGGTGTGCCTATAAAATTTGAGGGTTTCCCTCGATTTCCATGGGATTCCCTCATCAGATTCCGACTTGGTGACAATGGGACCACCTCGAGAGCATACCCTTTCAAACACAAAATATTTTTAAAATAGGTCCACAATTGTCGGAGAAATCGGTGAACATACCTATATAAAGAAAAAACATAAATAATTTCGAACATATAACATCCTTCTTTTTGGAAGTTGGTTAAAATACAAAAAAAAAAGAAAAAAAAAAAATCAAAACAAAAAATTGCCAAATCGATCCAGCCGTTCTCAAGTGATGCGCTTACCAACGAACCGCATTCAATTTTTATTCATACGGTAATTTTCCAGACATTTTAGCACGAACCTTAAAAAAGCAATATTTTACTGGGCAACCCTAGAACCGTACTAATCATAGCTAATAACTAATAAATAACAATAACAAGTGGTCCGATACAAAACAGGTATCTTATAAAACCATCACGTTACTCGCTTGATCTTCAAGTTATACTCGTACACAACAGTGGATTGGACACAGTCCGTCATTCCATCCGTCAGGTATTGTAACGCAGGCAGCCATAAGGTAACCATAGACAAATAGACTTTGTTCTTACTCTACCGATAAAGGAGGACTTTTGACAAAAGTGTCTGTCTATGCCTTTTAGTTGTCAATGACATGTGATAATATGGTGCGTGTCTACGTCTAATTTAAAAATGCGAATGACTGATAGGTGTAGGTTGTTTTAATTGAAGCTGTTTCCAGAATTGTCTTTGATAGAAACCGAGATGCTGGTAAAATAGTGTTTTAGCAAACATTGCCAGTATTTGGGTTATTTCTTACCTTTTTAGTGTTCAAAAAGAGTACAGTTATACAACGCCTTTAACATTCAAGTTTCAACGTAGTGAGCACCGAACCTACCTCAACATAATTTTCTATAAAATGCATATCGTTATAATAATATGCATTTTGTTGAATAGGCAAATACACAGTTCTATGGTTCTTTATTGTTCTGCCTAGATACAGCCAGTAGGTACCTACAGGACACCTTTTGCTCAAGATATTATCCATGAATAATCTATGTAAGTCCCTCCTAGTAGTTAGGGAATGCAATCTCGTACGAGATTTCCGCCTAGCGAGATCTCGCGAGACTCAAAACCCAGTCTCGCGAGATCTCGCAAATTACGGGATCTCGCGAGATTGAGAGAATCGCAATTAAAACATATGCAAATGCTTGTTTTAAGAACTAGTAATTGACATGATATGTAATTAAATAGAAACTGCGTTGCTTTGTTATAAAAATAATGTAAGTTTTATTTTAAAAATCAACAGAGTACTTATTATTTTGTCTCTAACACTAATAACATTTGTTTATGTCTACAGCGTGTAACGGAAGGGGGGTATCAACCCTGAAGGAGATGAATGTGCTCATGAAACTCAACAACTTTCCCCAAAGAACATAGGTCGAAATATGAAAAAAAAATTTGGCCCTCCCATAGTAAATCAATCAGCTGGTAGTCAGTTTTGTAAGGGAGGGCCAAATTTTTTTTTCATATTTCGACCTATGTTCTTTGGGGAAAGTTGTTGAGTTTCATGAGCACATTCACCTCCTTCAGGGTTGATACCCCCCTTCCGTTACACGCTGTATAATTGTTATACCTACTGTAGCTAATCAGTTCAAATTCTTACAATGTTGGTAACAAAACAATAATTATCTATATTTAGTCCTTTGTAAATTATTACTTTAGTTTCAATAATTAAGAGTAATAGGAACATTACTTATGGTAAATAAATACAACAAAACAAAAACTTAACTTCACAAGTTGTTAAATAAATGTTGTGAGATCGTATTAATCAAATAAAAAAAGTTTAAAGTAGAAGTCAGATGAAGTTATCAAGGTACGGAAAGGCAAGTTAGTTTGTCTGAAAATGGCTTCTCAAAAAACACATCATGTCGAGAGTATCATCTGACAGACGACTTCTGATTTTGCATGCTAAATACCCTGCTGCTGAAAAAGCTCGTTCTGCCTTAACACTTGTGGAAACCACAGTTGAGAGGCAGTTATGTACGAAGTTTAAAAGTTCCCCTCTTACTCCACCAGCTTCGTACAAATTCATTTCTTTTTTTATTAAAATGTCTAAAGTATTTGTTGTAGAATTTGTTGAGCGAGCAGTGGGCTGTTTCAGTGCTTTCAGCGATTTTTGCAGCTTTTCATGAAGTGTGACATCTCGTTATCTCGCGAGATCTCGTACGAAATTTGACGAGATACAATCTCGTAAAATATGGCCGGGATCTCGCGAGATCGGGATCTCGGCGAGACGAGATTGCATTCCCTACTAGTAGTAGTATAACTGCCCTGTTGGTCTCGTGGTTCGCAGGAGCGACTGCTGTGCGTGGGGTCTTGGGTTCGATTCCCGGGTTGGGCAGTGTTATTGGGTTTTTCCATTAGGAATTTCTCATTAGCAGCTCGGAGTTTGGAAGTCGGCGGTGTGATACCCCCGTGCCTCGGACAGCACGTAAAGTTGTTGGTCATTGTACCTGATCTCCTGGTCGTGTCTGATTGCCGTCCCATCGGACTGTGAGAGTAAACGAACAGAGACTGCATCTGTGTTCGCTTACACTTGTGCATTATAATATCTCCCACGTACCTGTCTAATCTCCGTTGAGATATGCAACCGTGATCGAAATCGGTCGGGGGAGATTATTATTTTACCCTTCTAGTAACAGGTGTAAAGCTTCGGTTTCGTAGAAGAGTGGTGGCCGCCACATAGAGTCCGCAATTTAACGGCGAATGACGTTACCTATTTATGAAAATAAGTTGGTGTGTTTTCTCAGAGAGCGTTTTTTTACACCGTAAAGTCAAACTCCGCTGCCATCATTTTCATGACAGCCGTCACCGCGGCCGTTATCTGGTGGCCACCGGTCTTTTAGCAAACAGTAGCATAAGCGCCATCAAATACAAACCTGCATGATCCTTCGTTTTTAACTAATCATATTTAGATTTAGATTACAATAGATACCAAACCATCTTATAAATAAACCCAGTAGCACGACAGGTCACGTAAATACCTGATAAACGGATTATAAAAAAAATATTTGTGATAAAACAACCATGAACATTGTGATTACCTAGTGAGTTAAAAATCATAAAATCAATTGTTTTAGATGGTGAGGCGATCAATATTTAAAGAAAAAAAATAAAAAAAAAATTGAAAAAGTTTAAAGAAGAAAAAGAAAGTTTTATTGGTGGAAGAGAAAGTTTTATTTCCAACACAGCATTCAAAAAATTTCTGCGAATATACAAGGTGTACCTTAAATAACGCACAACCTCTTAAGGGGTCATTGTACTCATCATTATGAACAACTTTTACTATGGGACCAAACCTGAAATCGCGAAAAAAAATCAGCTGTTCCCTACATTTATGTTCGCATAACTCGTCAAAATGTAGGGAACAGTTGATTTTTTTTTACCGATTTCCGGTTTGGTCCCATAGTAAAAGTTGTTCATAATGATGAGTACAATGACCCCTTAAGAGGTTTTGCGCATTTAACGTTACACGTTGTATACATTGACTGCATCATTGGTCTAGTGGTCGCTAGCGGCACTGCTCAGCATGAGGTCCTGGGTTTGATTCCCAGGTCGGGTAAAGTGTTATTGGGTTGTTCCATTAGGAATGACAGTGCTGCTGGGGAGTTTGTTGCGCCACTTCTTCTCCCCAGCGAAAGCACTAGAAAGTGATGAAGGGCGGGCGTTTTGGGGGACTGCCTTTTGTAATTTTGACGTTCGAAAAGTTCTGATTCTCAGCCTAGTTTGAATAAATGACTTTTGATTTGATTTGATGCTGGATTTGTGACCGGTTGTTGACAATAGGCTCGCCCCTTATTACATGGGACTTAAACATCATTGGCGAAATGTGAGTGTTCTATATTAACACCTGTAGAAGGTCAGCTTCGGGGGAAATACGGGCACGTTGCTATGTTATGTTCTTAACAATAAATTGAATGTACAGACGCCAGCACATCAAGCTACTACAGTCTGTCAAATTTCTTTAATAGATGTTCAACTTTATCGCTGAAGAATTAGGTTTAAAGTTGATTGGGAAAATTTAACAGTTTCGGATAACTTGATGTGCAGAAAGAAGCATGTAAACTACTACAGGTCACCGCTTCGGCATAAAGGGCATTATGATATGTTTATATGCGTTCAGAAGTACCTACGTATCGTAAATAGCGTAATCTGTATTCGCGATTTATTTGCCAAAAATGTAAACAAATATACGTTTATGGAAAAATAACTTTAAATCCTACACTATAAAGTTCAGTTTACGCTACAACTTCCAACATTTTTGTAACTTTTTCAATAGTGCTAGTGTGCTCTGAAAACAACAAAATTAACATTAAAATAAAGTTGATATTTGTTTAACTTGAAATAATATTAATTTGAAACATACAGCCTTGGCCAAAAGTATTAGGCACCCTACAAATGATTGCATTACACACATTTGGGATGAAAAATAAAACTAATTTTGCTGTCTATGTTTATATATTTATTAAAACAATAAAAAATATTAATATTTAGTGGATCCACCCTTCGCTTTTATCACCGCAGCAATCCTTTGGGGCATACTGCGTACGAGCTTTGTGCACTCATCAGGACTTATGGCATCCCACTCACTTGTTAAGGTATTTTTTAACGCTGCCTTTGATGTAATGCTATGCTCCCGTATCTTGCGCTTCAGTATACCCCAAAGATGCTCGATGGGGTTCAGATCTGGAGACTGCGCCGGCCAGTCCAGCAAGACAATGCTGTTATTTCTAAACCAAGCCATCGTGGTCGCCGATTTATGACATGGAGCATTATCTTGCTGGAATTTGACGCCGTCTAAGTTGGTGCCACCGAAAATACGCACCAACGAAGGGATCAACACAGTTTCTAGCACATTGATATACTTTTCACTGTTCATGCGGCCTTCGCAAACAAACATTTCGCCAACCCCATCGGCAGCCATGCAGCCCCAGATCATAACGCTGCCGCCTCCGTGTTTGACGGTAGATACCACACAATCTGGATGGTATTCCTCGCCGACACGCCGCCTCACAAACGTCACACCCGGCGTTCCGAATACCTAAAAACATTTAAAAAAAAACACCCATGTTAGATTGGTTGTAATTCTTACAAAAGTTAATGAACTAATTAGTAATTGCTGTTGTTGTTTTATACCGATAATATAAAAACTTACCTCAAAGTACGATTCGTCGGACCATACAACATTGGACCAATCTTCTTCGGTATAATGTTGGTGCCGTAGAGCCCATTCTAAGCGGATCTTTTTGTTATTCTCGGATAACAGATTCTTCTTCCTGGCTTTACAGCCTCTTAAGCCCGCTTCTGTGAGTCTTCTTCTTGCCGTTCGAGAACTAATCGGCTTTCCAATGTTCTCCGATAGAGCCGCAGCGAGTTCAGAAGAAGTTTTTTTGCGGTCCTTGAGAGAGTCACGAATCAGTTTTCTGTCCTGACGCTCAGTAGTGACACGTTTTCTGCCCGTTTTCACTCTGTTTGTGTGAGAACCAGTCTCCGCGAACCTTTTAAGAGCAGATTGCACCGCACATCGAGAACATTTTACCAACTTGGCGATCTCTACCTGGGATTTGCCCTCTTCGTGTAGAATCTGGATTTTTATCCGTTTTTCTATACAAAGTTCACTTTGTTTAGGCATTTCGTAAAATAGACAGCCTCTACTTGACAAATAAATAACACACACTAGCTTCTTGACACCATGAACAGCGAAAGAAGACTGAGAAAAAAAAAAGAAATATTTGTCATTAAATGCCATTTCCCACTAATTGCGGACCAGGTGTTTTATGGCACGTCAAAATTCCTTATTTATGGTTTTAAATAACATTTGTATTCACCTCATTGGCTATTGTTTAACAGATAGCTTTGTTTTTGCTATACTTTATTAGTAGCACGTGTGTTATGGGGGTGCCTAATACTTTTGGCCAAGGCTGTAAGTTTGAATAGACTTTAGGTTATGTTGTTTGCTACCGACGAAACGAATCGTTTTTCATCTCTAAATATTACTGTGTTATGTCCGTATATTATTGTTCTATCTTATATCTCCCTAAAACCAATCTCAATTTCCTACGGATTGAAGTCACGACTTTTATACCGATTCCGCAGGAATCGGGTCAAAAACAAATGAGCGAAATAATCGGTTTGAATGTCAAACGTTTAAACGAACACCACATGAAGCCGTGAAATATAAAATATACACAACTCGGCGAGGACGCGACCTACATTAAAATATAATTTTAGATTTTCTGGTTTATTTTTGCGACGATTCCCACAAAACATAATAGTTGTTTACTCTTGCCCAGCGTATTGTACTCAATCCCATTAACGTATAAACGATATACACGTAAAAGACTCAGTGCCAAAAGTAAAGTTTAAACTGTCGATAGCAACTGTTATAGACTGAAAGATGATACGGAATGAATTAAAACCGAGATTACTTAAAACCAGATGGTGCCGGCGTTCCCTATCCGACTCTGAGAAGAAAGGCCGAGACAAACTCAGTGATCGCTGTCTCTTTTAAAGACATAATCTTGGTCAGATCATGTGAGGATCTACTAAAAATATTGTGTCTGAGATGTTTTATTGAGGAGCAAGCATTTGTCAGTAATCGTGTAGCTCATAACATCTACAGCAAGTTTTTTTTAACCGTCTCCAAATTATTACAGGATGTTCCACCCATGAATATGAGTAACTTTCACTATGGAACCAACTCGGAGATCACGAAAAAAAAATCAGCTGATTCATACATTTTGGTCAAGTAGGTATTGAACTTTTGTATTAAACAGCTCATTTTGTTTTCGTGATTTCAGAGTTGGTCCCATAGTGAAAGTTGTTCATATTCATGAGTAGAACAGCCTGTAAAAATTTGGAGCCTGAAAAAAAAATCATCCAGTATACCTACGAGTAACAAAGGTACCGAAGTAAACTAATTTTACTACTGAAAAATTAATGTCAAAAGTATAAAAGGAGGCTGAAAAGGATTTCAAATGATTACAAGTGATTGCTCTTTTCGTCATAAAGTAAGACATCTTTAATTCCTTTACCCACTATCTATGTAAAGCGTCATTAGAATGCACTCCATATTAGTTAAACACCAGTTTATGATAACATTGTTTGAACTGCTAAGAATTTTGTCTTAGATAATAATAATAATGATGTTTTTGTATTATATTATTGTTTGTCGTGTTAATATAAGCTCCAGAATAGACTGACGAGTGTAGACTTTACATTAAATGTAATCTAGAAGGATGACAAGTAAAAGTTTTGTACACAAATTACTGAGATAATAAAATATTAAGTAATATTATGAAATAACATCGGAGGGCCCGTGGCTAAATCGCAGCCGCACGGGTCGATTGAAGGCTAAGCCACGCTTGCCGCGGTCGTTTCGTGGATGGGTGACCATCCATTACATATCGAGACCTCTCCGTGTCTCGGAAAGCACATACAGCTGTTGGTTCTGGCTGTATTTTTTTTTTTTTGCAACAGTGCTAGAAACGGAGTCTTAAAAATTCAAAGTGGGGCAGCCACGGCTTGCGAGGTATCATGTGAAAAAACGCTGTTTGCACAATCTCAAACAGTTTTTCTTTTTTAGGTCGCATAGTTTTCGACTTTTGATGAAAAATGTCGAAAAAATACCGTTCCCCCCCTATTCTCCGAAGTATGCATAGAGAAAAATCTGTAATTATTCTATGTGATAGAAGTTTATGTAAAGATTACAGGAAAAATAAAACGATGTCTCTAAATAGCACGCTTTTGTTCATAAATCATCCAAAAAATTACATTAGTTCCACTATCGGTCAAGAGATGGCGCTGACCTAAAACTGCAATATTCTACACCGCCGTGTTAAAATTCTCGTATCGTATTAATATAGGCGTAGTATTCGTAATAATATAGGCCTCGCCGATGAAAATTTAATATAATATGCTGGTACGGAACACTCGGTGCGTGAGTCCGACTCGTTCTTGACCGGTTTTTTTCCTGGAGGAATATTTACATCGTCCCTTTGTAGTTTTTACCAACGTATTTAGAACACCTATTGCTTCACAGGAGCTAGACCGTTTTCAATAATAATACATTAACGTTAATTATGTCTACAAGTGTTATTATGTGTTGCATCATAAGTTGTTATTGTACATACATCAAGCTACCCGAAAATGTAAAATTTTCGCAATCAACTTTGTACCTTATATGTTAGCGATAAAGTTGAAAATCTGTTAAAGTAATTTGACAGATTGTAGTAGCTTGATGTGCTAGCGTCTGTACTTTACCGACTACCGTGTACTTCTTAGTTTATCGTAGATAATGCACAGAAGCACCAGTAAATCCCTACTCTCCTTAACAATAGTGCAATAAATAGTTTTGAGTAAGACCTGTTCTCCTCTGCAAGACAGTGGAGAGAATATTGCTGCCTATTTTGGCAAAAACATAGATAAACAAGTTGTGATTTTAATTCATTTTTAGGGTTCCGTACCCAAAGGGTAAATCGGGACCCTATTACTAAGACTCCGCTGTCCGTCCGTCTGTCACCAGGCTGTATCTCATAAACCGTGATAGTTAGACAGTTGACATTTTCACAGATGATGTATTTCTGTTGCCGCTTGAACATAAAATAGCATTGTCATCATCGCCTGTACTTCAGGCACAGGTGTACACATATTTTACCCAGTTAAGTCCCTTGTAATGTGGGGGAGAACCTATTGTCCTCAATCGGGCACAAATCCAGACACCAGGATGCTATTAAAAAAAAAACCATAACTGTTTGCTTGACCTGGGATCGAATCCAGGTACTCATGCGCAGCATAGCACTTGCGACCACCAGACCAACGAGTCAGTTATGAGATAACCCTTGTATCCATTTTGATTTAATAATCTTTATACTACACCTGCTTGGAAAGTACCTTGATACTTTATCAAATTTACGGTAGAAAGTACGTCATTGCATATCGAACAAATATGCGGGGAGAAAACGCATCTGAGCGGGAGAGAAAAGTGTATGAAAATCCATTTCTTACGTGGTTTTTCTTTTTTAATTTTGGGTAAGACTATGCGCCGGTAACCTAAATATCAAAAGCCAAAAAGTTTTTACAGTGAGTTTTTATCTCCAAGTCCGCAAAATGACACTGGCCACTAGCTGTGTGTTGGATGGTGTCGGGCTGGCAGTGCGACCCTGCGGCGGCAGGATAAACAATTTGAAAAAAGAACATGTGAAAATTGCAGACGCCATTGGCGCCATTTCCAATTTGTGTGTTGTTTGAGGATTCAGTTTTCGTAGAAAGTAAAATAAAGATTTCGTTTTTTATTTTCCTCGTAGGTGTAGTATAAAGCACTATGTATCACTCGAGAGAAAGTGCGATTCCCGATCTCGGGTGTTTTAAAGACCTCGCCTACGGCTCGGGCTTCAAACGACACCCTCGACGGTAATCGGTCACTTTCTCCTCTAGGTGAACAATGTACTATTTTATCGGAATCATCTCATAGTCCAGGCTAGAAAGACGTATATTGTTGACACGTTTAGCCGTTCATTCACACGGTCAGTCGTATGACATAATCTAGCCGCAGCAGGCCGATTGTGTAATCTGTTGGCGCTGACAGACATACGATGTTCCCTGTTGACATCTCTAAAATAGATCCCTAAATTCAAGTCGTTGCTCCATCGCGTGGTATCGTTGTCTGTGTAGAACAGCCGTAAGGCGCCGCGAAGTTTGAAGTTTGAGTATATTTGTGTGAATTATCGCAAATCTACTTATTACTTTTAATAAATTTTGACATAAATTTACACTGTATGTAATTTAATTTTATAACTTGTTTGTAACGATATCCAATTGCAGTTAACACGAAAACCAAACCATACGCAACTAACACGAAAAGCGCTTTTCAAGACTAGTTTTCCTTTCATGCCGTATAATAAACAAGAAAAGTTAGTTTCTTTTTATTACATTGTTATAATTTACAGCCATTTGATCGTACTGTAACCTGTATTACCTATCAATAAACATTATCAAAATGGGAAATTACGGTAATAAACAAAATTGCATGTTCAAGGTGAACAAGATTACAAAATTAACAATTGAACAACGCTTTCACGGAAAAAATAAAAAATATCTTATCAACGGAGAAATGCTAATTAAATTGTCACGGTTCAATAACATCCGAATCTGTATTTTTACGTTAATTTGTAAGTGAAGTTTTTATTAACATTATTGAATGTGAATTTTTTTCTGAATTTGTAACTTTGTTATTTCTGTTATAAATTAGGTAAAAAACGCGCTAAAGCATATGATATAATGTAAAAAAAATGTCATTGGTATCAATTTCCTTTAGAGATTAAGTTACACTAGAAACAGCCCGGAGTCTAGACTTTGCAATGGCCTGGTTGATGACTTACTCTGGCCCCCTATTACATGGGTCTAAAAGTACCGTGCGGTTCTGTAACCATCTCACCGTAAAAACTTGGGTGAAGTGAGCGTTAAGTGAGCTGTCATTAGGGATTAACACTATTGACACTGCTCACTTCAAGCTCACTTCACTTCTGATTTCACGGTGAGATTTTTACAGAATCGACCGGCAGATTTGGTGATATGTGGGTGTCCTGTATACTACACCACTGCATACTCGTTTGGGATAACAAGCGTGATATGTGTTGTTGACAACGTTAAATTTAGTTTCCGCGTAAAATTAGACGATGCTAAATGTAACTCAGTCATTACAAGCTTTTATTTTTGTTTACTTTTGTCTAATTCTAGTGAATAAGCCAGTCTAAAGCTATTCGCAATATACAGACGCCAGCACATCAAGCTACCCGAAACTGTCAGATTATCCCAATCAACTTTGAACCTTGTGCTTTAGCGCTAAAGTTGAAAATCTATTAAAGAAATCTGACAGATTGTAGTAGCTTGATGTGCTGGCGTCTGTACAATCGGGACTCTAATTGCGTAAAACATTATCAATCACAATATGAATAATTTGGAAGGATATTGCTAATCCATTGCTTCATATGTGCGACATTTTTTTTCTACTAACAACCTAATAACGCAATGAATGTTGTTGAACCGTCAAAATTAAACCCATTCCTCCTAATAGCGTGTTACGCAATTTTCCCGCAGGTGTCAATTTAACGTGTCTGTAGCCTGTCTGTCGTTATCTACTATCTACACGTCATTCTGAACAATCAATTCATTTAAAACAACACTCGCATCGTCAATATTCAGTGAAGTTCACAATATTTTTAGAAATAATCGATCTGCCAAGCCTTTTCCCAACTATGTTGGGGTCGGCTTCCACTCCAGGATGCAGCTGAATGCCAATATTTTACATGGAGTGACTGCCTGTCTGACCTCCACAACCCAGTTACTGGGTAACACGTTACAATACCCACTGGTAAATATTTATAGAAATAAAATCGTGTAGAAATAACTTTCGCATTTCTTTCAGTGTGTACTTACTATGATGATGATGCATCCGGAATACGGTTGTTACCCGATTACATTTTTTGACAAGCCGATAGTAATTAATTAATTATAGCTAATCTACATACCTCAGATAATAACGATAATATGATTGATGGTTTTGAGACACTTATATCTTTTGTTCCTTACAAAAAAAAAAAAAAGATTTCGTTTTTTGTTTTGTTTCCTCATATTCAAAGTAAATGTAGCCGATGTTTGAGGATAATCTAATTATTTATGATCATTTATGAAAACTTTATTTGATATTATCAATTAATTAGATTCCATAATTATCTTTATAGATAGTTATCCGAATCTTACAAATACAATGAAACTATTTTACGTTACAAGTCAATTATTTAGATAGCGTTTCCCTGTAAAGAAACAAAACTGAATCCATTAGTACCTATTCTACAGACAAAACACCAGGAAAATAATAGATGTGACTATTATTTTCCTATTAGGGAATTAAATTGAATATACCCATGAATACGCTTTTAATTGATATGAAAAACTAATCAAGAGGGAACAAAGTAGTGAACGAGGAAAAAATACTTGGAAATTGTTTTAGTATTCAATTTTCAGTTACACACCTACCTATTGCTTTTGATAGAATTAATACTTTTATGTAAATTGATAAAGACGACAAGACATTTTTGTCATAAAATGAATCCGCAATGTTGAGTATACAGGATGTCATGGGACATCGGCGCGCAACCACCATGGATTCAGCACATGATTTTGATCATTCTTGCGTTGAAATTTTTCGCTGGTTATTTAAAATAAAATAGCTGCTCCATACATTTGACCGCGTAGGTATTGCACTTGATCTTTTGATAACCGACGAAAATTTTCTAAATTTATGATTTTGGTTCAAGTGCGTTGATATCCCTGACACACTGTTTATGTTATGTTACGCTAGACAGTGGTTCCGGAGGACGAAAAACATCGTAAAAAAAAATTGTTTAATTCAAGTAACAAGAGTCATATACAAACAGATACATAAAAGTATGTAGACAGGATAACAAGCACAGACAAAAACTTAAGGCAAGTCGAAGTAACGACGAACGTTTCAGAAGAAATTCTTTTGATAGTGCAAAAAAAGTTGGAGAAGTCCAGAGTGCCTTGGCTTCCATCCTTCGAACATTAATGTCTTGGAAAAATTCAGAGCAAATTTTCAATTTTTATTAGTTCTTTTTTCGGGGACTGGTTCGAGGTGGCGCGGGAAAACAGTTACTGGAAGGGTTTGGGGGAGGCTTTTACCCAGCAGTGGGACAGTGTAGGATAAAAAAAGGTTTTTTTAATAACCAAAATACGCATGTAGGTTTTCTTCTCATTTCCAGTTTAATTCATTTTTAAGCAAATCGAGGTGTGTGATAACAGTATACGTTATCTTTCAATCTAATCACTATTAATTTTAACTTTGTGATAACATTGTGAACTGTTATGTATTGTCAGGCGCTTGGTATTGAGATTTAATCTCCACTTTAGATATAATCACACAGTTTTAACACTTTCTTTGCTAACTATTAAGACCGACATATCTATCTAATTGCAGTTTTAGATATACACAAGTCATTTTAATTTAGATATAGAATTATAAATCAATATCTAATTAAAATTAAGTACTTGTGTACTTAAAAGTGGGTCTTTTTTTGTTTGCCAATAATCGCAAAAACTCAACACACAAAACATACCAAACATATTACATACCAAACTAGGTATCCAGGGCTTGACGTTTGTCGGCAATGGAAACCCAAAGTAGTCCAAGTATGCGTTTTTTACGAAGTCCGACACGTTTAAATGGAGTTTTTTGAACATAAATATTCTCCACAAATTATACAAAAACAGTCAGGGCTTTTTAAACACGTTCTTTTTGAGGAAGACATAATAAAATGTATACAGAAACTAGTTTAGTTACACCGCTATTGATAGAAATTATCAACTACTCGCATAAATTCAAGACGATACCTAAATCTCCCTAACCAGAGCTGCTACAAAAATTCTGAGGGTAGATTCGAAATCAGCGTACCCAAATTAGTAAGTAAGCAACCGTAGAAAAACTTCATGCAACAAAAAAAAGTTCGATTTTGTTTTAAAAATGAATACAAAATTAAAACAGTTTTCAGTAGTCACATCTAAAACTTTTCTACCGAAGAATTTTCTTTCAGAAAATTTTCAATCACTGAATAAGCAAAAAGTTACAGAATAAACGCAAGTTCTTAAAAAGAATGCCAACAATATTTTGCTTCTTCCGACCAATCAATTTCACTGAAAACCGACCCATTGGAGAAAACGCAACCTGCTTACACCTCCCTATTTACTTAAGTTGGTATATTTATTTATTTTTTCGTAAATATAATAACATAAACTACTTACTGTTTAGGGTTTTGCTTGCCATTGTTCTTCACTAGAATCGAAGTCACAAAAAAATAAAACGACTAGTCGTTTTTCGTAACACTGAACGAACGTACGCGACGTCTCGTAGACAACTGCTACGCCTGCTACGAAACTCGTACGCAGTTAATAATAATACGATTATTATTATCGGATTATTACCCGCACTGAAAACGCTCTGGTTGTATTTGTTAAGGCGCGTGCGTACCGCGCGATGTACGAACTATGAGTGGTACTGATCCCGACCAATTTTGTTGGCAGGGTGCTGATAAAGTGGCAAATTATAGAATAAACAGTGTCACTTTACGGAGATGGATCAGGCTTAGTTCACAGCCTGGAATATACGCGGTAGTAAGGTACCGGGCACATTAACGCTTGGCGCGTCTCCGCCTACCATTTATGCACGAGAGGTATGTACCGCATGGCACGCGTGCACGCATCGGAACTACATTCTAGATTCGTACAAAGTAAATATCGTTCTTATCAATGCGCACGTAAAACGGCTATTAATTTAAATTCTATTAGAATTTCGTTATGTTTCTCAGCATTTTTAACATTTTAATTATCACGTTGGACTCTAATCAAATTGTTTAGTTGATGTTAAAATAATTACAACAAAAATTGTACTTTGATGTCTCTGTCTGGCTTCCGCGTTGTTCCTTTGCTGCTACTTCTTTTTTCCGTAGGGAAATTATCATGGATTGAAATTGTCATGTCGGACTCCTTCCGACTAAAACCCCTTCTGTTCCTACAACTACCATGAGTCGAGGGCCCGGGAGATACTTGTATATTCTCCTACTTCTGCATCATCTCAGGATCTTCATTATATCTGGCATTAAGTGTCGCAGGCAGCATCGCGTTGCTGATGAAGTGTAAGTTAAAGACACACCAACGCATTCCATGTTCTAGTCTTCAATGCCTTACTGAACAGTTTGATGTCTTTCATGAAATTTACGACTACGTTTCGACTTCCTTACAGCACTTTTTTTTTATCACAATTACATTTAAGATGGATTCGACAAAGTAATTTTTTATAATTAAAAGACGTGACATTACTCAATTCGACAAAAAAAAAACTGGCTGGATGCAACTAAAAAATGATTCTAAATTAAAGCAAATATTAAACTGATACGACACAACGGACAAAAAATGATTACTAAGTAATATTTTCGGGACTGCAAAAAAATCTAACATACCTACTAGTCAAATTGACAACCATCTCGTTTGAATTTGTGATTCCAAAAAACAAACAATAACTGCAATAAATTAATCGGTCATCGCGGAATGACCGATTAATCCAAATGATTGTAAACTACACGTAGCCATTTAAAACCAACATACTTATCATCTTAATTACTGTGATTCGGTATGCGGAACAAATCAGTACGAGACCTGTCATTGTTCAGTTAAGTCATTTTTGAGTCATAGTTTTAATTATAGTGACAGATTGCTAATAAGGATTCTTTATAATGACAAGCCGTTTATCTAGAACCTGAAATAGTCCTGCAGGGTAATTGCGTAACACACTATCAGTAGCAATGAGTTTCATTTTGACAGTTCAACAACATTCATTGCGCTATTTACGTTGTTGAGCAGACACGCTTTTCGAACAGGAGCAATGGATTAGCAATATGCTTCAAAATTATTCAAATTGAGAGTAATAGTGTGTTATGCAATTAGATTGAAGGACCCGCAGTGTAATTGCATTGCTTTGCCTTTCAATTTGACATTAAGGCCCCGTGCACGAAATCAACTCATTTCAAACAATTTAGATCACTACTTGTGTGAAAGGCAAGAAGAATTAGAACTTTTTATTTTGTTATCGTAAGAGACGACTTATTATTCTTTTACATGGCTTGAATGATTTTTTAAAATAATGTATATAATCATGGCAAGCACCCATATTCCAACACCCTTTTCCGCAAAAGTACGGAGCGAGTGATGGTTTGGCTATGTTGTACAAGAAAACTACATAAGATTGTGCACATTAAAAAATGTTTGTAACATCATTATATAGTCTACTGTTACATGGGTTGAAAACATTATTGACATCAATACGAATTAAAGCAGAAAAAAAATGCTGAAAGACGTAATTGTTGAGAAAACGTTTAGACACATAAGTATTTTTTTTCCATACTAAAAAAACACTTTTAGGAAAATTTAAAAATTACTCATTAATCTTAAGTTAACCTTTTAATAGAATCTAAATTTTATTATATAAAAAATCAATAACTTCATTTAGTAAATTATAGGCAAAGTGAACTATATTATCGACCGCGCGAACCCGATTTCGTCAGTAACAACCGGGCTCTCCCAGCGTGAACACGTATCACTTTGCTTCGCAGGCGCTCGCGAGTTATACGTAAATATAATTCCGAGATTGTACGCCGACTACCACATTTTGATCCACTAACGTTATGGCGGAATGTCTTATGTAAATGATGTATAAAAAATTTGCTAACTAATTTGAATAAATGACATTTTATTTGATTTATGTATAAATTACTTTGACCAGATATGTTGAGCTTATACACTCCCCGCAACATGAATAAGACCACACACATTAGCTCTGGTTTGATAAAGCAATGTGTTAAGAGCTTTTGAAACCCGTGTATGATATCGTTATAAGATAAGTAAGTAAATCTGATCAATTACATTGCCCTTTGGGATGTACAGTGAAAACTGTGTGCATTGCATGTAACAAGAGTATGCTTCTTTGTACCGCGCCTCTTGAATAAGACCACTGAAAAAAACACATGTTATTTTTTGTAGCAGAAGTTTAATTTAATGATTAATAACTAGTATTCTTGCCATTCCTTCTAATTAGTTCAAAGATTCTGGAGGGTATTGAAGTATACAGAGATTTTAGGTACTCGACAGAAATATTATTCCATGTTTGCTGTAACGCTTTCCCTAACTCTTTTGAGTTATTATATTGCCTTGAATTTGCGTACACCTGACGAGAAAGACATCCCCAAACATTTTCCATGATATTAAGGTCAAGCGAGTTTGAAGGCCACTGCAGAACATTGATCTGATTTTTATGATATTTATCTGATATTTATATGGTTAAAAAAAAATGGCTACTCGCATTATCATGCTGGAAAATAAAATCTTGACCCCTACAGACATTCACAAACGTATCCTTTTCTTTACCAGCAGTTCAACATATGATTTAGCTGTCTGTCTACCTTCCAGAAAAACTAAATCAATCGCCCCATGGTATGACATAGCTGCACATATAGTTATTGAACCGAAATCTTTACGTCGTCGTAACAAAATGAGTTCGTTTTTTCGCAATTCATGAAAATAATAAGAGAAGCCGTCAGGGCCATCGAGATTAACCACTAATAACTTTATACCACTCAGTTTTCCAGTGAATCTTTTCACGAGCAAATATAAGACGTTCAGTTATATGCCGGTCTTCACTTATATCTTTTGACGTTTTAAATGTGGACAGTGTTGTAATATCTTCTAAACTGTTCTTAATGAGGCTTTAGTTCCGACGTTAATTGCTATTTGCCTTGCTGTCAAAGTTGAATTCGATGCTTCACGTAATATCGCATGACGTTCCCTTTCCGTGGTAGTAAATTTTATGCGCCCTTTAAAACGTTTCCCGTAATTTTCAGGTTCTTCGAGAAATTTACTCACTACCTGATGTGATTGTCCAATCCGTCTTGCAATAGTTCTGTGTGAATATCTTTCTTCATGCAAAATTTTTATTTTGCCTTGTTTTTCTGATGTTAAACATTTTTTTTACCCATTTTACAAAAAAACTACTACTTGACACTACTACATTTCAATTGTTTGAGTATATAATAAGTACACTTAGATGATAGACACTTGCACTTCTTCGCTGTACAGGCAGCAAAATGCTACTGGTCTTAATCAAGTGGCGCACTGCTATTGGGCACTAAATTAACCAAGGGCGCGATTATGTTTCATGTTGCATAACAAAATGCAATAATCTACACAGCGTACAAAAAGAAACCGTTTAGCGTTAATTTGATGCAATTATTCTTATAAATAAGTATGTGGTTGTAATATATATTGGTCTTATTCAAGTTGCGCGGAGTGTATTTTTTTTTACTTCTTTTGAACCTGACTTGACATGATGAATGTATTTATTACGCAATGATGTGAATATTTAGACTATGAAAAACATTATTGTTATTTTATAAATCACCAAAAGGAAAGAAAAAACCTAAGTAGTGTGAAGACTATTTAGGTCATTTTCTTTCCTTTTTAACCGACTTCAAAAAGGAAGAGGTTATCAATTCGGATGTTTCTATTTTTTTTATGTATGTTCGGGCATAACTCCGTCATAAATGGGCGGATTTGCAAAATTCTTTTTTTTGTTCGATAGAAGTTTGTTCCGAAATGGTCCCATTTAAATTTCGTAAAGATCTGGTGATGAGTTTCGGAGACAGACAACGGAACTCTTCAATAAATACCAGTAAAACAACCGCGATTGCTGCTATCGCATATGTATGCATTGTTTACGCACAACATAACATCACGCAGATGCAGCTTCCTGTCACTGATATTTACATAGCAAGTAGTGTTATATGAATTTGCTTGGGGTAGGTAGGTATAACTACCAGCCGGGGGTTGCGGCCAGCCGGGGGTTGCGGAAGTATCGTTCGTTCCCGCGACCCCCGGCGTAGGTGAGAGAGGGAACACCGGGGTGGTTTTTAGTCAGTAAGAGTCTGACAGACCCCGCTGCCCGCCCCAGGGCGGCGGACATCCATGAGGATTTTCCACCCCGAAACAAAAAAAAAAAAAAAAAAAGGTAGGTATAACTAACAAGTGAAAAATAAAAACTTTTATATAAAAAAAAAAACAACTGACTTCTAAAAAAAGGTATGTTTCTGCACGATGATGTGAAAGTTGGAGTAATTTATGTGGACTACCTGAATGTCAATACCTTTGGTATTGTTCATCAATTCAAAAAAAAATTGGCTGTTACATAATTTATTTTTGACGTGTAAAAGTGTTTTTTACAAACAATCTACAAAAATAAATATCATTGTATCATCATTTTTATTTATTGTTTTGTTAAATGTCTAAAGGTATCTACGAATTGAACCATTTTTTGTTGATTGTGATAAATATACAGTACACACACATTCCAGGCTTTGATTTGTAAGCCGTACACTAATAATTATGTTACTTAAAATAATATCTTCTAATGGATCAAAATTGTTTAAGCGGTCACTACGCTCGAACTTCACCCGCGTGTGCGTGTATCTGCATGAACTGTGCACACAAACATAGAATCGCGACGAATTAACCTAAACAGTAGCGAGTGAATTTTAGGCACGGCCTCTTAAGACAACATTCATTGCGTTTTTTACGTTGTCGAGCAGACGAATGCTTTAAACATTTGAAGTTATTAATTAGGAACTGGGATGCTGGACAAGAAAAAAAAAGATAAAGCCTCAAAAACCTCACTTCAGCCGTGCGATTCTGTAACCATCTCACCGTGAAAACTTGGGTGAAGTGAGCCTGGAGTGAGTCGTCAATAGTGTCAATCCCTAGCATCCAGCATGACTCACAGCTCACTCTAAGCTCACTTCACCTTAGTTATCACGGTGAGATTTTTCCAGAATCGACCGGCTGTTCTGCTTGTCGAATTCACTCATGTCTTAGTAAAAAGGTTGGCTACTCTGCAGCCAATAGTGCAACTTCTGTACTTAGGTACCTAATAGGTATCCAAACCTCCTCTAGAGGTCTACTCCGTAAGCTCGAAAACAGAAGTTACGGGCGATGGTTACTCTGTATCACCTACGGATATAAGACTAGTTTGAGGCCCGGCCTTTGACAGCATTATTTGACCACGATTTGACAGTTGTGATGTATTTTTGCCCGTCCGAAAAAGTTCGTTAATTAGGTAATGATATCTCTCCGAAGTTTTGGATTACTTTCGGATGGCCTCGTATCTTCGTTGACGGACGTAGAAAGTAGGCCCCCTGCTGCGGGCTACTTGCAGAGGGACTCTAAATCATTAATGCCAATGGAAGGTTCTGATGCTGCTTCACTCCCTGCGCAGCACATACATGAGGTCAATGTGGAAGACTGAAAAACCTATCCTGCACCTTCGAGTTCTTCCTTTATCTTTGATAAATTATTGAGGTAGGCAGGTGTGTTATAATAATTACTTTAACGCCGGACATACTTCTGAAATACTCGTACCCAAGTCTTGATTGAATTACGGGGTGTAATAATTACATCACACTAATATTATAAAGGCGAACGTTTGTGACGGTGTGTTTGTGTGTGTGTGTGTGTATGTTTGTATGTTTTTTACTTCTTCACGCTCAAACGGCTGACCCAATTTTTATGAAATTTGGCACACAGATAGTTTATTACCAGGATTAACACATAGAATACATTTTATACCGATATTCTTACGGGATCGAGACCTATGCGGGTGAAACCGCGGGGCGCAGCTAGTATTAGGTATATAATTTATAAAACAATGCATTCCTATCCGTATCCTATCGCATTGATGTTTTTTTTTTTTTGTAATCGATTCTTGATTAGGTATCTACTTCCCTATCTTCATTAGTTATCTTTGACACACCTCAATTAAATAAACAATATTTCCAGATTATTTAAAAATCTGGATTGTGCTACAATAACCTTTCCTATTAGTCTTCAACACATACGTAGTTTTCCAGTAGGTATCTCCATCGAAATATCCCAGGTAACTAAAATCAAAATGTCGGAAGATATAGCAGTTACTGGGTAACATGATACCCCTTGGTAAGACTGGTTGTTCAGACTTTTGGGCATCTATGCCCAAAAGAAAGAAATGTCTATGCTTTTGGGCTTCTGACTACCCGTAACGACTGTCAAAGATCTACGAATGCTAGCCGGGACCAACGGTGTGCTTTCCGGGGCAAGGAGGGGTCTCAATACGTACCTAATGGACGGTCGCCCATCCACGAACCGACCGTGGAAAGCGTAACTTAACCATTGATCAACCCGTACGGTTATCATTTATCCACGAGACCCTAAAATTATTAAAAGCGGTAAATGTTTCGCGAATATGTCTTTCATTAGGTATGTGATAACTAGTATCCGATTAATTAATAACAAATTATTATAGTTTACACAATCTTGACAAAGAGAGAGAGAAAAAAGAAGAAAGAGATAAAGTTACATTTTATTTCAAAATCACGATAAAGTTTAGGTGATTGAGATTCAGTGTCATTTTATTTATGTATTGAATAAAGGTTAAGTCAGGGAGAGACGCCTATACGGTATAGATGCCCACTAAATTTAAAAAATACTCATACGTAAAGAAAACTCAGATGATTCGAGCATTGGGGGCGATCATATTATTCTTCATGAAGTTCACCAGAAAGGGACATAGAATACGAAATTCTCGGAGATATTTGCGCAGTGTGTGGAGAGTATTATAACGCCACTAAGAAGAAATGCGACTGGTTACAGTGTGTTCAATGCGAAATGTGGTTTCATGAAGACTGCAGTGAAGATTCAACGGAATGCCTAACGTGTAACGTCTGATTATGTGTTAATTATTTGTGGGCATCTATCCCTGATATCTATAGGCAACTCACCCACATGCCTGGGTGAGATGCCTATTTTACTTTATTTTTTAATAATATTCTTGAATCAAAATATGTTACACAATAGTTCCAAATTTAATCTGAATGGCATAAATAAACAGTTATTCAAATAAACTACGTGTATTTCATTTAGTATCTTACATACATAATTAATAATATTTTTTTTAAACTATAGGCAACTCTCCCTGACTTACCCTACATAACAAAGTAGTGTAAAGTAAGTGACATAATAAAGTAGTGTACACTTAACAAAGAGTACAAAATATTCGTCACGAAAAAAATATCTCTTGACTGAAGAAAGAAAGAAAGAAACGTTTATTCTGCACAAACAACACGCACGTTACAAATAAAAAACAAAATAATAATAAAAAATAATAAAAATGACATATAATATACAGGTTGAAATTGAAAACATGCGACAAATCGAAATGAGAGATTGTACTCATCATTGTGAACAACTTTTAGTATGAGATAACACCTGAAATCGCGAAAAAAAAATCAGCTGTTCCCTACATTTATGTTCGCATAACTCGTCAAAATGTAGGGAACAGCTGATTTTTTTTTCGCAATTTCAGGTTTGGTCCCATGGTAAAAGTTGTTCATAATGATTAGTAAAATCTCCCATTTCGATTTGTCGCATGTTTTCAATTTCACCCTGTATAACGTAGTCAAAAGCCTAGTACTCAAGCGCTTGATGTCAGGGCCAGGGACCAAAGACAACACATACATTAATCAAGATGCGCCTGCGACACCGGCAGATGACAACTAAACAATAACACTGAATGAATTACCTTAAAAACTGAAAAAAAAAACACTAAAAAAAATCTGAGGTATTATACGAAATCGTGATGAAAAAAGAGAGCAGTGGTGGCCCAGTGGTAACGACCGCAACTTACGAGTAGGTCGTAGGTTTGAACCCATTTTTTTTTGTTTTATTGGGTGGGAAATTATCATATAACTTCTCCCGCTCTGGGCGGATCGGGACGGCATGTCAGACTTTTACTGACTAAAACCCACCCGTGTTCCTTCAGTTGCTTGTGCCAAGGGCCACGGTAACTCTTTCGAACAACCCGCGACCCTGGCAAGTAGGTTTGAACCCAGACAGGCACTTAAATTTTTAACATTTGTGAAACGCGTGCGGTTTTCACTGTTTTCCTTTTATTTTGATAGTGATATAAGGTATTGATTTCTTTGCATGTTTGCAAACACAGTTAATATATTCATGACGAGACAGATAAAGATCGATTAAAAGGCAGTTTTTAGCAATTTCCAGAACTTGTTTCATTTTTACACTGGTGAAACAAAAAATATCGGAATAATGACAGCGTTGCGCACGCGCAAAAACGCACGGTTTTTTATCTGTTGTTGAAGCGGGCTTCCCATTCAATTCCAAAATTCTTGGTTAGGTCGCTAACCCATGACTTCTACTACAGGTTTCAGTTTTTTTTTTTTAGATGTTTTAAAGTCTCTGATGGAGCTACTGCGGACTTTAACAATCATTGAATGACCAGCAGGGTAATTGCGTAACACTAACAGTACCAATGGCTTTCATTTTGACAGTTCGACAACATTCATTGCGGTATTTACGTTGTTGAGCTGACAAATTTTTTGAACATATGAAGCAATGGATTTGTAATATCTTTCAAAATCACTCACATTGTGATTGAAAGTGTGTTACGTAATTAGGGTGCAGCATGGAAACAATGTTACCTATTCAAGTATGAAATTAGGTCACACTGACCGGTATTTTAAATATAAATTAGGAAATAAAATACGAGTACTTGTTGCATTTTCTCGAGGTCATTACAGCTCTAAAAATAGCCTAAACAAAGCAATGTGAAGTTGGGTATACACTGACCAAAAACCAATTAGATTGTATTTAAGTATCACTGATATTATCCGTATCCGTAGTTGAACCATTCATTTTCGACAGGTTTTCCTCATCAAGCAAGCTTCGGAAGCCTGGGTTCGAACTAACCTTAAAAGTATAGCGAGTATCCCATCACCTGTGGGCACCAATTGTGACTGTCCCCAAATTATCTACCCTAGGCTGACAAAATTATCGTTTTCCTAATAAGGTGAACCAGAGCTATTGCAACTACGTGGTTATGGCAACTCTTCAACATAACGCCTGTAATATACAGGCGTTATGTTCATCCCTGGTTCACTATATTAACTTAATCAAGATCGACTTCCCTCTAAGCCCAGTAATGCTATTCTGTAAAAAAAACTCACCGTGATAACTTGGGTAAAGTGAGCGTGGAGTGAGTCGTCAATAGTGTCAATCCCTAGCATCAGCATGACTCACAGCTCACTCTAAGCTCCCTTCACCTTAGTTATCACGGTGAGATTTTTCCAGAATCGACCGGCAGTAGTGCTATTCTGTAAAAAAAACTCAACGTGATAACTTGGGTAAAGTGAGCTTAAAGTGAGCTGTCATTAGTGTCAATCCCTAGCATCAGATGGAATGACAGCTCTATCTTCACCTAACTTCTCGCGGTGAGAATCTTAACAGAATCGATCAGCAGGGTTTTATTCACCCCGTTTGGGCACAATTTTAAAAAGTTTGATGTATGGTTATTGACGTTGAGTTTTTGGTGCCGCTTTCAATAATTCTAATAGGTACGGACAGTCTGCACTCAAGCTCAGATTTCATTACCTACTCAATATCAGCCAAAAAACAAGTGTTCCTTTTTATCACGTAAAGTAATATATTAAGTGACTCACACTGTATTTTGTAGTAGGGGTTATTCCAATCTAGAAGATATTTCCATTCATTTTTTTGTCCGTTTTTACGTCGTAAAAAACCTGTACGGGCGAAGGTGAGATCGCAAAACAAAATAAAGGGCGGAAGCAGTAATTACAAGCATGTATCAACTATTAGTCATGTCATCGGCGTCGGCGCAGGAATACAAATGAAGGATTTACTGCTAATGGCTGTCAGATTATTATCGTTGTTTTCCTGATCCCATTTTATCAGTGCATAGATGACCGCTTCCTTCCAAACTATGATATGTATGTTACAAGAAAAGTATTATTAATGTACTTGTTGTTAATGTGTTGTCTTTAAAAGAACGCTCTTAGCGATAAGACCGCCCATTGTGTCACCCTTTGTAAAATTTCTATATTTTATGTCTGTAATTTATATAGCATGATTTTTTTACCGTCTCCAAATTTTTACAGGGTGTTGCACTCATGAATATGAACAACTTGCACTATGGAACCAACTCTGAGATCACGAAAAAAATCAGCTGTTTCATACATTTTGGTCAAGTAGGCATTGAACTTTTGTATTAAACAGCTGATTTTGTTTTCGTGGTTTCAGAGTTGGTCCCATAGTGAAAGTTGTTCATATTCATGAGTAGAATACCCTGTAAAAATTTGGAACCTGTAAAAAAAATCATGCAGTATAGTGTATATAATAAAGAGTATTCTAACGTAGGTAACTACTGCGCCAATTCCAAATACATACATGGAGATTAGGGTACAGCCGGTCGATTCTGTAAAAATCTCACCGTGAAATCATAAGTGAAGTGATCACTTAATAGTGTTAATCCCTAGCGAATGACAGCTCACTCCACGCTCACTTCACCCAAGCTTTCACGGTGAGATGGTTACAGAATCGCAGGGCAGGAGGAAATTATTCTGCGGTGAGTTGTAATTATATTTTTCGACGGAGTAGGTACGAATGCTGAATAATATTATGGACCTCTTCGAAAAAATATGTTATGTTATGTCAGGTCACTGTACCTTTACGCAAAGGGCATATAGTGGCCTGCGCATACAATATAACAACACGTTCCGGGTGTTAATGGGGGTGCCGCGTTTTTGCATGCCATTATGCACAAGAGATGCGTATCTCTGCTACGCCATGTTTACGCCACCCCAACACCATTCTTAGAACGTTGGGTGATAGGTGGACTCTCCAATCTTGGGACGGTGGATACGACTGCACGCAGTGAAGTAGACATTCCCCAGAATCGGCGTGCCTCACGCAGCCTAGAATAAATGAGTACTAACACTAGTTTATAAGTTAACATTGTTACTAAGAAATATGGAAGTGATTCTGAAAGAAATGTTTATTTATTTGTCTTATTTATTGAAATAAGTCATGGTGTTGCAAAAATAGGAAAACGAGCATAAAGCTATAAAATGCTAGCATTATAATCAGCTTGGACTCCAGCAGAACCGCAGCTCATAATGTTATCAATCACAATGGTGGCACGGTCGCTGGAATGCAAAGATATCCACAATTAATGTCTTATTGTTACACACTTGACGTATTTCACACAAGTACACTTTGTGTCTACTAAGTTGGATTCATGTAGTGTGGCGCAAACGGTGGATGGAAAACTAGGGGATCTATTATTTGACAAACAGGCATATAAAGCATCCGCAGGGTAAAAATTGCATAACATACTAACAGATGGTTTTCATTTTGACAGTTCAACGACATTCATTGCGTTATTTAGATTGTTGAGCAGACACATTTTTCGAACATATGAAGCAATGGATTAGCAAAATCCTTAAAAATCACTCAAATTGTGATTGAAAGTGTGTTATAATAATCCATTGCTTCATTTGTTTAAAAAATTCGTCTGCTTGACAACGTAAAAACGCAATTAATATTGTCGTACTGTCAATATGAAACCAATGCAACTGTTGCTGGTCAGTTGGGTAACGCGATTACCCAGCGGGGTTCTGTTTCGTTTTCAATGTATAAAAAGCTTGTACCAAGACTAGTATTATTACTCTATGTATTTTTAACCGACTTCAAAAAGGAGGAGTTTCTCAATTGGACTGTATTTTTTTTGTATGTATGTCACGCGATATCTCCGGCAATTATGCAAGGATTTAGATTTTTTATTTTTTTGGATAGAGTATACCTCAGGATATGCACTGTGCTTGGATAGTTTTTCATATTAGCTTCAATAATACGTATTTAAATATTTTTTCCACTTTGTTTATATAGATGATGTTATAATAACTTCCTTTCACTTATATTTTCATAGCAAGTAGTGTTATACGAATTTATGTGGGGTAGGTAATCGGTGGCAAAAAACGAAGATGCGGAACACCGACTTCCGAAATTAATTTTTCACTTTGTGATGTTCTTTTGAAAGTCGTGGAAGTCGCTTGTTTTTTTTTTAATTTTGTTCCATTTGTCTGTTGAGGTACCCGCTCCTAGCGAAGGCTTACAGACTAACAAACCAAAAACATAAAGAAAGTAATATTAAAAAATAGCTAATAACAAGCCTCCACATATACAGCGTGTAACGGAAGGGGGGTATCAACCCTGAAGGAGGTGAATGTGCTAATGTGAAAAAAAAATTTGGCCCTCCCTTACAAAACTGACTACCAGCTGATTGATTTACTATGGGAGGGCTAAATTTTTTTTTCATATTTCGACCTATGTTCTTTGGGGAAAGTTGTTGAGTTTCATGAGCACATTCACCACCTTCAGGGTTGATACCCCCCTTCCGTTACACGCTGTATATATTTATGTGTCATTTAGTTTTCCCTACCCCACACAAATTCGTATGACACTACTTGCTATGAAAATATCAGTGACAGGAAGTTATTATAACATCATCAATATAAACTAAGTAGAAAAATATTTAAACGCGTATTATTGAAGCTAATTTAAAAAAAAAACTACCCAAGCACAGTGCATATCATGAGGCATATTCTATCCATAATAATAAAAAAAATCTAAATCCATACAAAAAAAAAATACAGTCGAATTGAGAACCTCCTCCTTTTTGAAGTCGGTTTTTTTACTAGACCTATTCCTCGGCTGGATGTAGGTAACGTACTCTTTTGTATTTCTCAACAGTGCTTACTATTATCCAATTGGGCGTTCTTAAATAAAATTCCGTGATTGTCACCCACGGAATGTTATACGAAGATGTGTTCACATCCTGTCGTGGCTTAGATACCTACGCCTACTGATTTGTTTATTTGGAGCAATATTTAGATAGGCGTAATATCTTTCCGAGCTTCCTTTAACCTACTACCAGCCATCGTCTCACGCGTAGCAACATTAATATTGTTCTATTGGGGTGCAAAGGTCATTGGGCACCTTAGTATGGAAACCATACCCATGGCGGACACAAACGAAATATAGCAGAGTGTATTGATATATGGCTCTGATTTACTATGGCATTAGTCACATTAATGTGAGCCACGGGAATCTCGAAAAATTCGTGTTATAAACTGATATAGGGAAGATGAATAAAATGCTAATTCATTAGAATATTTTTTATTCAATTTGATCCAAATCAAGCATAAGATCATTTAAAAAGGCAGCGGGTGCATCTGTTGCTTCCTGATGTCTGGCCCAAGACAGATAATAAACTATGCTTGCGATATGGGCGCAGCTCCCGACAGTGCGGCGGCCATGTATACTTGAGTAGTAATACTCTTCTATACTTTGTCTTCCATGTTGTGTCGGGTTTAACATAATATATGTATAGTACTGTTTCATTCGGATATGACGTGACGAAGGACTGCGCGGAGGGCGGTGAGACAGTGCGCGAGCGCAACGAAACTTGTTCTACCTGTCTAATGTGTGAAAGAGACAGCGTATACATGCCTCTGAACAGTCTGAACATTGGCGCATCCGTGCACCATGCTGTATGGTATCGGAATTCTTTTTATGCCTTTATAAGATTAAATAAAATCCTCTGAAACCGTTTGTTTTTTATATTTTTTAAACGATCCTGTACAATTTTCTCCATCGATTTTTAATTAAATAATTATATGCAATGAAAGGTCATATTATTCCCCTTAGTTTAAAACTATTTTGGTTAATGTCCGCCACTCTTCGCTAAGCGGGTCAGATATGCCCAATGACCTTTGCAGAAGAGGAGCTATTTCCAGCAGTGGAGTACAATTAGTATTGATTCAAGAATAGAATAGAATAATCTTTATTATATACACAAATATAAATTACAGACATAAATATAGAAATTGCACAAAGGGTGACACAATGGGCGGGCTTATCGTTATAGCGATATTTTAAAGACAACCTTTGGATGGATTGAAAATGGAAGGAGAGACAAATACTGTAGGTAGTCTGTGGTGTACCATTTACAAGATACAATGAATACATACATAAAGTATATTATACTAATCTAAATAAATATATACATATAACAATAGACATGAAACAGGAGTAAAGAAAATATAATGATGCTTTTTAAGGTAAGAGGAAGTGCTTTTTTATCATAATTTTATAAGTGGATCACTTGTCGTTTCTACATTAAGTATATTTATTTATTATATTTATTTATTTAAACTTTTCGCACAAAAGGTACAAAGGCGGACTTAATGCCTTAGGCATTCTCTACCAGTCAACCAAGGGTGGTGAAGAGATTAGATGGCAGGTGCTTTGATTGACACGACGATGATAAAAATAAAATTGAAAATAAAACACTAGACAAATACATAAATAGGTTATAAACACATACATACGATTTACTATAATATAAATTTATAATAAAATATATTAAAATATATTATACAAGTTCAAAGAAGAGAGGTGTTGAGATGACTCTACGCTAGTATATTTATTTATATTTACATAACTTAAAAAGCCAACAGTCTTAAAATAATAATACGTAGGTACAGACGCCAGCACATCAAGCTACTACAATCTGTCAAATTTCTTTAATAGATTTTCAACTTCATCGCTAAATTATAAGGTTCAAACAAAATTGAAAGGGAAAATTTGACAGTTTTGGGTAGCTTGATGTGTTGGCGTCTGTACAAGTATATAAACAGGAGTGGAAATAATCAAAGGGCATCAAAAAATTCGTCCGCATCGTTTTCAACAGAAATAGTGCTCAAAAAACTGGCAGCATTGCCACGTTGAATGGCAATGCTGATTCTTTGGTCAAAAAATAGGCCACGTGAAGAGTCGACCAACCGCGTGGCTGTGTCTCGAAAATCTAAGTAGGCGCTCGGACCCCTTGGCCCAATGTTTCAACCCCAAACGGCTCTAACATGTACCTATAAGGAATAAAATATTGTGCTTATCATTTGTAAAAATCCAGTAAGTTCGCTAACTTCTCTTCTATCACAACTGTGGTGTTCGTGACAATTTCATCTTACTTGGGAAGCTAGGTCAAAGCTCTCCTTAGATAATTCTGAATTAAGAACTAAAGCTGGTGTCTGGGAGCATTGTCATCGACGCGAAAACTCCCTTTGCTATTTGACTGAGCTGAAAGGGTTTTCCTTATAAGTTATAAAAGGTGATACTGTTACCTAGATTGTTATGAAACCTGAGAAAGAACCCTTTTTCCTTTGAGTGATTCGAAAGTTACTGACCGTATTTATTTATTATTTATTTAATCTTTTCGCACACAAAAAGGTACAAAGGCTAAATGACTTACCTTACCTTACCTTTACTTGTTTATGCTGTAATGAAGATATCATTGGGAATACCGAAAGGAGACGTCGTGTAAGGAAACATCGATCTCATTGGACAACACCATAGGTTCTCAAGCTTATATGCCCACCGTCCAATTTAAGTTTTTTTTTTTTTATAGAACTCCCACTTTTTTTTACTTACCATCCGTCTTCTACTGCTCCCCTGAAAGTCTCAAACGAGACTGTCTCCCACGAGAGGTCGTTATCGCCCACGTTGAGAACCTGTGGTCAAAATTGATGAACATAAGAGTGAAGAACGTGTATGACAAGATATATGAACATGGATGAAGCAAAAGGCTTGAATGTGAATCGAAATACGATAGTACCTAATATTCTGTAGGTCTGCCTTCCCCATGTGAAAAAGGCGTCAGTTTATGATATGTTTGTGCTTTTCCTGTAATTCAATGTCGACAGGATAAATACCTATTATGTAGGGACTTACCACTTATATCGTATGTATGTCGCTCAACTAACCTAAATACCTTCCGACATTATTAATAATTCAAAAAGCGTTTTGCTCTTCTATTTAAATAATGTTTTCAATAATATCTTGAATTGGCATCATTAAACCATATACAATTGACTTTGCACATACCAAAAACAATAGAAAATCAGATGAAAAGGCCTGCATAATTATTGTTAAAATCAAATTGTTAAAGTTTCAGCCCTGAAACTACGTGTTTTTGATAGAAATAGGTGTAGCTTACAGGTACCTAGTGTAAAGGGAATTAAACGTGTAAATAACGTAGGTATTAAAAATCTACTTGCGTCCACCAAGCAATTGTTATATATAACCACAATACATTATAGTAAACGCTTTGCATAAAACTAAGGTTGTTTATATGCATACATAGGAATCTATTTACAATAAACATACATTATAGTGCTGAGATCAAAATGAAAGAAACGACGTTCTGTATAAGGTGAGATGAAACAAAAGAGCAATTTAGAAATTCTGAATATCTGCAACCATCTACATACAGCCTTCCTTTATTTGTTTAGTATGTAGGTATATATTTATGTATCTATTATTTTGGATATGTATATAACTGTATATCTATTTTCGTGTATTGTATACATAATATTTGCACCAACGACAGCCCCATTTTATGTCCAGGAAAATTACTGTCCATTCCAAGGTTGCCTGGAAGAGATCGCAGAAAGCGATAAGGCCGCCCATTGTATATTTTGTAGTGTTTGATGTATTTATTATATTAGGTATTTTTGTGGATAAAGAATTTATAAATCACTACATAAGTAGTATAAAACAAAGTCGCTTCCCTGTCTGTCTGTCCCTATATATGCTTAGATCTATAAAACTACGCAACGGATTTTGATGCGGTTTTTTTTAATAGATAGAGTGATTCAAGAGGAAGGTTTATATTTATAATACATGCATAATATAGTAGAGGAACACTGATAATTTTAGAGGTTTCTAATGTGATGTCGTAAATAAACACATTTTTTTGCGCTTACATTGTAAACGCTGGCTGAACCGGTCGAGATAGATCAAAATAATGTACTACAGTATTGTACACCTTAAAAACGTCCACAAAAAATTCCGGAATGGTATATGTCTATCTCTTAGGGACAACCCACAATAACTATTTTTTATCCTATACTTCTTTCGAGAAATAGTGGCTCTAAAATTATCAGTTTCTCCATTGCACCCGTGCGAAGCCGGGGCGGGTCGCTAGTTAATAATAAATAAATCTATCTAAGTACAGGGTCGGCAACTTGGAGGTATACAATTTTTTTTTGGCGCGATGAAAATAGTTTTGTGTAGATACGGCAAACTTTGTATGGAGCGTTTTACGACTGAACAACGTGTTTTAATTACTGAAACATTCTACTCAACTCAATCATGTACTGCGGAAACTCTAAGAAAATTGCGGCCAATTTTTGGTAGAAATCACTTTGCGGCTAACTCGTTTAGTGAATGAATTTGAGCAGCATGGCATTGCAACAGATAAAGCAGTTCCTCGTCGTGTCAGAAGGGCTCGTACGGAGCATAATATTGAAATTGTTCGTCAAAGTGTAGTCGAAGAACCCACATTGTCTACCAGGCGATGTTCTCAACAACTCGGAATTAATAGGACTTTTCTACGGACAATTCTGAAGAAAGACCTTGGTTTGTTTCCATATAAGGTTCAGATAACTCAAGAATTGAGAGAGAGAGAGACCCGAAAACCTGTTCCCTGTTTTTCATCGAAGAGACTGTGTGTAAGCTAGATAGATAAAGATTTATATAGAATAAGTACTTTTTATTATGACATCATAAAAATTACAGATATAGGGCTCCTTCAGACAGGCGCGACGCGATTCTGGTAGAACATTTTCCACGAAGTTTTATTAGAAAAAGTTCTAATATTGTCGCGTCGCGCCTGCCTGCAGAAAGCCAATGAAAGAAGAAACAAGAGGTGACGCAATAGGCGGTCACCCTAAGTGTCCCTATTATAAGGCATACTTATACAGCGTGTAACGGAAGGGGGGTATCAACCCTGAAGGAGGTGAATGTGCTCATGAAACTCAACAACTTTCCCCAAAGAACATAGGTCAAAATATGAAAAAAAAATTTGGCCCTCCCTTACAAAACTGACTACCAGCTGATTGATTTACTATGGGAGGGCCAAATTTTTTTTTCATATTTCGACGTTCTTTGGGGAAAGTTGTTGAGTTTCATGAGCACATTCACCTCCTTCAGGGTTGATACCCCCCTTCCGTTACACGCTGTATAAGATCCAAGTTAACCTGCTACTGACAAGTTCTACAAAGAATCATAACCCACGCTATGCATATCAATTCCTCATCAAATACCAACGCATATCGTTAACATATTTTCCACCATTCCTACAATAAGTGAATCATTTTAAAATTGATTTCCCGCAAAGCTATTAAAGTAATTTATATATTGTTAAGTAAGAATAAGATACTGCGCCGGCGCCATTAAAAAGTTATACAATAACGTTTTAATATCATTGTCATGCTACTGGTAGGCAGATCACGACGTGCGCAGGTTATAGCGGGTCCATTATCACACGAGACGAGATTGCTGACCGTAATGTCAGCCGTCGACCCGGGTCTGCAGGGTGATTGCGTAACACACTATCAGTAGCAATGGGTTTCATTTTGACAGGTCAACAACATTCATTGCGTTATTTACGTTGTTGAGCAGACACATTTTTCGAACATTTGGAGCAATGGATAAGCAATATGGTTCAATAATTATTCAAATTGAGAGTACCTAATAGTGTGTTACGCAATTAGGGTGCTAGTCCTTACCGGACGGCGAACTGCCCATTGCTCGCCGTCCGCAAGCCCGACGCCCACCGTAGTGTCAGCCTTCGTTTGTTTTTATGATCTAGATGTAGTACATATATTGAAGAATGGATATAGTATTTGTGGTCGTCGTTTCATCTTGTAGTACTTTCTTTGTGGACATCTTCGATAGAGGAGGCTTCTTATAAGGAGAAAATGTTTCAGTAAGAACTCAAACCTTAAGAAAAAAATCCGGTCAAGAGCGAGTCGGACTCGCATCGAGGTTTTCGTACCATCATATTATATATTAATTTTTTTTTTTTTCTTTCTGATAAAGTATGCTATTTAGAGACATCGTTTTATTTTTCCTGTAATCTTTACATAAACTTCTATCACATAGAATAATTTTAGATTTTTCTCTTTGCAAACTTCGGAGATAAGGGGGGGACGGTATTTTTTTTTTTACATTTTTCATCAAAAGTCGAAAACTATGCGGCCTAAAAAAAATAAAAAATGTTTGAGAATATGCAAACAGCGATCTTTCATAATTATGATACCCCACATGCCCTAGTAGCCCGACTTCGAATTTTTAAGACCCCCTTTCAGTGCCTGTTGCAAAAAAAAATGTATTCATTTTTATTTTTTTCTTATTTGCAAAATAGTTCGGCAAACGTCATCTAAAACTATTCCGAATTTCAAGTTGATAGCATTTACTAGTTCTTGTGATATCCAGCTGTGACAGACGGACAGACAGACAGACTGAGTCGCACCATAAGTGGTCCTTTTTACCATTTAGGTACGGAACCCTAAAAACCTTGATTTGTAATAAAGAGGTATCACTTTTACAGTTTGCATGATGTGAATAAACTAGTTTTGGTTTTTCACCCTACCCCATCAACACCACTACAAAATAGCATTTCTATGTATCCTTAAATTAAGGTTTTCCGCTTTATCTAAATATCCAGGAAGATAAACAAATACCACAACAATGAATTTAATTAATGCACCGATCGATACGGAAATATCGCATTGAGATTTACATAAATTGATTATAATTAAATGCGTTTAAATTAGCGTTTGTAATGAAAAACAGTTTTCTTATGATCTTAGGTTTTACTTTGTAACTCATACAAAAGTGCAAAACAACGCATATCTACTCTGGATGAAAGTTATTTCACACTCTTCAGCCTAATGATACAGGGTTAGTTTTAAAAGACCAGCCAAGTTTAAGGGTGTGGTACGGACCATCAAACTGAACAATTTTGTCCATGCGACCAACATCGTATTCCTGAATAAAAATTCAGCCGTCCCATACGTTTAGGTCGAGTATGTATCGAAGTTTCCTATGGGACAGTTGATAAATTTTTCGCGATTACGATATTAGTCCCATGGAAAACGTTGTTCAGTTTGATGGTCTGTACCACATCTTTAAATTTGGCTGGTCTTTGAAAACTAACCCTATATAAAACATACGTGGCACCTGGGGCAAATATTTTGCCAGGGTGACTTATGGCTTGACAAATAGCAGACATTCAGCAAAATTAACATTTCTCGACTAAAAAATAACATCTCCACAGTACAATGGAAACAATATAATACCTAAACCATAATAGAATAATGTAGCGCGTCCCATTGTAGAAGTTTCCCGACGTTGCGCGGGCGCAGGCTGCAATTATAATGCAATCTGCGCAACGGAAGCGTTCTCGTAATGTTGTCTTCATTACTCTGATGCAGAATGGAGGGTACTGTGACAGAGGATACAGCTAATTACCACTTTTTATGCACGTTGATTGATTTGTCAACGTATTACGTCTTTTTGAAGTAGGTAATACAGCTTAGATTAATACAGAGAGAATTGACCGGCAGGGTCAATTCTGGAAAAACCTCACCGTGATAACTAAGGTGAAGTGAGCTTAGAGTGAGCTGTGAGTCATGCTGATGCTAGGGATTGACACTATTGACGACTCACTCCACGCTCACTTCACAAAAGTTTTCACGGTGAGATGGTTACAGAATCGCACGGCTGTTATGACTTTAAAACTTATTCGCAGTATTTGTCAGCACAAGTTCTCAGAATACATAATAATAGACTAGCTTGCTGGAGGCTCCGTCTGCATGAAATACCCCACGAGAAAGTACGACCGGTACAAAAAGAATCCAATATAATCAAATATAAAAATAAAAAAACAAATTTGACCATGATTGGTGTGGGTTAGGACCTAGCTCATGCGTGAAAAGGTAACAGACAGGCATATACTTAGAGACATAAAGTTTTGTTAATCTTATATATTATACATGTTGTAGTTGTTTATTATCCCTTTAATAAATAAAATACAATAAAATAGAGATACCTTAGAATTTATAATATTAATAAGTATGGAAAGACAAAAAAACCGGCTATGTGCATGTCGAACCACGAACAATGAAGGGTTCCGTTATTCCGTAGTTGGAATGAATTTATCCCAAGAACAAACTTAACTTTGTAGTTGAAAAACATTTTTTCCCATACATTGCAACTGCAAATGTAAGTTGGTCGACTATTACTCGTAAACCTGTAAAGCCTACTTAGCCTAGATAGTTTTTCTTTTAACTTCGTTATATACAACGTGTAATGTTAAATGCGCAAACCCTCGGACACCCCAACTGATTTTTAATTCAATTGAACTATTTCAGAGAGAAAATAAGTCATTAATAAAATTGTAAAGGTTTTATGTGCTGTTTTAGTTTTACTGGCCATTCTGATCGTTTCTTGCGTCTGCGACGACGCTTTAACGAGGGAGGAGTCGTCACCGGGCCGCTGCGCCGCGCTGACATTGGCTTGCTTGACCTATTAATAAATAGACACGGCAACGTTTTTAATAAAGATTTTTTGAAAAATATGACCTATATTAAAAAAGTGGTTCAATTAATTCTGCTCGTTATTCTGATCAAACTATTTTCAGGTTTTGCGCATTTAACGTTACACGTTGTATACTAACACCGTGAATTTTTTCACATATCCAAAAACAACCATTTAGCTGGCAGGGGGACTCTAACAAAAATTAGCACTTTGAAGCTTAATATTTCACAAAAGGATCACTCAATCGAAAAATTGTTTGCATAAACCAGAAATATTTTTGAAAGACCTATCCAACGATACTCAACACCACGGAGTAGATGAGAAAAAAAAACATCGCCACTACGTACCATGTCAAATTATAGCTTTCTAGTACTAATAGTGGCTGAGCTAAGCTGCGGGCGGACAGACGGACATGGCGAAACTATAAGGGTTCCGAAGCCAAATGGCTGACACTTTTCGGTAAACATTTCAATGAGTTTTTCCGAGTTTTACACAATGCGAGACTCCGTATGACAGTTAAAATGAAACCGAACATTGTTCTGTTGACAATTTTCAATATTGTTTTAATTCATAATAAATAAATATTTATTCAAAAATATAAGAACTAACGTTATATACAGTTTTCCTTAAATCGATGTCAAGTTCACCCATGATTTGTGCCTGAACTAGGTAATCCTGTGTTTCAGGCAATTGGAGGTAACAATAATTTATTAAATAATCACATGATTATCATATTTATCTTATTGGTACATATGTAAAAAGGTGTATTAAATTATATAATACGAACAATATTTACTTTAGCACAAGTAATAACTTCTCTGTATCTTCATAGGACATAGTTTGAAGAGTCAGTTGCAGTTACTCTGATTTAAGAAGTAGATGTTTCCTTTATCATTTAGCCTATTATAGAGTAGCGGTCTGAGGTACATATAAAATTTGGATGTGAAAGCATGTTTTGAATTTTTATGAGTGCAAACTATATCTTTCCGTCTCCTTTTTGTAAATTCAGTGCTGTATGGAAGCGCCGCGTGTTGTTTTAGTACAGTGCTCATTATAAAGAACTGTCGAACTGTAAGTGCTTTACAAGCTTTATACATGGTGTTAGTGGCGAAAAGAAAAGGAACTTGAGAATAGCTCTATGTGCTTTTTCAATGGGCAAGTCTCACTCGCTCCACCCCATGAAGTAATACAGTAAGTCAAAATTGACTGACAAAGAGCAAAGTATACTTGCCTAATTATTTTTGGATCTGCAAAACATCCTATCTTTTTGAACACGTATATCAGCTTACGAATTCTATTATTTAGAGCTTCCATAATATGTGGATTGAAGGAAAGGGTTTCATCGATTATAGTATTATAATACCCAGGTAATTTATTTTATCTGTAATTTTAATATTAGGACACATACATTGGCCATCTGCAGGGACTGGGCAACATGCAACGCTGAGGGGATCTTCGATACTTGCTAGCGCATCTAAAACTTAATGTAATTTGTTTTCTCTGCATTTAGTTTTAGTGAATTCTGAAGCCATTTATTTACAATATTGAATCCGTGTTGCGCAAAATTGCCATACGGAATCTTGAATATGGTGGGTGAGAATAGCTTATCCTAGTTTTCGCTTATGTGACCTACAATTTACGGTATCACCGATCTCCAAGGTCCAACTTGTATGTACTTCTTACATAACCGTATCAACTAACTTTATCAGTTCATCGTTAAAATCAGAGCATAATCTGAGCAGCCGCGCCGACGTAGGTGAAAGTGATAACATTGTGATAACAGCTACTGCGATGACGTACTGTGTACCGAGTATATACCTCCGCCTGATAAGGTCTAGCGGCTCTATTGTTCTATATTATTATATTACCATGTTTAATTCACTAATATTTTCTTAAAGCAAGGTCGTAGTTGGAATTCGCAAGGTGATACTGTAATCATAATCAGGTGGAACGAAAGTGAAATCTGGTTGACAAAAGTTCCAGAATTTTACACATGGAAACCAAATTCGATCTGCGAAGATATAATATTGTTTGATATTGACCGTCGGCTTTCTACTTTATTGAAATTTTGTAAATCAATTCAGGTTTTCAGTAAAAACTCCTATTAAAGTTTTTGAATAAAATTGAGGACTTTATGCCATTTTTCAGTAGAACGGTAAATGAAGACGCAGGTGATGACTATTACGTCCTTGCATATGAAATTGCCGTTTTACATGAAATATATCAAACTTCAAAACAGCCAGTTTCAGAAATCGGCAATTTCATAGGTATACCCCTAATATTTCCTTAATTATTGTCTCAGAACCCTTAAGCCGTAAGTAATGTTTTATAACATAGTGACTCTGTCTAAGCAAGATTTTTACCTCGTAGCAAGCACAGACCATCGGCGACTGCATAATCAGCACCCTAATTGCGTAACACACTATTCCTCTCAAATTGAATAATTTTGAAGCATATTGCTAGTCCATTGCTGCATATGTTCGAAAAATATGTCTGCTCAACAACGTAAATAAGGCAATGAATGTTGGTGAACTGTCAAAATGAAACCCATTGCTACTGCTAGTGCGTTACGCAATTAGCCTGCTGGTGAGACGGTGGTGAATTAGGTGAACCAATAAATTTATTTACTTTTATTAGCGAACAAAATAATGTTACCACCAAAAAGGAGGTCTGCGTTCTGAACTATGCAGGTATATGTTATATCTTAGAAAGCCTATAAGTTCATCAATATCTTTTATTGGAACCTAACAATTTCCAATTCCACAGTAAACAGTCAAGTACATATTTTCTAACTGAACAGACAGCTGTGCTGCTGGGGAGTTTGTTGCGCCACTTCTTCTTCCAAGCGAAAACACTAGGTTTTGGGGGACTGTCTTTTGTAATTTTGACGTTCGAAAAGTGCTGATTCTCAGCCTAGTTTGAATAAATGACTTTTGATTTTGATTTTGAAACATATTAGCTACTAGCAGAGAATTGGATGTCTTTGCATAACACATACACACACTCACTTCCCATGAGGGTAGGCGGCATACAGAACGCCACCTACTGCGGACCTTACGCATTCCGTTTGCTTCGTTTACCTTCATACACGCACACCGGTTGCGAGTAGTAGTGAAGAACATCACCAATAAGGCCAGTATGTCTTTCTTTTCTACGTAATAGTGATTTTCGATAGAGCGCCAGCTATATATCCTGCTACATATAGGTTTTTTCATATAGATTCTACTATAGGGTTTAGATAATAAACATACCTAACATTGAATGGAACAATGTTTTTGTAGGATTAGCTGATATCACACATAAAATATATGTCAAACACAACGCATAATGATTATCTAGTGAAAGAACAGTGATATTGTAATTAATTGTTTTTTGATGGATTTTTATGATGATATGATATTACACGCCGTAATTTTTTTACGGCAGTCATCTTCAAGAAATACTGGTATTCAGCGGCATCCGGTTAGAGTGGAAGCCGACCGACCCCAACATGGTTGGGAAAAGGCTAGGCAGATGAGACATCTTCAAATGGAAATAATATTAATTAGATATATGGCGGCAACAGATTTTTAGTAATCGAGAGATATAGATATATAAGTACAGTATTCATGGGTAAAGTTGCTCAAGGAAAGTAAAGATGCCACAGTTGACCGTACGAGTACTACAATTTACCGTGTGCCGACAGTAAAAAACAAACAAGACATCATACTATATCCCACACAGGAAGGTAAAGCAAAAATAAAGTGTCAATTAAATAAATATTCATCGCTGTGGACAGTAATAAGGCGTGCGTATAGAATACTGATGAGAATACTGATGAGGGACATTGTAATTAGCAGGAGGAAGGAGGGAGAGGAACGGAAGGAGGATGATACCGACGTTGGCGGGTTAGGTCGCGACCTAGACGCTTATTTGGAAGAGGAACTAGGAAGATGGGATGATGGCGCTTTCGGAAGTCATAGAAGTGTCTAGAATGTTATAATGCATTTAGGCAGATGCCATTGGTTGGGGAAGCAAAGAACAACTGGTTATGGGATACTGTTATACCTACTCGTTACTAAATTTTTGCTCGATATTAAGATTTTTTTTTTAATCTCAAGTTCACAAACACTCTAGACCAGTCGATTTACGAGTTGTAGGTCGTGGGTTCGAATAATTTCGTCACCACTGCGCTCAAAACGGTGAAGGAAAACATCGTGAGGAAACCGGCATGTCCTAGAACCAAAAATTCAAAGATATGTGACATCAACCTGTACTGGGCCCGCGTGGTAGATTACAGCCCAGTCCCTATCGAAGGGAGGAGGCCAGAGTCCCAGCAGGTAGACATATTATAAGCTTATCATGCAAAAACACCCAAACCTGGAAAAAGGATCTGGAAGCCTATAATCCAAAAAGTAGGTATGTAGGTAAGTATCGTAGCAGGAGGTTCTGAAGTGTCTGGCTACCGTCATGGGAAAAAGACGTGTCCATCTCAGTAAAAATCTTGCCGCATAATCGACATTTGACATTGAAGATCATTAGCAATCGGTAGGAGATACATAAGCGGAAGGAGACGAGCTGATGTGCATGTGAATGCGTCAGGTCGTGACCTAGACGTGTATTTGGAGGACGCACACGAAAGGTGGCCCTTTGGAAAGTTAAACAGGTAGGTAGGCACATCCTCTTGGCAAGCTAACGATCTCAACGGTTGAATGTCGGAGGATATTGTTGCCAGCGAGGCAGTTTATAAACGTGTTATTGGCTATTTATGGACTTCGTTATTTGTAGCGAAATCGTACGTGAGAAAGAAAAAGTATTTATTGGCCGTCGCACAGGAAGATCACAGTCTAAACTGAACACACTCATAGTAACATGAAAATAAAAAAACAGAAAGTCCAGTACTGAACTTTCTGTTTTCATTTTCGTTTAAAGAAAATTAAAATAGAAATAAGCTAATCAAAGACACTCAAATACTATAGGAATGGAATACGATTGTCAAAAAAAGTGTTTTTTTTTTTTTCTAGCTTTTACCTATCTAATATTTAGAAAAGTGAAGGATACCAACCGTATATAGGCTCTAAGACACGAAGGCACCGACCTGTACAAGCAACTAAGATTAAATAAATGTTTTAAAGATACCGCTTTTGTTGCGCCACTTTTTCTTTCCAGCTAAAGTAGGTACTAGGAAGTTGTGGAACGCGAACGTTTGGGAGGGACTGTCTTATGTAATTTTGACGTTCAAAAAGTGCTGATTTTTAGCCTAGTTTTAATAAATGACTTCTGATTTTGATTTTCATACAATTTAATGCCAAAACAGTGTAACGTAACATGCAAATCAGTAGCTATAGCAGATAGAAATCATTGATCCGCATTATCTGCGACCTACAATTATCACACAGATAACTGTGGATGTCGTGTGATGCTTTGAGATAGTGAAATAGACGTCAATAAGAAAGGCCTGTAGGGGCTGCAAACTTGCAATTACGTGAAAAATTTTAAAACACAGCGTGTATCAGAAACGTATTGTCATATTTAAGGGTATGGTACGGAAAATCAAACTGAACAACTCTCTCCATGGGACCAACATCGTAATCGTGAATAAATAATCAGACGTCTCATACAAAACTGCAATACCTACCCGACCCAAATGTATAGGACAGCTGATTATGTTCAGCTGATACACGCTGTATATTCAAAACACAATATAGCCATGCTCCCACTGCTGGAACACAGGCCCCCTCTCGGTGAGAGGGACTGGGCCGTAATCCACAACGCGGGCCCAGTGCGGGTTGGTAGATGTTAAATGTGTTTCTTTTATTTATTTATTTTATTATTTATATACACACAGTAAAAAACATATCGATATGACATAATTATAATTTGAGTACAAAGGTACTGCTTATTTCTTAAGGAGATTTCTTCCAGCAGACCTGCGAAAGGAGAAGTAAAAAAGACATGCCGATTTTCTCACGATGTTTTCCGTCAACGTTTTTGAGACCAGTGGTGATGAAATAAATTACACAAAGTAAAACGCCTGCCTGGGTTCGAACTTACGACGTTATAACTCTTAAGTCGGGGCCGATACCCCCCACTGAAAAAAAAAAAAAAAACACTGACTTCTGATTGTACGAAGAAGCTATAGAATGCAGTTAATTTGCTATAGATATATGACTTTTCGTTCCTTGGCAACATCATACCTAAAGTGATGGATACCAGCACCCTAATTGCGTAACATACTATTACTATCAGTTTGAATAATTTTGAAGCATAATAATATTGCTATGATCTATTGCTCCGTATGTTCGAAAAATGTGTCTGCTCAACAACGTAGATAACGCAATGAATGTTGTTCAACTATCAAAATGATAGTGTGTTACGCAATTACCCTGCAGGATTAGTAAAGCCGGTCGATTCTGGAAAAATCTCACCGTGATAACTAAGGTGAAGTGAGCTTAGAGTGAGCTATGAGTCATGCTGATACTAGGGATTGACACTATTGACGACTCACTCCACGCACACTTCACCCAAGTTTTCACGGTGAGATGGTTACAGAATCGCACGGCAGGTCAATTAATTTAGAAAGAGGATGAAATAGCGACCGGGAAAATGTTAAGAGTTATTAAGATTAAATTAATCCGGCGTACGTACAGTTAAGAGTTAATTGGATTAATTTATTAGTTGGTGTATGTTTAGATTGATTAGCGCACAGCGCAGGTACTCTTCTTCGGCTTCCGTGCGTATGCGCATTTTCCAGTTCACTTGAGTAAACTTCCTGTTATTTATTGAGAATTACGGTACTGTTAATTGATTTAAATCATCGCCATTTAAGGGGATGCGCTAAGGAAGCCCGGGAAATTACAAAAAAAAATCGCAGGTCAGTGGCAGGTTGTATGTTGTTGACCGTAACAAATATGGCTTTACAGAATTATTATCATTAGAATCAGCAATACAACTCCTTGAGTTAGAATAGGCGTCAAATGACATGATTCCATGAAATAGTAATTCAATAAAACTTATGTCTGGACTTTAAAAGAGACTGTGACCTCTGAGTTTGTTTCGGCCTTTCTTCTCAGAGTAGTCAGATAGGAAACGCCGACCTCATCTAGTTAAAAAAAAAAATATGATTGACATGTAAAAGTGTTTTTATATACAAACCTACTTACAAAAAATAAATCATTTATCATTTAATAGTCATTAGAACTTAGACAGTTGTGTTGATGATTTTTATGAATATAATTCTATAAATAAATATTTTTTACGGCCACGAAACATTGAAAAAAACGTTAGAATATTTAAATTTTGCGGGCTCACCCGGACGCTTTCGCCTTAAATTTCGCGGGCTACCCAGACTCTTTCGCCTTAAATTTCGCGAAAAAATAATAAATCAAAATTAAAAATGTAAACAAAACTTATTAAACAAATCTATAAGTAGATACTTATCAAGAATAAATTCAATCTTCTTTACAACCTCTACATAATGCATATCCTGACATACTCTAAAGGTGGAAAATGTTTCCGGAAAGTAATTTGAATATGAAAAATAAATATCCATTTCCTGGAAATAAATAAAAGAAGCCGAATACTGTAATGTGTTTAAACATAAGATCAGTGTCATACTTCTAGGTTAAAACCACCCATCATATAAAGGAAGTATGTCGCATGACCTGTGCCTTGACCGTGGCCGTTGGCTGCGTTTGCGCATCCTCAACATTCACTCAACATAATAATCTGTGCAGACTACGTACTATGTAATTTGAATTGGCATTTTCGTCATCGAGGCACGCACACATGCAAAATGTTCGGTGGAAAAATTTTACAAATAGATATTCTTTTGGGTGACGATATCTGTAGAAGGGAGGGGAGCTGGGAGGCCTATACCCAGCACTGGGTGATCCCGGGCTGAAAACATGATGATGATGATAATTATTATCGAGTCCTTTTCATTTTCATGAAAGACGTCCTGCAGCAATCACAGGTTCACAATACGATAGAGAGAGATTAGTAGAGTGATTCCAAAATAATTTTGCCGCAAATCTACAGCATGTATCAGAAATGTGTGGTCATATTTAAGGGTGTCGTACAGACCATCAAACTGAACAACTCTCTCTATGGAACTATCATCATAAACGCGAAAAAAATATCAACTTTGTGAAACAAAACTTCAATACCCAGTATACCTACTCGACCCAAATGTAAGGGACGCCTGATATTTTTTTCGCGATTACGATCTTGGTGCCATTGAGAAAGCTGTTTAGTTTCATGGTCTGTGCCACATCCAGACCTTTCTGATACATGCTGTATAGTGCCACGAAAGTTCCTTTATGGAAAGCACTCGAAATCCCCTTGTTTCCCCCATTAAACTCCTTTTAAATGTGAGATTTTTATGTGTGTGTGAAGCTAGTGAACTTTGTAAGACGTTTGTTTGTATGTTTGGCGAACGCGGAGCGCATGCTGACAAGACATCTTTGCAAATTATAATGTTTTATAGCATTAGTGATGCACTTAAGATTATCTCGAGTTTAACTCCTATTACTGTTTTATGGCAGGAGAATAACATTATAAGATAACGTACAATATGGAATGTAAGTTTGCATGTATCACAATATACAGTTGTGGCAGGAACTTCGACACACACACGTCGGGACAGCCTTTCACGCCCTACCGGCCTCGTCACCATCGAGGCGGTCCGGCCCGTACTCCGGCGCTGGCTCGGGAGGAGGCACGGCTCCCTGTCGTTTCGGGCAACGCAGGTGCTCTCGGGGCATGGTTGCTTCGAGAAGTACCTGTGTCGCATAAACAGGGAGCCAGACGCCCGGTGTCACCACTGCGTCGACTGCCGGGAGGACACGGCGCGGCATACGCTGGCAGTGTTCCACTTGGGAGGAGCCGCGCCGTACACTCATCTCAGGAGTAGGCAGTGATCTGTCGCTGCCAGCCGTAGTCGATTCTATGGTCGGCAGTGAAGAGTTCTGGGACACGATGGTTTCCTTCTGCGAAACGATCGTCTCGCAGAAGGGGGCTGCGGAAAGGGAGAGGGAGATCTCGTCCCCTCACCCGGCCAGCAGCAGACGCACCGGGCGTCGGCTGAGAGCGGATAACGCCCTCATCCAGCCCCCCTAAATGGGTCCAGGCGCGACGGACTCGGGGACGTCCGTCGCCCCCCACACATCAGGACCCGAGGCGGCGCCCGGTGGCGCGTAGTGATCCACGCGCGCCCCTCTTAGACGTCGCGGGGAGACACCTCACTGCCCCCCCGACCCAAGGAGGCTCACAGTGGCGGGCCGGCACTAGCCGGGGGTTGCGGAAGTATCGTAAGTTCCCCGACCAAACGGGTTATGTTCGGTTACAGCTGTGATCAACCGCGTTCGAGCCGAGAGAGGGAACGGGGCGAGCACTACTTCCAAAAGCCAGGCGGTTAACTAAACGCCAAATTTAACCCGTTGGCTGCGACATTAAAAAAAATATCGTAAAACCGGACTAATCTTTAAAAAGTAATGCGCGACATAAAAAAAAATGGTGATTTAAGAACCTCCCCTTTTTTCATTGGTTAAAAATAAAAGAACAAACTACTATCACCACTGATTGACATCAACAGAATTATCAAAGGATCAGTTTAAATTTAAGACCAAATCTAACTCAGTCATGGCCAACGATAGTGTGAATATTGTTGAAAAATAATAAAACATCGTTTAAAAAAATACAACTCGTCCACAGACATACAGCACCTCACAGATTATTACAGAAGCAAGTCACGTAAATGCATTATAACTGGATTTTGTATAAAAACTCGTAAAACATTGCATCCGGTTGTTTTTATAACAATTTAATTTAAATATGCATCGTGTCTTATCCTGGGTTAAAAACATTATAACGACATTGTTTATTTTGTTTACAAACTTTCAGAAAACTATACACATGCGCCGATTGATTGTTCACAAACTAAACTAAATTTAAGTTCAGTGCATCTTTTCCTTTCTATTTCATTAAAAAAAGGACAGAAGATAAATATTAGTTTAAAAAATTGGCTAAGTACTAAAAATATGTCAATTTACGTCAGGCGCTGACTAATTTGACAGGACTAAACTTATATTTATCTTCTGTCCTTTTCATAATGAAATAGAAAGAAAAAAATGCACAGAACTTAAATTTAGTTTAGATTGTGAACAAGAGAATCGGCGCCACTGACTAAATAAAAGTAAAGGTTGAGATACAATACCTAAAACCGATTAACCAGTTGAAAGCCATAATTACAGAAACAATTAAAAAACCACCGTGTCTCGCGTGGATCGCGTGGATAAGTAATAACAGCCGCACAGGTCGATCGATCAGGTTAAGCTACGCTTGCCGCGGTTGGTCTGTGGATGGGTGACCATCTTTACATACCGAAACCCCTCCGTGCCTCGGAAAGCACGTTAAGCCGTTGGTCCCTGCTGTCATTCGTAGATCTTTGACAGTCGTTACGGGTAGTCAGAAGCCCGAAAGTCTGACAACCAGTCTTACCTAGGGGTATCGCATTACCCAGTAACTGGGTTATCGAGGTCAGATAGGCAGTCGCTCCATGTAAAATACTGGTATTCAGCTGCATCCGGTTAGACTGGAAGCCGACCCCAACGTAGTTGGGAAAAGGCTAGGCAGATGATGATGTCTCGCGTGGATCCAAGTTCGACGGGTTGAGTATGAAATATTTCTATGGGACCCAGCTAGATGGACGAACTGCCTAAAGGAAGTGGCTGGGACAGACTGGATGTGCAAGGCGGAGGACATGGTGTTGTGGCACAGCCTGGGAGAGGCCTATGTGCAGCAGTGGATTGCGATAGGCCGAGTTGAAAAGTTACCTACAGACGAAAAAAAATTAAACCCCTCACATTGATGAGCTTAACTTCTTAACCCCACTACTGTCATTACTTTAAGTTCACCGTGAAGTGGCAGCGAGGTAAATTGCGTAACACACTATCAGTAGCAATGTGTTTCATTTTGACAGTTCAACAACATTCATTGCGTTATTTAAGTTGTTGAGCAGAAACATTTTTTGAACATATGAAGCAATGGATTAGCAATAACCTTCAAAATGATTTAGATAGAGATTGATAGTGTGTTACGCGTAACACACTATTCCTCTCAATTTGAATCATTTTGAAGAATATTGCTAATCCATTGCTCCAAATGTTAGAAAAATGTGTCTGCTCAGCAACGTAAACAACGCAATGAATGTTGTTCAACTGTCAAAATGATAGTGTGTTACCTACGCAATTACCCTGGTCGCAGTCTCCAAGGTACGAGTACAAAAGCCAAAAAGTTAGAAGTAAGCATTATCTTGAAACTAAACCACGCGACAGTCCCTATCTAAACTTCGACATCAAAGTCTCACGTTCAAACAAATCAATTAACTTTATCGACTTCAACCAACAATTTATAATTACTATGTCATTTACACATTCTCGTCAGTTAGTTCATACTACTTACTCACAACATTGAAGCTTCAGTCACGACTTGGAAAATTCTACTCCTTTAGTATGTAACTAGCTAACCGTGCAATAGTGTCAAAACAGCGAAATTTCTGAGCTATATCTATGTAAGTTATCAGCTCGTTGGTTTAGTGGTCGCAATCGGTACTACTGAGCATGAGGTCCTGGGTTCAGTTCCCAGGTCGAGCAAAGTGTTATTGGGTTTTTCCGTCAGGAAATTTCTCAGTAGCAGCCCGTAGTCTGGATTTGTGCCCGGTTGATAGTAGAGCTCGCCCCCCTATTACATGGGAGTTAAGTATAAGTGCAAAACGTGGGTGTACTACAGGTACACATCTACCTAGCCCTTCGGGGATTACAGGCGTGATGCTGATATGTTATCTGAGTTAAATATACAACGTGTAACGTTAAATGCGCAAAACCTGAAAATAGTTTGATCAGAATAACGAGCAGAATTAATTGAACCACTTTTTAATATAGGTCACATTTTTCAAAAAATCTTCATTAAAAACGTTGCCGTGCCTATTTATTAATAGGTCAAGCAAGTCAATATCAGCGCGGAGCAGCGGCCCAGTGACGACTCCTCCCTCGATAAAGCATCGTCGCAGACGCAAGAAACGATCAGAATGGCCAGTAAAACTAAAACAGCACATAAAACCTTTACAATTTTTTAATGACTTATTTTCTCTCTGAAATATGTCAATTGACTTAAAAATAAGTTGGGGTGTGTGAGGTTTTGCGCATTTAACGTTACACGTTGTATATGAATACTAGCTGCGCCCCTCAGTTTCACCCGCATTAGTTTCGATTCCGTAGGAATATCGCGATAAAAATTAATTCTATGTGTTAATCCTGGTTATAAACTATCTGTGTGCCAAATTTCATCAAAATTGGTCCAACCGTTTGAGCGTGAAGAAGTAACAAACATACACACAAACACACTCTCACAAACATTCGCCTTTATAATATTAATGTTAAGTGTAACATTATTCACATTAACGTTCCGGAATAAATGATCTAAGTGAACGTAAAATGGCATCAAAATCCGTTGCGTAGTTTAAAAGAACAACACGGTCACACAGACAGACCTACACGAAAGCAACTTTGATTGAAAGTATTACACATTGTGCTCAGGTGCAAGATAATGGCAAATAAATGATTTATAAGACGTCCCCACGTGCCGCGTCCTTACGTTGGCGATCAGCGACGTCAATCTCTCGCTTCCGGCCCTGGTCCAGGCCATGGTACGGAGCGAGAGTGCATGGGAAGCCGTCACCTCCTACTGCGAAGCAGTAATGCTTGCGAAGGAGGAGGTGGAGCGCATGAGGGAGAGGCAATCTTTGCGCCCTCACGCCCCTAGTCACCGCAAAAGACGCCCTGGGCGTCGGGAGTCAAGAGCCGATACCCGGCCACCGTAGGCGTGAGCTTGCGGACGGCGAGCAATGGGTAGCTCGCCGTCCGGTAAGGACCAAGCCGGGGTCGACAGTGCGTTGTGTTCCACGCGCGCCTCAAAGACATGTCAGCGCTAACTGATGGGATCAACTAGGGCCAATGCCTGCCAGGGTCGCGGGTTGTTCGAAAGAGTTACCGTGGCCCTTGGCACAGGCAACTGAAGGAACACGGGTGGGTTTTAGTCAGTAAAAGTCTGACATACTCCCCGACTCCGTCCAGAGCGGGAGAAATTATTTGATAATTCCCATCCAAAAATAAAAACAGCCGTCACCGTGTGGCTTTTCAATAATACGCTTGGTTTACATGTACGTAAAAGCGTGTGGGAGTGTCAGATCGCAACTAGATACAGTTGATTGCAAATGGCGTTATAAAACTCCAGTCAGATGAATAGATAGTGGAAATTATACAAGCAGGTGGTGCGGTGATGTTGTGGTAAACATGATGCGTTGAGCAGAGGACATTTTAGAGAGACACATGAATGGAACACGCTAACACAATTCCTTTTCTAAACATAGGAATTCCGTGTGGATATGCTTTTGCACCAAAAAAAAAGAGAAAAGATGCAGGTACACGGAGAGAAAAATCTTAGAAAAATTACTGTGCTGTCTCATAATCTGAGTGCATTTGAGTGGTAATGGAAAAATTACCATGCACAATTACCACTAGCACAGTGAAAATTCTTATACTGTACAGTAAAATTTAGAGTAATTCCACTTTGCCACACCAGGGTGGCGGGCTTGGTGGGGCAAAGTGGAATTACTCAAAATTTATTGGACAAATAGTGAATTTTTCCCAATCTCACTCAGAAAATTTTCTGTAGTTGTCACTTTAGTGCTTTGCACTCACTTTAGTGACGAGCACAGTAATTTTTCTAAGAACTTTCTCTCCATGTAGAACCCGAAGAAAAGTTGTAGGTAAAAGGGATGGTGATGAGGAATGAAAGCTTTGTTCTCTTCCCCACTGATGGATGGATAATCGGCCTATAACATTCTCACTGCTGGGACTCAGGCCTCCTATGTATGCGAGGGAATGAGCCGTTATCCACCACGCGGGTCTAGTGCGGGTTGGTAAATGTCACATTTCTTCGAACTTTTGGTTCTGGGAGATGCCGATTACATCACGACGTTGTACCTTTACAGTTTTTGAGAGCAGTGGTGATGAAATAAATCATACAAAGTAAAGCACCGGCCTAGGTTCGAACTTCGAACCCACGACGTACAACTCCTTTTTTTTATTTTTTTTATTTCGTGGTGGAAAATCCTCATGGGTCTGTCAGACTCTTACTGACTAAAAACCACCCCGGTGTTCCCTCTCTCACCTACGCCGGGGGTCGCGGGAACGAACTATACTTCCGCAACCCTCGACTGGTGCTGGCCCGCTGGCCCGCTCGTGCGGGCCTCGTCGTGTCGGGGGGGGGGGGGGAGTGAGGTGTCAAACTCCCCCCGCGACGTCTAAGAGGGGCGCGCGTAGAACACTACGCGCCGCCGCCTCGGGTCCTGATGTGTGGGGGGCGACGGACGGCCCCAAGTCCGTCGCCCCTGGACCCATTTAGGGGGGCTGGAAGAGGGCGTTGTCCGCCCTCCGCCGACGCCCGGTGCGCCTGCTGCGGGCCGGGTGAGGGGATGAGATCTCCCTCTCCCTTTCCGCAGCCTCCTTCTGCGAGACGACTGTTTCGCAGAAGGAAACCACCGCGTCCCAGGACTCTTCGCTGCCGACCATAGACTCGACCACGGCCGGCAGCGATAGGTCACGACGTACAACTCCTAAGCCGAGGCCACTACCACTGGACCACCACTGCTCTGCTCTGCCACTGATAGCTATATCTTGTTTTCACAAAATGAAAACAGTAATTGGAGAGAAACATTAACTAAATACTTAGATTATCAAAGCTTGACGAGAACTGAGAACTACGAAATCAGTAGTTTCAGCACTTACCTAAAGTGGTAGTGTGTAGACATCCAATCAGGGGAAATACTGCAAAGCTTTATTAACTAACTGGCTGTACCAAATTATTTCTCCTATTTAGGCATAGAAACAACTGCATTTCGAGAGAAATTCCTATATTATCGTAAACTTTGAAACATAACGAAGCCAGTAATTGAATCTACCAGGTGCGCGTTATGCAATGCGTGTGCGCAGCTCATTACGCATAATGTGGGAACATGTCCCGATGCTATCACTCAGCTCCAGTTTCATTTCCAGGTTATAACAGAACTGTCTTTTGCCTAGATTCTAGGTATCTAGATTACGTTTCCAGATTATTTGCTGTTATGTGATTATTTCTAGTTTTGCTGTCTGTTTGCGACATATTAAGACCTTTTTGGGAACTTGAGTGCCATATAAGTATTACTTGTAGTTCTGCATCTACTTTAAAACTTGTCATTATTAGACTACTAGCAGCTGTGCCCCGCGGGTTCGGTAACCGAGGGAATATCGGGATAAAAATGTCATAGTACGAGTACCTATCCAGCACCCTAATTTGCGTAACACACTATTACTCTCAATGTGAATCATTTTGAAGCATATTACTAATCCATTGCTACATATGATGGAAAAATGTGTCTGCTCAACAACGTAAATGACACAATGAATGTTTTTGAACTGTCAAAATGAAACCCATTGCTACTGATAGTGTGTTACGCAATTACCCTGCTGGTCTACCCATGTGCCGAATTTCATCCAAATCCGTTCAGACATCTTAGCGTAACCAACAAACATACAAAAAAATTAATTCCGTACCCAAAGGGTTAAAAGTAACGCGCTTGGCCGGTTTTTCTTTATAATATTAGTTTAGTTAAGGCCACGCGGCAAACACAAGAGCTGCCTAACTTGTGACAAAGGCCGCAATGGCCGAAATACAGTCTGAAGGACTCAAAATCAAAATCAAATCAAAATCAAAAGTCATTTATTCAAACTGGGCTGAGAATCAGCACTTTTCGAACGTCGAAATTACAAAAGACAGTCCCCCAAAACGCCCGCCCTTCACCACTTCCTAGTGCTTGCGCTGGGAAGAAGAAGCGGCGCAACAAACTCCCCAGCAGCACAGCTGTCTGTTCAGTTAGAAAATACTTGACTATATACTAGGGTGGTCCTTATTTTTCGACTCTTAAATTATCCCCGGGGCACTTTCTCATTTGATTATATACTTCTAAATATGAAATAAGTTTTTTTTGTTTTTTTTTTTGTTAAGTTTTAGAGGTCGCTACCAGCTGTCAAAATTTTTACAAAAAGCATTGAAAAACATCTTAAATGATGGTTTCATTAATGTTTCATTTAGGTGTTTATATCATATTTTCCGTGCAAGTAAAACTCGCATAGACAATCGCTTTTTATCCCTTCCTCCTCCTCTCGACCTCTCTTCTGTACCGACGTGTCGAGATTTAGACCGTTCACACAATCAAAAAGATAAGACGTACGCGTGCGCACTAACATCATAATACGTTAAAAATTGGTTTGTGCGCATGCGTAATTGCGTATGTTTCAAATTGTACGTCTTACTTCACTTCTTACTACACTTCAGGTCTAATACGTCATTAACGAGAGCGTACGTGTTTTAAGCATACGTGAATCTGCGACTTTGACGGCTTGCGGAGTTATAAATTTGTGGGAAAAAGCTAGTATACCAATACAATTAAAAAAACATGTCATCAGTAAAATTGAAAAACTATTCAAAGAATGGCAGAATCTAAAAAAAAATAAAGAAAACATGAAAAAATTCGAGTTTTTATTTAAAATTCAAACCTTGGTAGCGACCTCTAAATGTCATTCAAAAAATTCAAAAAAAATACTGAAATACTTTCTTATGGTATATAATCAAATTACGTGGTGCCCCGCGAAATTAAAGAAAAAAATTTTTTTTCTTAGGAATAAGGACCACCCTACTATATACAATACAAGGTATGCAAGTAATTAACATTACAAGACACAGAACAACTAAATTAAATTATTTGCCATATGTCAGCTAGTAACGCCAATATACCAAGAAATACAATAAAAAACTATACGTACTCAAGCAAAAATTAATAAATGAAAATTAAATAAAAGCCTCCAGGTGTAAAGGGCGTGACCGCTAACATATTTATGCAATGCTGGGTTCTGTTTACATAGCTGTCGCTTGAAGTCACAAATGATAAACTAGGACCATCGAAGGAAACTAAATAAACAAGTTATTACTAATGACAACAATAATAAAACCTTGGTCAGCAAGACGACCAGTCACCACAAGCAGCACCCGTTAACGAGCATAACGCAAAGATCAGCCACTACCCCCCTCGCCATATTTGAGGGAAGGAGGCAACCCGACCCCCGACGCTACCGCAAGCAGTGACATCTAAGGGAGCATGACTAATGCTACTACTATGCTACTTGCTATGACTATTATATTGCAGTGACAACGTGGACGTTAAATTAAGTCCAACGAAAATGCTTGTTGCAACTTTTGAGAAAATATACAATATGGAAACCACATATATGCAATAAATTATACCACATACTCGTTATCGCCTTTTTTGAATCCATACAATGAATTAACGAAATAGTTCGCGAAAAAAAAATCAGCTGTTCCCTACATTTATGTCTATATATATATATATCGTCAAAATGCAGGGAACAGCTGATTTTTTTTCGTGACCGATGATTTTATTTCCACTAGGTCCATAAGACTAGTAAGAATATTAATTACTGATCGTTGAAGACATAAGACCTATAATTAATGTCTAACAGAAGTGACGAAGAACAATAAAATCTAATCATTTATTTAAATTTATTTCTGACCACTTGTAGTTTAATCATTCTTTCCGTATAGTATTAACATGCTGACTAACATGACAAGATGGTATGCCTGTACAGAAAAATAAGTAAGTATAAGAATATACAAAGATAAATCCAATGAAGCGATGTGTAAATTGTCAATATTTTATAGCTTGATTACTAGGCTTTTCACTACGTTGTATGTTCCATGTCTTTTTTTTTATTTGTAACGTGCGTTTTTTCTTTCTCTCTTTCTTTCTAAAATTATTTCGAAAATGTTAACCTATCCAAATTATCACGAGGTGATTGATATAGCTAGTCTAGTGGGAACAAACGAGTCTACAACATTGTAAAAGAATTAAACATTTAGAAAAATACTTCAGTGTTGTCTTGAAATACATGATAGTGTTAGCGTCTGTATTTTATATTACACCTTTTATTTATTATCTGGCAACATTTCACTTCGAAACTTCAGTTTTTATTAACCGGCAACGCCGAACCGCTCTTATTGGTCTGTGGTTTCAATTGGTGTATAGCTAACCAATCAGAGCGAGGCGCGCGTTGTGGCGGGCATTTGGAATTGTAAAAGGAATCTGTCGGGGATTCGGTAGTCAGTCGATCGTCGAGCAGTCCCCAGTGAACATCAAAAGAAATAGTGTACGTGTTTACTTGGTGTTAATTTTAAGGTAATGATGTATTTACACTTTTGCCATTTTATTGTGAAGTATTTTGATATTATGAAGTAAATATGTTTTCTGAACTGTTTATGGAGTCTTTTATTTACATTTCAGAAGTGGGATTAGCGGATTTTCACTCGTAAAAAAAAAAAAGAGGGCTTTAAATACGAGAGTTGAAACCCATCCGTTAATCCCGCCCACGCTTATTAGTTTTTCATTTTCTTCCCTTTTGCTTACACCCTTAACTTACATTGTAAAAGAAAAGCTCCATAAAATGTTTTAATGTGGTAAATTTCAACGATAGTTACATCAGTCACGTAAGTACCATTCTATTCTATTGGTAATTCAAAAGACGTTAATTGTCACTCATGTTTAAGATACCTAATTCAGGAAACTGTTGTGCTGTGTCTTACTTACAAAGTTGATGAATACCCTGTAAGGAGCATGCAGCCCATTTTTGCCGGGGCGACACTCTGGGGATGGGATGCATACGCTTTCAACTGTTAGTTTATGTTTAAAATCGTCTTGTGTTGGGTTTTTGCATCTTGCCGAGGCACTCCTACGGAGATGTAACGGACTATTTTAAGCATGTACCCCATTTTGCCGGGCGACGCTCTGGAAATGGGATGCATGCGTTTTTAACTGATAGGTTATGTTTAAAATCGTCATGTGGTAGTTTGTTGCATCTTGCCGAGGCACTCCTACGGAGATGTAACGGACTATGAGCATGCACCCCATTTTGCCGGAGCGACGCTCTGGATATGGGATGCATCCTTACCACTTATAAATCGTGTATAACGGTTTGGTACATTTTGCCGGGGTACTCCTACGGATATGTACCGGATCATTTTGAGCATGTATCCCATATTGCCGGGGCGACGCTCTGGATATGCGGTACATGCTTTTCTTGTACACACAATACAATTATTGATTTGATTTATTGCGTCGGGCATATTATATATTGCCAGGGTACTCTCGTGGAGATATAATGTGTTTTAAAGCATGTATTTCATTTTGCCAGGGCTACACTCTGGAAATGCGATGCTTGTTTGGGGCGATGAATATTTTACTTTGATCATGAAATATATTAATCTACCTACCACCATAAGAATAGCATTAAACTAAAGTTAAATACATTAATTAACACTTAATTACACTTAATCACAATTACAGATAATGGATTCATCGCCTGCGGGCAGTGGTAATGGACGTCGCTGCAATAACGCGGATGAGCCAATAAGTGTGGACCGTAACGAGGGCCCACGGCGGACTCCGCAGCGACGCCAAGTTCATCAAAGCGAGGGAGCGGAAGGGAGTCTGGATATCAGGCAAGTCCGCAAGCGCTTAATTAATGATTCTGATAATGAAAGCGAGGGAGCGGAAGGGAGTCTGGATATCAGGCAAGTCCGCAAACGCTTAATTAATGATTTTGATAATGAGAGTGAGGGAGCGGAAGGGAGCCTGGTTGGAGACAGGCAAAGCCGCAAGCACTCTCTTTTAAAGCCAAACTATAATAAAAACGTTAATAACCGGCGATCAAGAAGGGACAGCAGCGAACGCAATCGTAGAAGGGACCGATATCGCGACGATTCTGTCGATAAAGGTCGTGATAGAACTCGACTTCGTGATGATTCTAGTAATTATTATCGTAGTAGGAAACGGTTTTGTGACAACTCATCTGATGATGAAATCCGGGTCATGAGGGTAGGACGACGTCGTCATCGCAGCAGTAGCAGTGATAGCTATGACACTCCTACTAGACGCTTATTGAAGCGAGGACGAACTCGTTCTCCCTCACGTCGTATAAAACATGAATTGACTGAAGTTCAGATGCCTGATGCTACTCATAGCATCTTAAATAAATTCTTGAATGTTCTCAATAATGTGAAGGGACAATCGACCTCTAAGCTTTCTTTGACAAACGTGATTCCGGAATTCGATCCTTTATCTACCGAACAAACCATAGTAACGTGGTTAACTAAAGTCGAGGAAGCCGCGGAGATTTATAATTGGGATGAACGCGAAACCATTCATTTTGCTCTACCGAAACTCGTCGGACTTGCTCAGACATGGTATAAAGGCCTGAGCACGATGCTTTACTCGTGGACAGAATGGAAAAGGAAGCTTATTGAGTCTTTTCCTTGTAGATACGACTATGCGGAACTACTAACCCAGATGTTGGCCAAGCGTGTGCGTTACGGCGAATCCCTTGAACAATATTATTACGCAAAAATAAATCTCCTGAACCGATGTGGTATCGTAGGTCGAAAAGCAGTCGATTGCTTATTACACGGCGTAGACGATAGGGCGGTACGGATAGGAGCACAAGCGGCTAGGTTTCGTGGACCTGAAGATGTGCTTAGATATTTTAAAACTGTTAAGCCAGGCACTAGTAGGGAAACCGCGGATAGATCCGGGCAAGATACGAATAAAAGGAACTCCTTGTCAAATAACAGTCGGAACAAATCTGACGCGAATAAGAGGTCCACTTTTGTCATTAAATGTCACAATTGTAATGGAGAAGGACACAAGAGTTTTAAATGCAATAAGCCCCTAACGAAATGCACTCTGTGTAACCGCGAAGGTCATTTAGATTTGTATTGTAGATCTAAGTGGCCCACTATCCAAAACACTGAACGTCCCAGTAGTGAAGTTAAGGATGAAAAGCAGGTTGCTCTAGTAGACTATTCAGATGATACTAATCAGAAGTATGTCCTCGAAATATTCGTAAACGGTCAGCCGATCAATTGTCAAGTAGACTTAGGGAGCCAGTGTACCTTAGTTAGGGAATCGGAAGCAAAGCGTTTGAAGCTAACTACAAGCCTGGACAGATTACCAGTCCTGCGGGGTATAGGTGGCTTTCACATAAAACCACTGGGAAAATGTAATGCCGACGTAACTGTGCAAGGGATAAAAGAGAATATAGAGATTCTCATTGTTGAAGACGCTGCTTTGAAATACTCAGCCCTCTTGGGTCACACGTTCACGGAGAAACCTGGTATTACTATCATAAAGACCCCTAACGAAATATTGTTCGAACAGGATTCCCATCCAAAAATATTTCTCATGACTCAGTATGATGTAGTAATTGCTCCAAAACAATTAACTGTGATACCTGTGAAGTTACGAACTAGTCTTACTGGCTTTGTGTATGTGAACGGTTCCGTTAGAGGCACCCCAGGTAAAGAACACTATTTACTCCCGGGCGAGTATAAACTACACGGTGGTTTCGGTAACTTGCTGCTACAAAACGTCTCTGCTAATTCGGTCGGTATAAAACAGGGGTCTTTACTGACGCGTGCTATCCCCATCACGAACGAACAAAATGTATACTCAGTAACTTTCGATGATAAATCTCTGGATGAGTCTGTACAGTGCGGTAACACCATCACTTCAGAGCAGAAACTCGAGATCCAGGGATTATTAATGAAATTTAAAGAATGTTTTTCCTCTGGTCTTAAAGATCTTGGTTTCACAATTGCAACAGAGATGGTCATAGAGCTTAACGATGCAGAGCACTGGCTCTGCATCGTTAAGCTCTATGACCATCTCGCAGGCCACACAGGCCACACACACACACACACACACACACGCGCTCACAGGCCATATCGCATGTCCTACGGCGAAAGAGCGCTGGTAAGAGATATGGTTCAGGAGATGATGGATGCGGGCATTGTAACAGAATCCACCTCCCCATATGCGAGTCCAATCGTGCTGGTCAAGAAAAAAACCGGAGAGAAACGTTTGTGTGTAGATTATAGAGCTTTAAATAAACGCACAAAAAAGGATCACTATCCCTTACCTCTAATAGACGACCAGCTCGATAGGCTTGCAGGTAATAAACTGTTCACATCATTAGATCTAGCGTCCGGCTATTATCAAATTCCTATTGAAAAGAATTCGCAAGACAAAACCGCATTTGTGACGCCCGATGGCCAGTTTCAGTATACGCGAATGCCTTTTGGATTGGTAAATGCACCATCTGTTTTCCAAAGAACGATCAATAAGATCCTCTCTGAAGCGAAAATAAAGTACGCTCTCGTCTATATGGATGATATTTTGATCCCAGCACGGTCTTTTGACGAAGGTCTCTGTAGGCTTGAAGAAGTACTTTTCCTCCTAAAACGGGGTGGTCTTACTCTCAAACTATCCAAATGCAACTTTTTCATGGATAGCATCGAATTTCTGGGTTTCCAAATTAATGCTGACGGTATCAAACCCGGCGGAAGGAAAACCGAAGCCGTTTCGAAGTTTCGTACACCCAAAAGCCAACGTGAACTACAGCAATTCATCGGCTTGGCAAGCTTCTTTAGAAGGTTCGTTAAGGGATTTGCTACAATCGCAAAGCCTCTAACGGACCTCCTTAAAAAGAATACCACCTGGAAGTGGGGGCCTGAACAAGTGAATGCATTCGAAACAATTAAGTCGACGCTTGTACAGAGACCCTTGCTTGCTCTTTATGACCCAACACGCGAAACCGAGGTACATTCGGACGCTAGTAAACACGGGATAGGAGGAATTTTACTGCAGAAAGATGATGCTGGTCATTTGAGGCCAGTCTCATATTTTAGCAGGAAAACTACTCCCGATGAACAAAAGCTCCACTCATTTGAGTTGGAGACGCTGGCCGTTGTATCCTCCCTTAACAGATTCCGTGTCTATCTGATAGGTGTTCCATTTAAAATACTAACAGATTGTAACGCGCTGCGAACAACTCTATCAAAAAGAGACCTTATACCTCGCATAGCGCGTTGGTGGGTTCAATTTCAGGAATTTAACTGCGAGATCGAATATCGCCCTGGGTGTCGTATGTCCCATGCGGATGCACTAAGTAGGAATCCGGTAGGGGAAGCTAAGGAGGATTCTCATGTATTAGACGTACTAACAGTAGGTACGGATGATTGGATAGTTACGGTGCAGAGTAATGATGACGAAATAGCACGTATTAGAGAGATTTTGAATGACCCTAAATCGGACCAGGTGCTAGATGTTATAAAAAACTATAAATTGAAAAACGGCAAAGTTTATCGAATTGTAGGTAAGGAAGGAAATGATTTAAGGTGGGTGGTACCGAAGGGGGTAAGGTGGCAAATAGCCAAAATAAATCATGACGACCTGGGCCACTTCGGCTTTGACAAGACCTTTACGCGAATTCAGCAAATCTATTGGTTCCCCAAAATGCGTCGGTTCATAAAAAAATATATCAAGTCTTGCTTAGAGTGTGCACGTAGTAAGGACCATACCGGGAAAGTTCAGGGCGAATTACACCCGATCCCTAAAGTTGAAACTCCATTTCATACAATTCACGCAGACCATCTAGGGCCATTTGTGAAGAGCAAAAAGGGCAACTGCTACCTATTGGTAATTGTAGACGGATTCACGAAATACATAAATATAAAGCCAGTCAGAAACACTAAAAGTTCTACCTCAATAAAAGCCCTCAAAGAGCACATTAGTTACTTTGGGGCACCGTCTAGACTGATAACCGATAGAGGGACTTCTTTTACCAGTAACAGCTTTCGCGCATTTGCCCAATCCATGGGTATCAAGCACATACTTAATGCTGTGGCCACACCTCGAGCAAACGGACAATGCGAACGTTATAATCGGACAATCTTAAGTGCACTCACCTCTAAAACGGACAATAAAGACGATAAGAACTGGGATGATTATATTCTGGATATACAAATCGGTTTGAACACTACTGTCCACAAGACGACTGGCAAAAGCCCTTCGGAACTACTTCTTGGTTTTAACATACGTAGTAGCTCCGAAAATGCTCTAAGCGATATTATAGACGATGTTAGAGAATCTTCCACAGACGATTTGGGCCAGGTACGATCCAAAGCAGGTACACGCATTGCCGAACAACAGGTTAAAGACAAAATCCGATATGATGCTAGACATAAGCGCGCTTACGAATATAACTCGGGCGATTTAGTTAGCATAAAGCGAGAGGTGCCAAGCGATGGCAAATCGAAAAAGCTAGCGGCAAAGTTTCAGGGTCCATACCGAATTTCTAAAGTACTGCCTAACGATAGGTTCTTAATAGAAGATACGCCGTTAACCCGCAATCATGGCCAACGTCGATATGAAAATGTAATAGCGATAGATAGGATTAAGCCGTGGCTCGCTTTCGATAGGAATTATGACTCTACAGAGTCTGAGTCTGAAGATAATGCTAATCAGGACCGTAATGAACCTACCAATTAGTACTATATACTAAACAGAGTACATCTAGACTGGAATAGACTGATTTATGAAATATAATAATAAATAATATAATATTTAATAAAGTAAAGTATACACACCGCATTGATGTAATATTTAAGATAATATTATTAGAATTAATATAATTAATATCATGTTGATATTATGTAATGTTTATATAATAAGTGTAACTTAGCTACCATAAGCTTACCACGAAAATAACTGTTCGTTAATGTCATAGTTTATTCTTATAATGATAAATTGCTACGAATAATTTAAGCTGTCAACTAGGTTATCACATTAAAATTGTTTTAGATTATGTAGTTAAATCTGATAGATCTTTTATTAAGATTATAATATTAGTACTAACTATTATTATAAGATGGCAATGTTATCATGGTTTATGATTGTAAAACCTTATGTAGATTCCAAGGTTAATTATAATGTAGTTTTATTTTATTTTTTTTTGATGTCGCGAAGGGACTCGCTTTTCGCAGGATGGCCGAGCTGTTAGCGTCTGTATTTTATATTACACCTTTTATTTATTATCTGGCAACATTTCACTTCGAAACTTCAGTTTTTATTAACCGGCAACGCCGAACCGCTCTTATTGGTCTGTGGTTTCAATTGGTGTATAGCTAACCAATCAGAGCGAGGCGCGCGTTGTGGCGGGCATTTGGAATTGTAAAAGGAATCTGTCGGGGATTCGGTAGTCAGTCGATCGTCGAGCAGTCCCCAGTGAACATCAAAAGAAATAGTGTACGTGTTTACTTGGTGTTAATTTTAAGGTAATGATGTATTTACACTTTTGCCATTTTATTGTGAAGTATTTTGATATTATGAAGTAAATATGTTTTCTGAACTGTTTATGGAGTCTTTTATTTACAATAGGTACCTACAATGTAAAACGATCACGTCAATCAAATGCAAAGCAACATCAATCATCAGCCGACGAAATTTTGGGAAATCCTAATAATTGGCACCGCTGTTTTTAGTCTTCAAAGCAAAAAAACTGCAACGCTAAACCAAAGCTCGTGAGAATCAAAAACAATGTAGCTACCTACCTACCTACTTCTCATAATAACATCACTTATGTATTATTATAGTGACGTCAGTGGAAAAGAACTTGTGCTAACTTTAATTTTTCTCGAGTCTGACATATATAATCACTCGTTGGCTAATCTCCGAGATCTTCCAAGAATCGAGGAAATATTATAAGGCTGTCTGGATGCTTTGTACCAAGTTATTAAAGTTTAATACTTAAATAATGCGTTGTTTACTTACAATACACTTTGCTAATAAGGTCGTGGCGAGGCAACATTATTTTCATAAAGAAGTTTCTAGACCTGAATCAGTTCCTTATTTCTTTTGTCATGGACTTTCCGTAGAGTCACGTTTTGTTCATAGACTATAGATTTGTTTGAGTTTATCTAAAAAAAAAAAAACTTAGTTACCTACTGCTCCGGAACTTAGCTTTGACATTTTGTCTAAATGGGAACAGAAACTTTAAGCTTACTATCCAGTGCCAAACATTCGTCACCTTCAGTCAAATAGGGTTAATTGCACACTGTTCAGTTGAAATGCCTTTGATTTTGACAATTTGAAAACATTCATTGCGCTATTTACGTTGTCGAGCAGATGTATGTTTTAAACATATGAAGCAATGGATTAGGATTTTCTTTCCAAATCCTTCAGATTTTGAAAGAAAGTGTGTTACGCAATTGGGGCGCTGATAAACCACTATGTATGGGCACAGTTTACTTCAACAAAATTCCAAAACGCAAGATCTTTCTTACATCCCATATTTACCATTTTTTTTTTTTAACTAGGACACACGCCATTCTAAAATTAAAGATTTTTCCAGACGCTATGTGCTGGCGATCTAGATCCAGGTACTACATACTCACTTGACATCAATCCCCTAAAAACATGCACGCTCCTAATGTATGGTGACGTCGGAACTCGATACACGACCTAGAACTCTGACTCGATCAGAGACTCATCATCTGTCTAGCCTTTTCCCAACTAAGTTGGGGTCGGCTTCCAGTCTAACCGGATGCAGCTGAATAACAGTATTTTACATGGAGCGACTGCCTATCTGATCTCCACAACCCAGTTACTGGGTAATACGATACCCCTTGGTAAGACTGGTTGTCAGACTTTCGGGCTTCTGACTACCCGTAACGACTGTCAAAGATCCACGAATGACAGCCTGGACCAACGGCTTAACGTGCTTTCCGAGGCACGGCGGGGTCTTGGTACCTATGTGAAGATGGTCCCCCATCCACGGACCAACCGCGGCAAGCGTAGCTTAACCTGATTGATCGACCCGTACGGCTGTTATTACTTAGCCACAAGCCCCTCAAAGACTAAAGAAAGAAAACTTTTTCATTGTTTTATTCTTTACTAACTGTAGCCCGCGATTTCATCTGCGATCCAGGATGCATGTATATGTCCTTCTCCAGGGCATGGTCTAGCATGTGCCAAATTTCATACAAATCCGTTTAACCGTTTTGTTACGCCGCAGCGTGAAAACGTAACATACAAAAAATCAAATATCTTTATAATTTTAGTTCGGATTTAACTAGGGACTTTTATAATCGCGATGTGTATGACAATCATATCATACCTATAGGTACATCATACCCTAAGTACACACTGCTACGGATTACATTTTGTCCATGAACTTGAACAGACTCTTCGCATCATCATCATTCGGTTAAGACAGAATTTATTAATAATAAAACAAGTTGGTTCAACCTCAAGAACCGAAACAGCAAAGTAATTGCGTAACACACTATCAGTAGCAATGGGTTTCATTTTGACAATTTAACAACATTCACTGCGTTATCTACGTTAGTGAGTCGAGACATTTTTCGAACATATGAAGCGATAAATATGCTTTAAAATGATTCAAATTGAGAGTAATAGTGTGTTACGCAAATCATTTCTATAAGACTCATACGTATATCGAACACAGTCCATTAATAAGTGATGTAAGTCTTCTACGACTCCACACAATTAGGCTAGTTTTTTCTTTCATCATAAACGCAAACTTATTTCAAGGAATGTGTCCAGAGCTCAGTCTATGAGCTGTAACAGCGAATTTTCTCCCTGGTCCCTAGAAACCTAAGCGCCCAACTGCTTTTGAATAAGTTTGCTAGAATAACAGGTCCCTTTACTCCTTTTTCAGGCAAATTCCACACTCTACGCAGAGGTTGGATCGTGACGTAGGATGAATGGACATAAAGATCGATTATAAGTGGGCGGAGCCTGTGCCCTCGTGATGATGGGTTGTCAAGTCTGCTGACCTAGCAGCAGCGCTGTTTAATTGTTTCAATCATTTACCAACGATATGTACAGACGCCAGCACATCAAACTACTACAATCTGTCAGATTTCTTTAATAGATTTTCAACTTTATCGCTAAAGCGTAAGATTCAAAATTGATTGGGAAAATCTGACAGTTTCGGGTAGCTTGATGTGCTGTCGTCTGTACCTAACCTTAATAACCGTATACTCGTATCATTCAATGAATCTGGGGCTGCTCTTCATCATCATCATCTGCCTAGCCTTTTCCACTTCGGAGTCGGCTTCCAGTCTAACCGGATGCAGCTGAGTACCAGTATTTTACACGGAGCGACTGCCTCTGACCTCCACAACCCAGTTACTGGGTAGTACGATACCTTTAGGTAAGACTGGTTGTCACTTTCGGGGTTCTGACTACCCATAACGGCTGTCAAAGATCTACGAATGACAGCCGGGACCAACGGGTTAGCATGCTTTCCGAGGCACGGAGGGGTCTCGGTATGTAAAGATGGTCACCCATCCACAGACCAACCGCGGCAAGCGTAGCTTAACCTGATCGATCGACCTGTGCGACTGTTGTTATTTAGCCACAGGCCAAATTAAAGGCAAGCAAGCAGCAGCAGTAGGCTAAATTCCGTAGCCCTTCACTAAACAGCAACAGTCCATACTGCCATACTAGTCCATACTATATTACTATAAGTACTCTTATATACATACTAATATCATAAATTCTAAAGTAACTCTGTATGTTACCTTTCACGCCTAAACCACTGAACGGATTTCGATACAATTTGGCAAGAAGGCATCCTGGGGAAGGACATAGGGTACTTTTTGTCCCGGTAAGACGTTCCCGTGGGATAATTTCCGAAACCACGCGGGCGAAACCGCAGACAAAAGCTAGTTCTAACCGGAAAATATTCCTACAATATAGCAAAACACATAAACAATATTAAGTATTTTATAGAACCAGATCAGAGGATCAATCGTCCAATTAGTAACTATTTATAATAGAAGACCTCTAGGTACTACATGATCAACATTCGTTATTTATGCAACTGTTGTATAATAAGGGGTATTAAAACACGAATGTGGGTTTATCACAAGAGGCGAAGCCGAGTGTGATAATAGTATCACATGAGTGTTTTAATACCTAATTGTGTACAGTTGCATACAAAACTTCATCTACACCCATGATATGAATCCTCTATAAAAGGTTCTGAAACCATAGGGTGTTGTACAGTGTCGTAAGAACTCTGTGTAAATTCATGGAAAGTTTAATTGCTGAGAATCTAATACAAACAAACAAGCTATGTATTACATTTTTGCAATACTAATATCGAACAAAAATGGCGGGATACGACGTGAATTCGAATAACCTATAAGTTTTTTTTTTTCCAATATTACCTATGGCTCTGTGGTAGTGAAACGCGCGTGCATGACAGTATTCTTTTTTTGAAATTCATAAAGATACCACGAATTGAGTAGTGAGAATGTGGCTGTTTGAGGAGTAAGGAAGGGATCGAAAAAGCAAAGCAAAGCATAATAAAATTTAGTACAACATTATAGCACTTGTTTGGATGATATTATGGTTACTATGACACTGGTTGTTTTAATGTTGGCAATAAGCTGTTTCAGAAACTTTTATAGAGGATTTATAGTATGGGTTTACATAAAATAATATAATACATGGGTATAACTCACAATTACTGCATACCTAAATAGATACATACCTGCGTACAATAACAACTAAAAGGATAAGCGAAACAAAAAATACACCAACCACAACATATGAAATGAAAATAATATAACAAACAATTAAATAATGCAACAATAATAAGGAATCACTCTTTGTTATTTGCTGTGAACACGTAATGTTCCAAAGTAGAGCTTTTATCTAATTCCATTGAAGAGGAAGGTATGAAATGCTTAGGCCCGGCGCACACTGGCGGCACGGCACGGCAGGGTATCCTTCGGCATCCCTATATGTAGGCGCACACTGGCGGTAACTATGTCGCGACGTCCTTAAGCATACCAAAGCGTCCTTAGGCATGCCGAGGCATCCTTAGGCATGACGAGGCTTCCTTGCTAATGAAGCTACGCGCGAGGCCGTGGGGTTCGGGCGGGCGCTGTCTTGTCGTAATATAGAGAAAAATGCCAAAGCGTTCCGAAGGATGCCGAAGCGTTCCGAAAGCTGCCTACACGGCATACCTAAGCATACCGCGGTATTATTTTTGTACTTACGACCGTTAATATTGAAATTTCAACTTTATTTCCATACTGTTAAGTTATATTTTTAATCGTCGCCTAAAAATACCTTGCCATGCTGTGCCGCCAGTGGGCGCCGGGGTTTAGGCAACCATTTTAACCCATTCGCTGCGGCGATAAAAATTACGCTTATTAGCCAAGTGCGGGACGGTTTTCGTCACGAACGCCGATGGGCGTCCTCCGCACCTGAATATTAAATCAAAAAACGCCGATAGGCGTCCGCCGCCGCGAATGGGTTAACCTGCCACGCACATAGAGGACAAGCTTTATGTCTTAGCCAACAGCGTTGCCATGAGAAGTCGAGTTATACTGGCCACAGTAAGATTCATAAGGTCGTTTCTAGTACCTGGAAAACCTAGTAATGCAGCCACTTTACGCGTTTTCCATGAATCATGAATACTTTTGTTTGCTATGGAAAATTCTGTGGGGAAGCTGCTTTGTCTCGAATTATTTTTAAATGCATTTTATAATGATATGACGCATCGGTGCACCGGTGCATTAAGCAGAGTATTATTCATACGATGATAGGTGATGCAAGGTGATTAAATACCTAACTGCAGTGCGATTCTGTAACCATCTCACCGTGAGAACTTGGGTGAAGTGAGCGTGGAGTGAGTCGTCAATAGTGTCAATCCCTAGCATCAGCATGACTCACAGCTCACTCTAAGCTTACTTCACCTTAGTTATCACGGTGAGATGTTTCCAGAATCGACCGGCTCACAGTGGGCTGAAATTCAACTTTCATAGACATTTTCATTTAATTTTTTGAATGGCTGTTTTTTTGCATGGATGTGCTTCGGAAGACTAAGTATATGCTTATAAATATAAAATTTACGGAAAAAGATTGCAAACGGCTCACAAAGAATTTTTTTTTGAAAATGTTGTATGGAGTTGACATTAAAATCGACGATAACTCAGCTATCGCACGATTGCGCCTTATTTCCTCGTAGGTTTTTTCACTACCATTTATTTAGGATTTTTTGGCATACTACTTAACCCGGGCACTGGTGCGATTTATTTTTTAAAAATCCTTAAATATTTTTTTTTTTTTGTACTATGTTTCGATCTTATGTAAACGTTAACATAATATGAAGTACCTAAGTCACGTCTAAATTATAATTGTTCTAATTTCTGTTCACTCTTGGTGAAAGTGGACCTGTGCCCCTGTAGTAAGGACTTTATAGGCTGCTGAGCCAAATAGTAAGAGTCTTAATTATTGAAATGCTAACAAAAATTATATCTTCAATATAAGATTTTATTATATTAAAAGGAGGCAAAAAATATAAACTATTTGAATACATCCTAAAATAAAATATCTTGAAGATATTATTTATTCAATTAATACGTAAATATATACGGTGAACATGTATGTAACAAAGAAGGTAATCACGAAATCGGGTATTAACTAGTTGAAGACGTCAATTAGTTAATGCCATAAAATTACTAAACGACTTAAAAATAATTCATATTTTTTTTGCATTAATCGATATTTTTACGTCATCATCAATAATAATAACTACCGGACAATGCAATCTTTTGAGATTTTTAATGCTACCTTCATTATGAAATTAAATGAAATACATTAGGAAATTTTCTAATGGGTAGAATATTAGTTACTAATTAGCTAACGACAAGAGTATTAAGTTAACGTTTTGAGGGTAATTAGTAAATTAGGTGCAATCATTTAAGATTTTTAATGCTACCTTTATTATGAAATTATATGAAATACATTAGGAAGTTTTCTAATGGGTAGAATATTAGCTACTAATTAGCTAACGACAAGAGTATTAAGTTAACGTTTTGAGGGTAATTACTAAATTAGGTATGTCTACTTCACCGTATATAAGGAAGTGCAAACCGAATTAATGCAGTTTGATTTACGCATTGAAAGTTAGTACAACATTAATTGATATTTAAACATGGAAAGTATCGTAACCAATCTGGACTTGTTTGTTATTTTACAAAGTTTAGAAAAAACATGTGATTACAATCTTTTATTCGAGGCTGTAGTATCTCGACTCAACTGCAGCCTAAGTGAAGAAGACTTTACGAGAATTTTGTCGAAGATTTGTAAACTCAGTAGCAAAGCGTTGGAAATCAGCCCACCGAAAGATGGAACTTTTTAGACAAGATTATGGCAGTTGGCTTGAAGCTGAAGTTGACTGGCCTATTATCATCGACAGAACAGGAAGAAGGTGCTAGTGCGTCTATTTCCGAGCCATCAACATCGGTTGGGACTATGACGAAAAGAAAATACATTTCTAAAATACCTTTTGAAGAGTTGGGATCTAAACAGAAGAAGAGACGGAGTTCTGAATATATAAACAGCGAATCCAGTGAACTTTTACATGCAGCCATATCCAAAATGAAACAAACTGGTCAAGAGAATTTTGCTTCCGTGATAGAACATTTGCTAAAGCACCCAGAAACTGTTGAAAAGTTTCACGACCTCATTAAAAAACCACTGACTACGTTCACACCTCAGAAGGCACTTGGTTTATTAATATCACTTCACCTATCAAAGTGGCAATATATGACGTTGAGAGAGTCAGCCATCCGAGAAGGTCTAAAGAATATGTACCCTTCCTATTACCGTATACAGAAAGAAAAACAAGAGTGTTATCCACCTGAACCAAAAAAATATATAACAGTTACTGACTCTTCTGCCAGAATTACACTGCAAGCTATTTTAGATTTAACAGCGAAACGGATTTCAAAAACTTTGCCTGAAAATATTCAAAACAAACAATTGCAGTTGATCAGCAAGTGGGGTTTCGATGGTACATCAAGCCAGAGCAGATACAAGCAAAAGATGGATTCCGCACATGATGATTCCAGTATATTTATGACTTCATTGGCACCATTGAAAATGACTTGTGAAGGAGCGACAGTATGGGAGAATCCGAAACCCTGCTCGGCAGCATTTTGTCGTCCAGTGCAGTTTACGTTTGTTAAAGAAAGTGAAGCAGTAGTAAAGGAAGAAGAAAAAAGAATAAAGAACGAAATAGAATTTCTAAGACCATCTGTTTGCGAAAGCAATACAATTGACCACAAGCTTATGTTAACTATGGTTGATGGTAAAATATGCACATATCTTTCAGATGCGAAATCTTCAGCAACATGCTATCTTTGTTTAACAAAGCCATCTGAGATGAATAAGTTGACAGAAGTGAAAGTCAAGCCAATATCCGAGAATATGATGGAACTTGGACTTTCTCCACTTCATGCGCGCATAAATATGATGCAGTGCCTCTTGCATATTGCATACAGATTAGATTTCAAGAAGAGCGCTGCTAGAGATGCTGACCAAGAATTGATGAAGCAACGACAGAAGATGATTCAAAACCGGTTTAAAGAGGATCTAAATCTGCTTATTGATGTGGTTAAACAAGGACACGGAACAACCAACGACGGAAACACAGCCAGAAGGTTTTTTGAATTCCCCGATTAAACTGCTGAAATAACGGGGCTGGATATAGAACTTATCCGCAGGTTTGTTGTAATTTTACAGACCATAACATCAGGTGAACATATAAAGGTAGAAAAGTTCAAGGAGTATACATGGCAAACTGCTGAGAGGTTCGTGTCAATATATGGTTGGTATAATATGCCTGTTACTGTGCACAAGATATTAATACATGGAGCAGAGATTATAGCTCATAACGCAATCGTACCTATTGGGAGTCTTTCTGAGGAGGCATCGGAAGCTCGCAATAAAGATTTCAGAAGACTAAGAGAGCACCATTCCCGCAAAAAGAGCAGAGTATGTTCGAACGAGGACATTTTCAATTTCCTTCTCCTTTATTCAGATCCACTTATTTCAGCGACAAGGCCTACTATGGATGCAAAAAAGAAAAAAGCCTTGTTTGAAGAAGTATGGGATTTATTAAATATTCAAGAACCAGACAATCAAATAGAGTTCTGCGATATCACTAATTTGGATCCTGAATCGTCAGATTCTGATTCTATCAGTAGTGATGATGATTCGGAGTAGATAATTAAGTGCTTTATCCATTATTTAATTCTTTTTAAAATAATTTTAGTTTATATAATTCTTTTTCATTATCTTTTAATTTATAATAATATATAATAATAAGTATTTCCATTAGATCTTTTTTTTTTAACTTTTTTATTGATCATTAAATGTTATATTCAAGATATAATTTTATTGTTACATATATTCAAATTGTTTATATTTTGTTTGCATTTTAATATAATAAAATCTTATATTCAAGATATACTTTTATTTAATGATATATTCAAACAGTTTATAGTTTTTGTTAGCATTTCTATGGTTAGAGTCTTTCTATTCGTCAGCAGCCTTTATTTAAATCTTTATTTTAAATAAGATGTTAGTATACAAATACAAACGTGATCATGTCGTCCTCGTAATGCTATCAATACTAACTAATTTATTATTAAGGGGCACAGGCCTACTATCACAGAGATTGAACAGTAAATTATTCAATGAACCATTATAAAAAAACTACCAAGACTTTAGTCCCCAATTTATCTGTCATTGATCTAGACGTGACTTAGGTACTTCATATTACGTTAACCTTTACCTAAGATCGAAACATAGTATAAAAATAAAAATAAAAATATTTAAGGATTTTTAAAAAATAAATCGCACCAGTGCCCGGGTTAAGTAGTATGCCAAAAAATCCTAAATAAATGGTAGTAAAAACACCTACGAGGAAATAAGGCGCAATCGTGCGATAGCTGAGTTATCGTCGATTTTAATGTCAACTCCATACAACATTTTCAAAAAAAAATTCTTTGTGAGCCGTTTGCAATCTTTTTCCGTAAATTTTATATTTATAAGCATATACTTAGTCTTCCGAAGCACATCCATGCAAAAAAACAGCCATTCAAAAAATTAAATGAAAATGTCTATGAAAGTTCATTTTCGGCCCACTGTGGCGGCTGTTGGCAAGGGTACAGACGCCAGCACATCAAGTTACTACAATCTGTCAAATTTCTTTAATAGATTTTCAACTTTATTGCTAATAGATAAGGCTCAAAGTTGATTGGGAAAATTTGACAGTTTCGGGTAGCTTGATGTGCTGGCGTCTGTACTAGTATAATTATACTTAATGGTGATACCTATTGACATTTAATTCAACAGTTGTGATCTTGGAAGATAACAATTCTTGAAAAAACAAACGTCAGTTTAAACTCTCACTCTCTCCTGCCCTTAGCCCAATTTATTTGGGGTCGACGCAAAATGTCTTTTTCTTCCATACTTCTCTATTAGTCGTCATCTCGGTAGTCCCCCCCTTTCTAACCATTTCATCATTCACACAGTCCAACCATCGTTTCTTTGGTCTTCCCCTATTCTTTTAGCCATCGACATTCATACTCAAAACTAATATAATAAAATGTGAGTTTTTTTTTGTACTAATAATAAAAATATCGCATATCTTTGGATGTTTTCAAGAATTTTATGACCGTAATTAATTACGTTTCCAAACACTTCTATTTAAATAGATAGTATTCGTTGACTAAGTGGCATGCACTAATGAGGGTCAAAGTTGAACATAAAACTTGCACTCAAACGGTCGCGTGCTTCGCTTAATTAACGTTCGCGTTGTTATCGCCACAATCAGATGCATCTTCTTGGCGTTTGTTTTCCATCCAATTCTGCATGGTTCGAGAGCTTTCCATTAAAAAAAAACTAGATTTACACAATTCATCGTGATACGAATCACAGACTGATAAATTGGTACGCTCCCAAGTTTGTTCCGTGCACGATTCTGAAATCTTTAGTTCTATTTACTTTTAAATACACCCTATGAATAAGATTACTTCCCGTCTCTACGCAAATGCATCGATAATACTGTACCATTCTAGTGCCGAGACTGTCTGAAGTGAAGAACAGATCGACGTCCCAAATATAAAAATAGAAATAGAAACACGGCAGTACTCCGCGCGCTTTTACACCGGCTTACTACGTCTAACCTAAAAGCTAAATTATAATAGCCATTCATTACATGTGCATCATTCCCAGTTAGCAGAAATGTCTCAAGACGAGGGATTCTTCAAAAAGTTCCACGATACTATAAACGGCGCTCTGGATGACGTGACGAGGAACAATTTCGCCAATTTAGAGTCGAACACGAAGCGAGTCTCCTACTTGTGCAGTCTACCGATCGTCAGAAATTACAATTTAATCGACGATTTGCAGAAATGCCAGACAGGCGGCGAGTTTCCCGTGAAAAAACACTTGGAAAAAGCGCGACACTTGAAGGATGAAGGGAATAAAGCGGTGCAGAAAGGTGACTGGGCGAAAGCAATGCAGCTATACAGCCAGAGCATGGTTCACATGCCGGAAAAGGAAAGTAAGTCCGTCGGTAACTACTTCGGGTAGTAACTGCGCATGCCCACGTAAAAGGTCATGCGATATGTAAACAAACAGAGCATTTTGTTACTCAAAACCAGTTTATTAAGGAAAATGGTTCAATAAATGCTCTGATTTTGCAATTATTTCCTAATGAAACTATTTTTGTTTACCATTATAGACATTCCAAGAGCTGGTGTTAGATTTAACCGCAATAGATATTAATTTACTAACACATTATTGTGTTAAATTGTTTGCCATATAGTACCTGTAGGTTTTCAATATGAATGCCTAATAGATATAATATTCTGCGAAGTCATTGTGTGCGATATGGCTCAGGGAACAATTAACTTTTCAGCTAAAGCTCTGAAAACGATGTTGCCAAGGTTTTCCTCAACAATTCCAGTTAATTGTATAGATATAACATAAAGTTCATTTATTTCTATATAATTTACGTGTCGCTTACATGTCTGTTGTTCAATCTCGGTGATACATATCTCAGTAAAACGACACGGAGAAGAAAAATAGATATAGGTACCGATATTGCACGTTAAATTTCAACAAAATGAATAACATCTGTTAGCACAAAGAATAGGGCATTTCCTGCCTACTAAGAACTAGATTGTATCTAGAGTAAAATTAATAAATAAATTAGTAGTTAAAAAGTAAATATATCTTTTTTACAGCTGAAGAGCTTTCAATAGTTTTAGCGAACCGATCTGCGGCTTTGAATCACCTGGAGCAATATGAGGACACTCTGTCTGATATCAAACGCTGCCTAGCTCTAGGGTACCCTCGCCATCTAAGGTACAAGGTGTACGAGAGACGAGCTAGGTGCCTCCTAGTACTGAAGAGGAATAAAGAAGCTATCAGCGCTTTTCAGTAAGATTTCGTTCATTTTTCTATTTTATATTGCGACTCTTATACTGAATGCTTTTTTTTGCATGCTCCAAATTTTTACAGGGTTATCTACGCATGAATATGAACCACTTTCACTATGGAACCAACTCTGAGGTCACAAAAAAAATCTGCTGTTTCATACATTTTGGTCAAGTAGGTATTGAACTTTTGTATTAAACAGCTGATTTTGTTTTCGTAATTTCAGAGTTGGCCCCATAGTAAAAGTTGTTCATATACATGAGTAGAACAGCCTGTAAAAATTTGGAGGCTGTAAAAAAAAGCATCCAGTACAATATTTTAGCCAACCCACAAATTATTTTAATAACGATAAAAATTCTGATAGAGGAAGATATATTTTTGATTTTCCATTTGCAGAGACACCATCAGCTCACTCGATGAAGCCACAAAGTTGGACAAAGAGAAAAGGCAGAAGATGCGCACAGACTCCAAACTTATGCTCGAAATATTGAACAAAGGTCTCGTCTTAGCCGGGAATCCCAAGGATCCAGAACCATTGAAGAGAACTCCACCTAAGCCAAAACTTCCTGGGAAGAACAATCCTCAATATCCTGCAGCTTCAGAAGCCATTCAAATAGATTATGATGAAGTTAAAGGGAGATTTGCAACTGCTACGAAAGATATTGAACCAGGAGAGGTACTGTTGGTAGAAAAGCCTCATAGTGGTGTCTTATTGGCGGAATATTCAAGCACACATTGCCAGAACTGTTTCATAAAGTACGTCCAATTTACATATTCCTCATCAGAATTTGAATATATGTATTTATTTTTTATAAAAACCATCATCTGCCTAGCCTTTTCCCAACTATGTTGGGGTCGGCTTCCAGTCTAACCGGATGCAGCTGAATACCAGTATTTTACATGGAGCGACTGCCTATCTGACCTCCACAATCGAGTTACTGGGTAATACGATTATTTTTTATAAAAACCGCTAAAGTAAAATATTTTGTTTCCAGGTGTCCAATTCCTCTGGCCTGTCCAAAATGTCCGAACGTCGTATTCTGCAGCGATAAATGTTTGGAAACAGCACAGAAATCTTACCACGCCTACGAATGCCACATTCTCCCGCTCATATGGAAGTCAGGTTGCTCAATTACCTGCCATATAGCGCTCAGGATGATCATACAACGCAAAAAAGAGTATTTCAACAATGTCAGTCAAGAATTGGATAACAAACCAACAGGACCTTACAAAACCGATGACTACAGAAATATCTATCATTTGGTAGCTCATGAAGATAAAAGGTCTAAGTTAGATTTCTTACATAGAACTCAAATGACAGCCTTCTTCGTCAAACTACTGGAAATCAGTGGTTATTTCGATGGGAAACCAAGAAGTAAGCCAGTAGAAGTAGATGAGCTAAAAACGATGGCTGTAGATGAAAAGTATAAGGAAGATGTGGCTCTGATCGGTGGCTTGATATTGAAGAACCTGCAAATCCTAAAGTTCAACGCTCATGAAGTGTTTGAGCTGCAATGTCCCAAACCCAAAGTGGATAAGAACGTCATCAAACATGAAGGAAAGTCAGTGTTTTTGGCGGGAGCCGTGTTCCCGACTCTGGCGCTGTTCAATCACTCTTGCGATCCTGGTGTTGTGAGGTGAGTTGATAGCTTTTTATTTAATGCAAGTTTTAGCCTTTTGTTTCCTAGATAATTATCATCATTTCGCAACAAATTATAGGCGTGGCTTTTTTTTATTGCCATTCATTCGTTGCATTTACAACATTCTTGAGTTAAATTTACAATAGCATACAAATTGTAACCGGCTTCTACGAAACATGTCATTAAATAGTGTTATGTGGTCCAGTTCATAATGCACATCACAGCCTATAGGTACCCGTACCTAATAGCAACGGGTAGTATCCTTGTAGTTGTAGATACTACCTACAACTTCCTAGGTGTTGCCTAGTTTAATTTCGCAAAATTGCATGTTTCAGATATTTCTCCGGCAATAACATCGTCGTACGCGCAGTGAAGAACATCAAGAAAGGCGAGGAAGTGTCCGAGAACTACGGTCCTATCTTCACGACTGTTCCCAAAGAGAAGAGGCAGGCAGAGTTGAAAGAACAGTACTGGTTCGACTGCCAGTGCACGCCGTGTGAACATAAGTGGCCCATGTATGAAGAAATGACAGAAAATTACATGAGATTCAAGTGAGTATCTTGATTTTAAAATAATTCCAAGCATTCTGCAGACTAAATATTAAAGAAGTAGATACCCTACTCTCGAAGTCGAATTTATCTACGTGGTTATAGCCGTTAATAACTTCACATGCTGTGACTGGTAGCGCCATCTAGTACTAAAAAGTGTAAACTCGGACAATCTCATCCTCATCAGACTTTTTTCAACTGACCAACTGCCACGTGGAAATCCCATTGGGAATTCTTAGTTCAAGCTGAATAATTTTTTAAATTGCAAAGTTGTTCAAAATGTAGGTGGCTTGTGAATCGAGAAGTTGCGAAAGCGAGAATATGTATGTTTTTTTTTTTTTTTTATATGGATTAATAATAATCATAATGCTTCTACCGTCATTTACAGATGCGACTCAGACCGTCCCTGCCCCAACGTGGTGGCAGTTCCATATGACAGCCAGGAGTTCATGGTACAATGCGGCCTCTGCCAGCAGTACACCAACATACTCAAGGGATTGAAGGCGTTGCAAGTAAGTTGAGCTCACGTATTAAAGCTATGTACCTAGTGTATATTATAAGAGGAAGTTAGATCAGGCAGAGGAGTAGGTATTTCAGTAGACGACGTTATAGGTACACACGGCGACATATCCAGCTGATCCAGCTATAAATTACCAGTTTTAGCTGACCTCGCACTGTATAGTTTTTCGTACAATCAGAAGTCAGCTTATACTGGTTATGTATAGCTTGATATGTAGCTATGCGTACAGTAAGCCTTAATAAGATTTTTTTTTTATTGTCTACAAGCTCTGCTCCATTACACAGCTTCATGCAGCATTCCATACAAAGTATAATACATATCGTATACATTATTTAATTAAGGTAAGTATATACTGATACAATATTCTAAGGACGAATTATTGTAGACACAATTAAATGAATCTTTGACCGTGTATTATTAATTATTGACGTTGACTGTAATGAACAACCGACGACCCCATTTTTTTCCACATTTGGGGGTATATTTATAAACTATGATTAAAGTCAAGTGACGTTTAAACGTCAAAAATGTTTGGTCGCATTAATCTCTTAACTTTAAACAACGTTTATGAATAAAGAGGTTTGTTTGAGGCAAAATAGTTCACATTCAAGTTCAATCCCAAGTGATAATAACTAAGAGCGAGACTAGTCTGCCACTTTAAGGGAATAATTTCGATACCTAGGCCACTACTGAGACCAGTTTTATTTATAAGATAGTACATATTAGGTATACATGCAGTCTGAAATCGTTAGGCACAGAAACGGCTAGCATTTGAAGAGAGAAGGAAATGATATTCCTAACTTTTGCGATGTATCCAACGAATATTCTGCCATATCATTTGTATTCACAATATCCATTACCCACTGAAGTAGACCAACCAAATTAGTACATCAAATGCATAAAGGTATTTCAGTAGATATCCGCGTAAGAAGACACGTAAATAAATTAGAGTATACATGAAAATTACACAATAAACATGAATGATATAACTTGATACACAATAATAGAACATATATTTTGTATGTCTATGTGCAAATTAAGTGAGAATTGTTTGAGTCAACTGACTGAAAACTTTATGAAAATTCCGTGACGATGTCGTCATACAGACGACGTGAATATGTATTAGGTTGTCTCATAAATTATTGCCAGTTAAAAGACAAATTATTTTTAATATTTTTTATTAATAAAAAATACATTTAATCAATTATATGTGACAATCCGCGGCTAAAGGTACCTTATGGACGTTTATAGTTTCGAAGATATTGAATGTTTTGTAAATTTTGCAAGAAATATAGAATTTTTTTTTATTGCTTTTTCGCAAAGCATAAGATCTGAAATTTATTTCCCTGTTATTATTTTTTATTTAACTTACAACGGCAACATAGTGTTCAAGGTGACTGAACTTAAAATGTCTGTTTCTCGAAATTGCACAATTTCGAATATAATTTAAAAAAAATTATATCTCCGTAACAAAACATAGTAGGAGGTTGATCTTTTTTGATATCTACAGCGTATTAATCGCAGATTACTAGCGTATGCATAACTCCATATCGACCACAAGGTACCTTTAGCCGCGGATTGTCACATAATTATAGTCTCCCTCGTTATCTACAACAGTCAGCCATCTACTGGGCAAAATTTGAATACCCTTCTCCCAAAATGAGGCAGGCTGGGACTCGAAAAAAATTTCAAGTTCAATTTAAATACTTCCAGAATTTTCGATTTTTTTCCTAGTATTAAATAAAATTTCAGAGCTCGAAATAAATGAAAGTCTGAAGGCGCAAGATCCGGGCTATACGGTGGATGTGGAACAGTCAGCCATCCTAGCTCCTCCAGCTGTTTATGTGTTAACTTGGCGCAATGAGGTCGTGCGTTGTCATGCAAAAGTTGGACTCCAAGTCGTTTTGGCCGCTTAATTTTTGACATCTCTGCTAGTTTGCGAAACTGCTGCGTATACAGATTGGCGTTAATAGTCTGATGAGATTCGAGGAGTTCCCAGAAAATCATTCCTTGCCAATCCCAGAAAACAGACAGCATAATCTTACGACCGTGTTCATTAAGTTTAGGCTGGGCTGGTGGGTTTTCCCCGCGAGGAATCCAATAGGCATGACGCGTGTTAGTTTCATAATGTATCCAGCTCTCGTCACATGTAATAATGTCCTTGTGAAAGTCTCGTCTATGCGGACGAAGTAACAAACTTTGACAAATGGCCACACGAACGGCCCGGTCGTGGTCCGTTAACGCATGAGGTGTCCAACGTGACATCACTTTGCGATATCCCATCGATTTGAGATAACGATCTATAGTCGTGTGGGGTTGTCCAAGAGCCTTCTCTAAATCGCGCGTACTATAGTCTGGATGTAGCTCAAGTTCGTGACGCAAAGCATCTTCATCAAAGCTGTTGGGTCGGCCTGGGCGAGGTTGATCTTCGCAGCTTATATCACCGGTGTCAAAACGCTTTTACCAGAAACAAACAGTCCGATCGCTAGTAGTACCCGGTCCAAATGCAGTGTTAATCTTTTTAGCCGTTTCTGTTGAAGAGACTTTAAGTCGATGCTCATGTAGCACAATAGCTCGCAGTTGACGCTGATCCATTTTCACTAAAGACTAATTATTGCGTTGCGTCCGCGCCTATTTATACCCTCACCATAAAAGATACTCATCCTTACTAGAAAGATCTAGAACTTTCTTGAATTCACTTTAGTTTAAATACGACAAAAATAAAATATGGCAAGAACTTATGAGACAACCTAATAATACTTAGTGAAAAAAGGGAACTGTAATGATTTGTCGCATCAAGCTACTTATTTCATGGACACGCGGTTTAAATTGCACCTGAAATGCGTGAACTACCCCGATTGATTACCATGTAACGGCCGAAAACAATAACCTATTTTCAGTTAAAGACAGATCGCTACTAATGATTATATTAGTCTATGCAGATGATAGCCAGTGGTGCCGATTCTGTTGTTGACAAATTAAACTAAAACTATATTTTATTAAGAAAAGGACAGAAGATAAATATTAGTTTAGTCCTGTCATCAAGCCTGCACCCTAATTGCGTAACACCATATTACTCTCAATTTGAATCATTTTGAAGCATATTGCTAATCCATTGCTCTATTTGTTTGAAAAATGTGTCTGTTCAACAACGTAAATAACGCAATGAATGTTGTTGAACTGTCAAAATGAAACCCATTGCTACTGATAGTGTGTTATGCAATTACCCTGCTGATTCCTAGATTATTGGGACGTTAAAACCAGATACAGATAGGTTTTTCTACCTCCAGTATGCCAAAACTGGTAATAGATAAGTTACTGGGTTCGGCCGTAATAGGATTACAGTTAGAGCCTGAAGGGACAGTTCTATGTGACGAGAAAACCGTTTTGAACAACGTTAGGAATTGAGAAAAACATTAGTAATATTATACACAAAGTTTATTCAATAAGTAAAATCGCAACCTACTTAATCTGCATTCGCGACTTATTTGCCAAAAATGTAAACAAATACAAGTTTATGGAAAAATAACTTTAATTCCTACACAATAAAGTTAAGTTTACGCTACAACTTCAAACATTTATATAACTTTTTCAAGAGTGCTAGTCACTCTGAAATCAACTTAACTGACATTGAAATAAAGTTGATATTTGTTTAATTTGAAATAATATCAATTTGAATAGACTTTAGTACAGTTACATGATTGTTGAACTTTATGAGATAGGGTCACATTCAAATTCATTCATCTATACTTCAATAAAATTATCAACATAATTTATAAAATAGGTGCTAAGGTTAAATCTCCTAAAATGAAGAAGGCACTATATTATGTGACAAGATCTTAAAATAATACATGATAACACAAACATACAACTAAGGGCTAATTTTTTCCAACGCAGATAGTTTTATCCGAGGAATAGTTTTGAATTTTTGACATTTCTTCCATACAAAAACTGTCAGACGTCAATTTTATTCCACAGTCAAAAGTTATCTGTCGATTGAAAAATCAGCCCTAACACGAATTAAACATAACAACATCACGCCTGTATAACAGCTTGCCCGACCTGGGAATCGAATCCAGGGGCCGTATTATTCGTAATACGGCTCCTGGATTCGATTCCCAGTGCATCTTTTTCTTTCTATTTCATTAAGAAAAGGACAAAAGATAAATATTAGTTTAGTCCTGTCAAATTAAGATAATCCATAGACAAGTTTAGACGTGATTAAAAAATTGGCTACTATAAATATGTCAATTTACATCAGGCGCTGACTAATTTGACAGTACTAAACTTAAACAACCACTTTAAACTTTAAGATTGCGTTTGTAAAAAGCAATTTACGCATAGATTGACTTTGTACCACACATAACTCTACGTTCTGCCTACATCTGACTATTCTAGGTATACTTGGGGCATAAATTTAGTTCCTATCCTAGAGCTTTCTCTCCAAAAATGTAACTACAGTTCAGTACATATAAATACCATAAACAGTGCTATAGCAAAATAAAGTCTCGTTCCTATACTGTTCGTCAACGTAATCATCAGTCTCAGGATCCCATATGCATCTCTGGCCGCACTTTACGCCCGCACCTTTCATTTCTATTATTGTTGATTGTACTACGATCTTGTACCTGAAATAAAGAGCATGGTTTTAAAGCAATTAGGAAAAAGCACCACAGATCAATAGATAGATAAACATATCGCGATCGCGGGTTTCACATCGTCATGGTCTTTGCCGAAACACGTCCACTAGGCCTCCCTCAATAATATGGCTAGTCTTAAAAATACTTACCGACAGTTGGGATGCTTTAATTTGTTTCTAAACAGCTTCATGATTATTATGTTTTACTTCTGAGTTGCAATTAGGTAAGTAATAGTCAAATAACTTTTTTTTACTCATTGAACTGAAATACAGACACGATGGTCTTAGTGTTACCGCAATAACCAATCTGACCGTGTGCATTTTAATCTTGGCCACAGAGTCATAACATCTTATTTATTTTGGCTGTGACTGTACACGTGAATCGCATTGCAATTTAGGGGGAGGCGAGTATAACCTGGGGCCGTATTACGAAGTATTAATGCCATCATGATTCCAGTGCGAAAAAAGGATGGTGCTATCGGTCATGCATAGCTCCGTCTCTCTCTTACACTGGAATATTGATAGCATTCAGCCGTCATAATACGGCACCTAGCATTACACAGCTCAAAACTAAACTGCCAAAATTACTTTGCAGTCTATAGAATGAATGGGCCCGCGTAAAGTAACAAACCACATCAAAGAAAATTTCAACTGCTGAGCGCCGCAAAATATGCTCGATTGTCCTCCAATTATCATACATTGCCGCCTGATGTATTTACTGCATCATAAATACTATACAGTGTCCCAGAAATCAACGTCCATAAATCAGAAAAACTTAGACCTGTAATGATCTTGCAAGCCCTGTGATTACAAATAAAAAGGTTTTCCGATTTATTTTTTTATACTTATAATTTGAAAAGTACATGACCAAGATATTCTTTAAATATTTTTCTTGTAACTGTCACGACTTAGGCTATCACTCGTTTCCAGCTAGTTCTTGATTTCTGGGACACCCCGTATAACAAATACCTCTTCATATCGAGTTCTTGTACTCTCTGCCGTATTCCGTTGGCAATGACCTTGGCCCAGCGCGGCGCTTGATCAGACCGGTACTGACGCCCCATCAGCTGTTCTTGCATCGTCGTTAGGATTATGTCTCTTACGTTGGCTGCTTGGAATCTGAAACACGAGTTGAAACATCTAATACCAACCTTAAAATATTCATTTATGAACTCTCTCTGACAAAAGGAGGCCTCCTTTCTGCCTACAGGCTAATATTATGATATGCTATTCTATTGTAAAGATGGAGGACTAAGCTGACTTACAGCAGACCAATAGTTTTTGTTTTATCAAAGTAAAAAGCTAGATCATACAAAATTATGTAATTTTTTTTTTCAATGCAAAATTGTAGTAGGTACTTCTTCTCCTAACATGCTTCTTTTTACAAAAACAAAATATTGAACTTCGGGCAACAAAAATATTTGCTCAGTCATCGTGTCAATAAGTCTTCATCAAAACATCAAAACGTTATCATACTTTTTGCCAGGGTCGCGGGTTGTTCGAAAGAGTTACCGTGGCCCTTGGCACAGGCAACTGAAGAAAGACGGATGGGTTTTAGCCCGTAAAAGTCTGACACGCCCTCCCGCTCCGCCCAGAGCGAGAGAAGTTATTTGATAATAAAAAAAAAGTTATCTTACTTTTCCCCAAGGCCTGGTCGTACTTCATATTTAGGAGGTGCAAGAGCTTTTTCTTCCGCTGGACTGACCTCTTCCACTATATCTAAGTCAGGTTCTTCAACCACTGGCGCTACTTCTTCAATTTCTGAAATCAACAACACATTTCGTTAGACTTGAATTAGGAATCCGCTGGATGCGGGAAGCACAGAAGCGGTCGAAGTGGCGGTACTTAGGGGCGGTCTATCTCCAGCAGGGAATGTCATTCCGCTGAAATGATGATGATGAGCCTTGACTTTGTTGCCGTACATACATATATTTTTATACTTACATACAAATATATAGGATGACTGGTAATTAGTGATCGATACTTAAACACATGATTCTACTCATCATTACAAACAACTTTTACTATCAGACCAAATCCGAAATCGCGAAAAAAAAATCAGCTGTTCCCTACATTTTGACGACTCGTACGAACATAAATGTAGGGAACAGCAGATTTTTTTTCGCGATTTCGGATTCGGTCCGATAGTAAAAGTTGTTTGTAATGATGAGTAGAATCATGTGTTTAAGTATCGATCACTTACCAGTCATCCTATATATATAATAATAATAATAATATTCCACAACTTTCACACAACGCCATCTAGTCCCAAACTAAGCAGAGCTTGTGCTATGGGTACTAGACAACTGATAAACATACATACATATTTCTAAATACATACATATTATAGATAAATTACACCCAGACACAGAACAAATGATCGTGCTCATCACACAAACATTTGTCCTGGGTGGGAATCGAACCCACGACCTTGTGTATAGCAGTCAGGGCCTCTGACCACTAGACTAACAGGCCTGTCCGAAATACAGTATGTAAATACAGAGGAACCTACGATTTTCGAGATATTTCTTTATTGACTCCAATTTATTTAGAAATCAGATGAGATTTTTTTTTTTATCAGGAGTATAAATAGTTATGCAATTCATTGACTAATATATTTTTATTTTTTCATGTTTTTTTTTTGTCTAGTCCCAAGATACAGACTAAATAGACTGTCTAGTTTGGGGCTCACAGGCAAATATTGTATTGTATTGTAATATTGTATTTCATCACCACGGCTCGCTCCCTTCCACAAAGTGCAGGCCTGAGTCCCAACAGTGGGAAAATTATATGCTAACCTAGTTGTAGGTAATATTTAAAGCTACTCATGTCATCCCAACTTGGTGTTACCCTGTGAACCTGATTCCTGTATTACCTGGTCAATAAAACATTTTGTATGTTCTATTTACTTAATTCATTTTAAAAATTAAGTAGTACGTTACCATCTTCCTCATCTGCCATGATGGGTTAGGAACTTGTTAGCATAAGAAGTAAATTATCTGGAACGAAAAAACATTCAACTTTTATTTTATTTATAGATGTAAAAACAATCTGATTAGTGGATATAAAAAATTGGTTGTCTGTAAAGTCGGTTTACGGACGATCATTTTACGAGATCAACGTCATAATGGAAGTGATAGATGCGTCACAATCCGAACGCTTAGGCCGATTTGCCTCTCTTTTGCTTGTTCCGCGCTCTCGCTTGCACGCTTGGCTCAGGCGGAATGTGACAATGAGCCATGCTTTTTCGTGCGTGCAGCCGGCGTTCATCGATTTATAAGACGTTATCACGTCAAAAATAAAACTCAATATATAACAACATCAGGCATTAAGTAGGTGTACCACACTATCAATCACAATCTGAGTCATCTTTAAGGATATCGCTAACCCATTGCTTCAAAAAATTTGTATGCTGAATGCAATGAATATTGTTGAACTGTCAAAATGAAAGCCATTGCTTCTTAAAGTGTGTTACGCAAGTACCCCGCTGGAGCATTTGATGTTCTCAAAATAGAAATTTTCTCAGAAATACAATTATTTTTGTGTTGTTGCGTGTTACTATTACTTAGGAAGCAGCACAAACTCAACTTCCGCCATAAGTGCGACTTTAGTAAAAGAGCACAAGTAACTTATTTATTTGTTCTAAAATCCACAAAGTTTTTTTTTATATTATACAATTCTTTTCTCAGGACACAGAAATGATGTATCGCCTTGGCCGTGCAGCAATGGATGGAGGACAGTATGGAGAAGCAATGAAGAAATTTGTTGCCATACTGAAACTTTATGATGGTACACTGTCCCCTCCCTATCGGTCTTACTATGATTGTGTTCAAGACCTTAGGCGTTGTATGTTAGCTATGGGAAACTATAGTATTGTTTAGAAGCATAGAGTTTATAGTGCAGTAGGCCACATGTCAGTGGTAACAAAGCCTAATATAAGTTGGCATCCTATTCTATTCAAACTCCTTACTATGCTAGGCCAGTTCAAGCTCCAAGTGTTTCCACCCAGATGCGGTCTACTGCACCTGTTACGTTTTGTCATATGTCCAATTTTTCGTTTTTTGCCACTAATTTGGGACTATTTTATTTAAGTATTAAATTTGTTTGTAGATGTGTTTCGTGATTATTGTTCAGTTTAGAATTTGTTCTTTTATTGAAGTTATTTTATACAAATGTTAGATTTTTTTTAATGTGTTTTTACTGACCAAAGTTGTAACTGTGCTACTAACTTAGAATAATTTGTTATTAATATTCAAATAAGGGTACAATACATTTTGTTTTTATTCATTTCCTTTTATTATTTATTACTATGCACAATGGTCAGCTGCCAACATAGAATGAAGCCATAACCTACACAATTTTCCTAGCCAGTAAGATCCAGCAAGACAGCGGCGGGAGAAGAGCCAGCAAGAGCCTCCATGGTTACTCTTTTAAAAATAATTGGCTATTGCAATGTTTGCAAATTACTGTTCTAATAGGTATGGGAGGACAGTGTAAGAACAAATTAGAAAACAGTCTACATTCTCACATTCTCAAAATATAAAAGAATCAATTTAAAAGATAAATAAAAACCTATTAAAACCAAATGGCATGCAATCCATAAATGTGTTGCCCAAAGATTACCTATATACATGAAGAAAGTAAGTATTCGTTCTTACAAAAACGACAAGCGCAAAGTGAGCAAACGAAAACCAATATTTTTTTATATTCTTTGACCCAAAAAAAAACCAAAGCTAAAAATGCTACCGGCAGTCGCTTTGTAACCACCATATGAATCCTGCAGTCCTCTACTACTACTAGTTTTCTACGGGTAAATTCCTCAGGTTCCTCATTGTTTTTCTTAGGATTCTAATCTAACCTCAAATGAGCCATAATTGTTTATCAGTAACTTTAATACTGTGTTAGGTGTTTGTTATAACTTACATTTATTTGGAGAGAAGTCCCGAACAATGATTCTCCAGCGTTGATTCAAAAAATTACACAAAATACCGTAGACTGAGTAAAGAAAATACAATAGTTTTCTTTCCGTTACTATGACAACAATAACATGTCAATGTCATGTCATTCATTTATCGAATGACATTGACAGATAATGTCAAAATGCTTGGGTTCCGTAGTAAAACAAGGAACCATTTCGCCAAGTCTACTATTTCTATCATCCGTCCACCTCGGCGACCCTTGGTAATAAAAAGCTGTAATTTGGAATGGATATAGATAGGAATCACGCCTACAAAGCTGTGGCAAAATTTCAAATAAAAAAAAATGCTGTGGGATCTCCCTTAGATGTAAAGCGGGATGATTATTTTTACTCTACTTTTCCATCGTGAATAAGTCTTATAAAAATCTTATTTATCTCTTATAGCTATCTTTACAGATCTTAGAACTAATTCTATAGTGTAGCTATCAACTACCACTCTGTTTGTATACTTCTGCAGGCTTTCACAATTCGACTTGTGTTTAACCTCGAGCAGCAATTTAAGTAATTAAATTTAAGTAACAACAAAAAACTTTTCATTACGTCCTCCTGTAAGTCATTTATCACTAAGATAAAATTCAAGAGGCCCCAAATAGCTGCCCTTGCTTAGTTGGACTTTGTATAGTATGGTTCGAATTCGTACCCATTGTAGTCAACATACTTCTGTCTGTTTTTCATGTAGCTGCGGAGAACGATAACAGCAGGCTAATTGCGTAACACACTATCACTAGCAATCGGTTTCATTTTGACAGTTCAACAACATTCATTGCGTTATTTAAGTTGTTGAGCATACACATTTTTCGAACATATGGAGCAATGGATTAGCAATATGCTTCAAAATGATTCAAATTGAGCGTAATAGTGTGTTACGCAATCAGGGTGCAGGTGTGGTTTGCAGCCAATTACTCTAGTCAATGGTTTTTGGATATATTTTCGATTACAACCGCAGATATAACTTTATTTTCATAACTTTTGTAAAAAAATACCATGAAATACCTACAAGGTAATTTTTTTCAGAATATAAAACTGTGCATACGTAAATATTTATCCCATCTACGGAACCCTTCACTGTGCGTGGTCTGACATGCACTTGGCTAGGATTTTTTTTAATAATCTGTCGTCCAAAAAAATACGTTTGTTCATTTTCTAACTCAACTCATCAATGCAACCACTTTTTCTAAATCCATTGTCAGAACTCTAACAAACCCCGAATAAACCTTTTTATCAGAAATGTCAAAGTGCGTTACAGATTTTCAAAATTATTTTATTCTAGCATGAAAGTAGACAAAGCTGAAAATTCTTCTTCTTGGGAATGTATAAATCTGTCCCTTACTAAACAACTTTTATGTTCAAGTAACGACATTTCTAAAACCGCGGACTTGAATCACGCGAAAAGCATTTTGTTTGGGAACTGCAACTTTGACATGTGTTTCAATTTTGGGGATCGAAAACAAGAATTAAGATTAAAATTTAACTAATTAGTGTTATTAATAAAATGGCTACATACGATAATAAAATTTGGCTCCTCAAAAACATACGAGATGCATTTATTGCGACCGACGACACCGTTTTATGTGAGATCGTTATGGCTGGAGAGGATTTTTCGAAAGTGTTTCAAAATAAAGCTATTGAAGAGAAGAAGAGGATACGGGAATTGAGGTTGACTCAGCCAGGACCTAGCAAAGGCAAAGATGGCATGGGAGACATATCTGAGGAGGAAGTGGGAAGAGAAATAGTGACACAATTCGATCCTTACCCTGATATGGATGATAGTGAGGATGACGACCCGTTGTGCGGCAGCTACGTCCGCTACGAGGAGTTTGGAGGACACCGGTATGGTTTTACACATCCATTAAGTCATAAAATATCTCTGTTATGGTATTAATTAGGTCAGACATTTACATTGCTTATCTGGTGGTAATATAGAAACATTGGAGGTTTCAGCTTTCATCAACCTCCAGAATGTTCTCCACACCATACTTTTTATCTCAACAGAACAGTTTGTTCTTCCTTTTGAACAACATTTATATTACTCACATTGACTCACTGCTCTACTGACCCACTTACAGACTTTAAGTGTGATGCTATGTCAATTATGTCATACTTTGTTATTCTTCTTATGACATCATTTTGGCATAACAGTTTGTAACCAATATGAGTAATTATTACATATTTAAGTTCCTCATTTATACTAATTAAATTGTCTAACCTATTTTCATAATTTTCTAGGCAAAGATCCAACACAGCACAATGGCTAGACAAAAAGGAGCAAGCACTGAAAAAGGCAGCTAAAATTAAAGTAATAAAATGGGAGGATTCCTCGCCTCTCACCACAGACCAGCTGGCGGAAGTATTCACAAAGTTAGAAGTTAAAAAGCCTGAAAAACAGAAATCTTTATTAGCTGAACAACTTCAGAACTGTCCAAACCTACCTCACCGTCAGTATTTGGAGTATGCAAAGTTTGATGGGACTGCACAACTAGGATTACCTTTAAAGTCATTCAAGATTTTCATGACAATGCTTTCGGAGAAGCATCAGAATTACCCCCTAGTTGTGTGTGTCATTGCCAGTGCTAAGATCAAGGATTTAATTGGCTTCACATGCTATAAATACAGGTAAATGCTTGACTATTAAACCCGTTGTGTGCCAACCAGACAGAATAGAAATTTTATTGTTATCTGTACATATGGTGTACATTTGATGTTCAAGAGGTTAATGCTGATATCAGGTAAAGCCATTTAATTAAAGAGCTTATCATCCTTTCACTTTAATCGGTAGCAGCCCGGAATCTAGGTCTCATCAGCAAAAGTAAGCAAAGCTGTAGTAAAGAACATTGGTACATGCATTTTTCAATGTGTTCTGGTTTATTTATTGATTCATGAGCCTGCTTCTCTAATAACTATTTGTTTAATTATTTTCGGGAATCCCTGAAAATGCGTTTTGTTTAGAAGCATAGATAAGTAGGGTTGCCATAATAATATGTGTTCAAACCAAATTTGACAATTTTTTTTTTTTAACAGAAAATTTAAAGAAATAGCTACTGCTGACGTAATCACCATCCAGATCCTCCATCCCCCATGTCATGCCCCCCCCCACTCCCCAGTGCTTATTATGTGGGTACTATAGGGACACCTCTGCCTACGCCTTTGGGTGTTACAGAAGATCTTTAGTTATGTTGTGTGTAATATTATATAAATAAATTTACATTACAAAAATTCTAAATCCCATAAACAATAATAACAATTTCTTCTTCAGCATTGAACACCCAGACATATCACTTGGATCTGTGCATGATTACGGACTTTGTATAGCAGAGGATGACGGAGAAGTTGACTGGGCATTCCCGTGCCTTGATGCCAATGAGCCTTGTTCCAAATTTGGGTTCACATGTCTCGGTCTTGTGGAACTAAAGAATAAAAATGCAATGACCTTACCTCCGTCGTCTATTCCTGAAGACGGCATGAGTGGGGCCTTTCATGTGTTCTCTAAGGTCACAGATTCTGGTCAAAGTCACCATAATGCATCCAGGCACAACACAGGAGGGAGTTCAACATCTGAAGCTGTTTTAATAGCACTAAAGGCTTTGAATGAAGGTAATGTTGTTAGTTACTATTTTAGTTTTACCTAATTCAATCTTTATTTATTTAAATTATATCTTCCAGTAGGTGGACTTGATGCCACAAGGCATTCTCTGCCAGTCAACCTCTAATCCGATCCTTGGTAATGCTAGATCATGCGTATCTTATGAATCTGATATACATGGTGACACAGACATCAACGCGCAAACTGTCACCATGAATTCAGCACATGATTCTAGATAGAAATGTTTAGATAGATAGTCAAACCATTTATTTGCCGCACACAAAAGAAACCACTACACACAAAAGTACAATTAAATGATCGGTTATCAAAAGAAAATTGCTGTTTCATAGGAAAGTGCAATATAAACGCGGTCAAAATGTACGGAACAGCTATTTTTTTTTTAATAACTTGCGAAAATTTTCAACGCAAGGAATCATTTCAGTTCAGAATCATGATTCTGAACCCCTGCCAGCCCTGCACCAGGCGGAAGGTGAGGACACCGTGGCGCATGGCCGCGGCGTCCTCACCGAACACGGTTGCTTCGGGAGGTTCCTATTCCGTATAAGGCGAGAGGAAACGCCTGGGTATCACCATTGTGTGGATCACCCGGAAGACACGGTGCAGGTCTGCCCGGCTTGGGCGGAGCACCGCCGCGTCCTCACGGCGGTGATCTCTAGCGTCCGGCCCTGGTCCAGGCCATGGTACGGAGCGAGAGTACATGGGAAGCCGTCACCTCCTTCTGCGAAGCTGCGAAGCAGTAATGCTTGCAAAGAAGGAGCCGGAACGCGTGAGGGAGAGGCAACCTTTGCTCGCTCACGCCCCTAGTCGCCGCAGAAGACGGCCTGGGCGTCCGGAGTCAAGAGCCGGTACGACATCCGATCACCGTAGGCGCGGGCTTGCGGACGGCGAGCAATGCGCAGTTCGCCGTCCGGTAAGGACCAGGCCCGGTTCGACGGCGCTGTGTTCCACGCGCGCCTCAAAGATATGTCAGCAGTAACTGACGGGGTCCGCTAGGGCCGATGCCTGCCAGAGTCGCGGGTTGTTTGAAAGAGTTACCGTGGCCCTTGGCACAGGCAACTGAAGGAATACGGATGGGTTTTAGTCAGTTAAAGTCTGACACGCCCTCCCGCTCCGCCCTGAGCGGGAGTAGTTATTTCATAATTTCCCACCACAAAAAAAAAAAGGGGGTTCACAATCATGTACTGAATTCATGGGGATTCAGGGTGGCAAGTACGTAAACGCGCAACCTGTTACTAATAACAGGTTCCTGCCCTCCTGTATGTCCAAAGACCAAGACCATTTTTTTTTAATTAATTCTGTTACTCTTGCAGGTACTGGAGAAACAGACCTAGGCAAGATGCAATCCCACATAATGGCGACAGAGGCACCTCAGTACAAACCCTACAAAGTGCAACTACTTCGCAAAGTGAGAACTAACACGTCGGTACAACTCGGCATCTCGCTCGACAGGATAGAGGTGGAGCCGCTAGTCACGCATAAACACGCTTTTTGGGTAAGATACTTTTAGTTGATACCACACAATAATCAATGAATCTATCTAGCCTTTTCCCTTTTATGCTAGTCAAAGATCTACGAATGATAGCCGGGACCAACGGCGACTGACCTTACCTGCTTCGTCTATTCCTGAAGACGGCATGCTGCTCTCAAAACGGCGAAAGAAAACATCGAAAGGAGGAAAGGAAGGCATGTCTGAACCCAAAATTCGAAGACTTGTGACATCTATCAACCTGCACTGGGACCGCGTGGTAGATTAAAGCCCACTCTCCAAGAGAGGAGGCCTGTGTCCCAGCAGTGGGAACAGCTATGTACCTAATAAAAATATTTTGTATTTTCCCATTTCGTTCCATGTGCAGTCAAAATCGAAGTACTTTCTACACAGCATAGACTCGGTGGCGTGGTGTCAGATCCTGGAGACACGGGGGAACAGGACCACCTTCAGGATAGTTTACTCACCTAGTCATAATGCTGCCTATGGTGATAGAAGTAGCGCAGGTAATTGCATTCTTATTTATTTATACCGTTTTCACTTTATAAGGTGTATCAATGGCGCCATTTTGAAGTGTACTGGACTACGAGGAAAGGTACTAGCATAAAAACGCGAGTTTTCGGTCCCGTACAGATACAGATCTCTGCAGGGTCTTCGGCAGGAAACGGTGACGTGTTTTATCTGTTCCTTTACTTGTAAGCGCATGCAAGTATACTGTATATGTGGGACTATTCACCCGCACAGATCGCTACCGACTTGTCTTGTTGTAGAACCCGCTACTTTAAGCAAGCACCGTAAGTACGTCGGGAGTACGCGTTTAACGCATGGCTTGGAGAGCCATGCGTTAAATATCGTATACCAGAGATGGTGTGTTTCAACCATTTTCATAGTTAAGGAATCGAATCTCCCAATTTATTTTAGGGAAGAGGTAGACTAACCATATTTAGCACTAGCTCTTCCCCGTGACTTCGTACGCGAGAATTTCGTATTTTCTCTTACAAATTCTATCCCACCTCCACATCAAAGCATCGCCCGCCCGTGCTTTTTACTTTTTTAGCGTTCGTTCTGACTTTTTTCATTTTGCTCGTGTCCTAATGGTCATAGCGTTTTGTTTATCAGCCTGATTACCTTTCTCGAGAATTGGGCTATCAATACAAAAATATTTTTTCAAATCCGACTGGTAGTACCAGAGATTAGCACGTTCAAACAAACAAACTCTTCAGCTTTATTATATTAGTATCGTAGGACAGTAGTAGACGTAGCACATCCACATACAAATAATCATAAATTTTTCTTATAGATGAAAAGATTCTAACAATACATTTACATTTCCAGGCAACACCTCAATGTTCCAGCCAAATGCGACATACAAGATGCACGACTTTGAATGTGAACACGACATGGCTAAAGAAATTGTTGAGAAAGTGAACACAATCCTAGACTTAAGGAACAGTCCGTGCCGCCGCGAATATAAGACTGCCAAAGAAAAGAAACTACAGACAAGACGAAGTTTTCACACCAAACATTTGAGTTGAGTCTTGTAGATACTCCTGTACAGTGTAATATACTCCTGCAAAAGTTCCTTTAAAACACTCTTAAGATTAGCGAGTGATACTGTATACATAATTAAGGCTCGAAGTGTAACATTATAACGAAGGCCTCACATGTTGGGTAAAATGTAGTTCCCAAAATACCAAGACCCAATATGTAGAGGCGTCAATCACATCTAGTATTTAAATAAACCTGGGATTGGAGAGAAAAAATTCGTTAAGCATATCTCAACCGTTCAGAATTATTTAGGTTTAATTGACCAGGAAAATTATGTTATTTTAATCTAGTCCTTTCCTGCCCTGAATAATTTCAAATGGACTTATTTATCCTCGATATTATAGAACGGTATATTCTCAGTTTAAATCAGCATTATGTGTTATAATTATAATTGGAGAGATGTATAAAATACCCGTGTAGTGTATGCTTGGAATGGGCTTAGTGAGTGCAAGGCATGTGGAATGAGGCTTCCAGCCAGTAAATAACTTTCGGTGAAATTAAATTCGTTCACAAAAAGGATCGGTTCATACTGTAGTGTTGAATGCACTCCGAAATAAATCTTATGTTTCTTGTAATACGGGAGTTTATTCTTAAGCAATGAGTAAAATTTTAATATTACAAAAATAGCAAGACTGTCAGTACTGCTTCAAAATCTATGAAAAAAAAAAAATCCAGAAGAGTATAGATGCTACAATGTGAATCGAATTAAGGTTAAAATTTTAATAATTTTGTATCTAGAAGTAAGACATTTGTAACATCTTAAGAGTGTTGTGTATTTCAGTGTAAATGAGTATTGAGTCTTAAATTTTATGTATTATATTCGTTTAAGTTTTAATAACTTATTTTCGTCCATATTTAAGTTGCGTTAGAATTAATTAAAGCGTTTAACGTCGTACAGAAATCCTGATGCAAATATACATAGTTTTAACCAAAATTATGTTAAAGATGTCTCGGATAGTTTTAACTGTGATGTCTTTTATTCTTCCTAGTATTTCTAAACAGAGCCACTAGTTGCAATCGTAAAGAAATCTTAAGTATCAGTAGTGATTTAAAAGATCCCCAAAACTATTCACATGCTGTGCAGAATTTTTAAAATGAACTAACCGTCAGGCTTTATTATTAATGAAAAGTGCATTTATAGTTCCTATGTTCACATTTACATTAAAATCTAAAACTCTTACTAGTGCCGATGTTACCACTGAAACTGTCGATAATTATAATTCTCATTGATATTTACCGGTCGTCTAAAAAAATGAAATATATTCTAAGTTCTACAGTATGTTGTGATGCCGCTCAGATTATGAACAAACCTCCACTGCCAGAAACAGCTCAATTTTTAATTGGAAGTGATCCATTGTGTGCCTTATTATAATAATAATTAGTTATAAATTTGTACCACTGGGTAGACAGATATTATTGTGCTGATTAAATGTATGGGAAATGAAATAATGAACGTGTTTTAACTTTATAAAATGTTTGTATGGAATAGATTTGCAATTATACTTAATTTTCTTTTAATGAAAGCATTTTGTATGCAATGGATTGCTTCATAAATATTCAATGTACAATCTTAATTCTAATATTTGAATGAATGAAATAATTTATGTGATTATTTAATGTTGATTTCTGTATGAATCGAATTTATGTATCATGAATGAAATGTAAGTTACAATGAAATAAATTGTTATTCATTATTTAAAAGTATGTCCTTGGTTTCTATTATACCTACAACCCCGTTTCTGGCAGCAAAATAAAAATCATAAACATTTCATCCGAAACATGTCCACTAGTGGAAGTAGACCTCCCCCAAGCATCACCACTTCGACCAGCACTCTAATTGCGTACAATATTACTCTCAATTTGAATCATTTTGAAGCACATTGCTAATCCATTGCTCCATATGTTCGAAAAATGTGTCTGCTCAACAACGTAAATAACGCAATGAATGTTGTTGAACTGTCAAAATGAAACACATTGCTACTGATAGTGTGTTACGCAATTAGCCTGCGGTTCTGTGCTTCTCGCATCCAGCATACTCCTGCGGCTTTCACAAGGTTATCGGTCCACCATATGAGAGGCCTTCCAAAGCTACGTCATCCGATACGCGGTAAACTCCAGAACCTTTCGGCTCCATAGGCATTGCTCGCAGAAAAGAAAATAACAAACACAAATTATGTAATGTTAGTGTTTTTATTATAAAAATATTTACACAGTTAATTTATGATATTATTATATTTACAACTAATATCTACTGATATTATGAACAGCTTGGTTGTCCGCGATTATCCTAGATTAAATATTGCCTCTAGATATGGCAACAAATTAGCTTTGTTATTTAAGTTTTTAAGATTTAACATTCTCTTACATGTTAATGGCACATTTTACACAGATGCACTATTTATTGGGTGTTGATTTAGAAGACCACCAAATTCTCAAAATGCGTTTTGCGCTACAATACTTCTTAACAGAGACAGTATAAGACGTAAGCTGTAGTTTGCTAGAATGATTGTAGTACACATAACATGCGCCTGTGATGGCAGTCATGAAATTTATGGCAATGGGGTTTACAGTGTTAAAAAAAGCTCTAGAGAAATACCAACTTATTTTCATAAATGAGGGGTATACAATCAAAGTTGGTAAAGTACACAGTGCCAAAATGTTCAGTAAAAGATAAAGACGATTATCTTTACGCAAATTTAAACTCAACTCACTTGGACTTTGCTAGGTTTGTTTGTAAAGTCAATTTTCAATTTGAAATAAAAGTCGAGATTACTAGAATTTGTATAAAGTTATTCTACAGGGTGAATATAGATATGAAAACAAATGTGTTGCAATTTAAATCTCACTTTTAAAATTTTATGGACTTTACCAACTTTGATTGTATACCCCTGAAATAATGTTTCAGTGATGTCATTTAATTGTAAATTGCAGACGCTGTGTGGTGGTTACTGCAGTTAGGAAACCATAGCTTTAGTGTTACATACAGAGTGCTTTTTCAGGATTTGGTTATATTTTTGATACCATGTATGGTTTTAATTACATAGACATAGACTCCCAAAACAATGCTTCTGCAATTCTTCCAAAATCTGCTCTGTTCAAAATACATCTAAAATCATTTTAGCCAGTTGCCAGAGACATTTTACAATCTAAGTATATACTATGTACAATTCCAGGGTTTAATTATTTTCATTCTATTGGTCCCACAGTGCTATTCTCTAATATGTAATCTGTGACCATGCTGACAATATTTTCGCTTTGGGTCAATATTACTTCGTCAAGTTCATTTGCCTTTTGGTACAATGCTCTCGTCTCTAAGACTGATTTGTGGAGCTTCTGTTGACTGTCAAAGAGTTTGGACATGTTAGGTTTTCCTTTGAGGAATTCTATGTCTTCATTTGATAGGGCAGAATAGGACATTCTTGATCTGCTGGGTGCTTTTACTGCCATCTGGTATTGCCTGTAAGCAAATATTAGGAATAAAGACGGTAATATCTGAAAAGAGTGGAGGGAGGCCTTTACCCAAGAGTGGGACAGATCAGGCTAGAAAAAAAATATACTGGATGCTTTTTTTAGAGGCTCCAAATTTTTATAGGGTGTTCTACTTATGAACCTGAACAACATTCACTATGTGACCAACTCTGAAATCACAAAAACAAAATCGGCTGTTTAATACAAAAGTTCAATACCTACTTGACCAAAATGTATGAAACAGCAGATTTTTTTTTCGTGATCTCACAGTTGGTTCCATTCATATTTATGAGTAGAACACCTTGTAAAAATTTGGAGCCTGTAAACTTAATCATGCCATATATCTTAGGAGAGGATTATACCTATCCAATTATCTTACACAGCAAAAATCTGGTTGCTAAATTGATTAATGTCCAGCAACAAACCATGATAGGATGAATTTCTGATGACAAATATCTGCCTTTCCAGTGAAATAGTAAATAGCTTAGAAGAGGTCTTTGAAGGTTTGATTCTTAAGTTAAAAATGGCAATTGTTTTGTTATTCTTTAAGATGGCAGTGTTTATGGGTTAAATTAGGTAAATACGTACTGTCTTAGGTCATGGTATTTGTTTCGCCTCTCATTTACTTCCTTCTTCCACATCTCTTTCTCTGCCAAGAGTTTCTGATAATATCTGAAACATTATCACAATAACAATGCTCAATTTTGACACAAATTCACTTATGATATATATAGCGTCGTTACTGATATTAGTAATAGTATCTTTACCTCGTCATTTCCTCGGAGCGTCTCTCGTTCGCATCTGACTCCTTCTTATTGGGGTTAACATTTTCGGACATTGTATGAGTCACTGAAAGAAGAATTTAGATTACAAATCATTTCACTTAATCCAACAGGACATGCCAAAGGTATTTTAACGTAACACACAATGGGATAGCTTCACAAATTCAAATAAAATGCTCAAGTATCAACACACCTATTGAGTCTCTTCGTTCAAAGAAAGTTGAGCGTCTTCTTCTCGGTGGAGACCGAAAAGATTGATGTACTTCAGTCTCATTCATAGAATTCTCCATTATTATCACTTTCACCAATTGTTGAACTTATTGTTTCAACTATAATACAAAGCAAAAGTAAATATTTTCAAAATTACAAACACGGCATGACGTTATAAACGGACGCCGTCATTGACGTATTGCGCGTTCGGAAATCCAGTCCACACCATGGACTACTATTTATACAAACCAAACGCGACCTCGTGTCGCCGTAATGAGTCTATGGTCCAAAGGTCTAACTTTTTATATTATAGTACTCTGCGGGTCTAACCCCCACGGAGATCTAACTGCACCATTCATGCCGGCTACGGATTTTTTAAAACATTTTGAGTATATTACTTGGCAGAGAGGACATTCAAAATAGCCTTTTATAAAAACAAGTATTTCTCACAATACACTCAACTTAATTAAATAAAAAAATGCAATGAAACAACAGGCGGTTTACTTTAGCTCATTAGAACCATTACGAGTATTATGTGGTCCCGGCTTAGCTGATTACCACACTATTATATTATTAGTATACTCTAGCATGAAAACACGTAGAAGTCGGAACCGAACCGGTACCTAAATAAAAAAAAGAATCTCCAGTCTTGCTGAGGTTACAATACTTTGCTCGTGGAAGGTTTGCCCGTGGTTTGCCCAAGGCAGGGAAAACCTAAGTATTATTGTATTAACTACTAGAATTATATTTTATATTTTATTTGAAGGACGTAGAATAACAGTAAAATATTTATTTAAGGGTTACAAACGAGATACATTACAATTATCTTTTAACTATTCTTCTATTGCCAAAAATTGGACGCAGAAGAAAACTTGCGTGGAACGGATTTTTTTATTCGGCTGACATTTTTAATTTGACGTTTTGTTTTCTTCAATCAATTCGTCTATCAGTAAATACCTACTGCAGTTTTTCATTTAAATTTCGCACATTAAGTTAAAAAAGAATCGATTGTTAAAATGTTTTGTTCTCGCAAGAGAACCTAAAATTCAATGGGTAAGATTGTGTTAGTTTGCTTTGTGATATTTATGATAACACAGTGTTTTCATGTGCGAGTCGCACCGTATAATGCAGCAGTGTTTGTGAAATAAATAGTTTTTTGTGATGTTTCTCAACAGCATGCAGTGATGGAGTTCAATGAATATCAGACAAAAGAGGTATTGGACCCGGTAGACATAGATTTTTACTGTGATCGATCCCGAACACCGAGCCCGACGCCCGTATTCACCACAAATGTATGTTGCGATTTGGAAGACATTTTGAGCGACGTAAGTGCACAATGTTAGTTTTTCACGCGGTTTTTCATCGTTTCGCATGTAAGAATGCACTTTAAAACATAAATAAGGCTGGGGATAACGCAACAAGACGACTGTTTGTTTAACAGCGTTGCAGTCGTCAGGCGAGTCTCGCATTGTGTTTTATTTACATACTTATTATAACTGCATATCAACGAGTTTTTTTGTTTGCTCTCCTAACCTGCCGGGAATATTAAGTTACTTGTGTGTCTGTACATCAACCAAGAGGAAAACTTGTTTCTAAATATAACTTCAATTTATTTGTTTTAGTTTCAGAATTTTCAAAACATTGATAGTGTACTGTTATGGTCATTTCACTGTTATGTATAGTGTTATCAACGCAACAACAGCGATATCTCAGAATGGCCTCTTATTAGATAATAAAATAATTTGGACCACTATTAACTTCAGATTACATTGTGTAACTTGATTCTTTGTCATACATATTCTTAATGGACTGACCTTGAATTATGCTCTAACAGTAGGCTTATAATTAAGGTGAACCAGGGCTATTGCAACTACGGGGGCATGGCAACTCTTCAACATAACACCTGTTTATATAGCTTTTATTAAAAAAAAACGCCACCTATCTACGAGCTAAACGGGTGATGAATGATGTTACCTGTGTAGCCTATCAGCCTGTACGAGTATAGCTGTATTAATAGATGAGTACGAAAATGTAATCCTTGTGCGCTATCTACAGAAGCAGCTCTATTAACCTTAGGGTTCTTATTGCTAACAAAACATAAAATTAAATATTTATTTAGTTATATCGATAGTGTCACTTGGTTGCATTCCCTGCACTAATACTCCTACAAATAGTTGCCTTTGCCCCATAAATCAGAACAAACTTATTATATGCAAAACAAGACCTTGCTGCACAGTAATAAAATTTAAAATTCTATAAACAATGTGAAGACCAACAATAATATTCAGGTTTGGTTTTTTAAAATCAAATGGAAAATAGTCTGTGGAAATTAGTTACATTTACCCTAACTTGAGGTAAATGTAACTAATTCCACCGTTATGAAGAAATTGTGTCACTACAAGTTATTTTCACAGCTATTTGAATGTTTGATCAGTTTAAAGCAATCTATAATAAATGTGTAATTAGGCAAACAAATCAAATAAACAAGCTTTTAAGACAGTAGGTAACTGTAATCAACCAAACTTAGTGCTTTGTATTTTTTAGTTTCAATTGCCCCGGGTGACATTATATACAAACTATACAGTACTTATTATTATTTATGATTTGGCTGCAAGTCACCTTTACCCATAAAATCATTTGACTTCGTACAGTAAATTATTATATTTTGAGACTAAATTAATGTTCTTTTTAGACATTCTGAAGTCTTCTAAACCAAAAATTACAGAAAAAGCCTAAAAAAATAATGTATTACTTTATACATTTTTCTAATTCTATTTATACATTTTAAAATATTTATTTTAGGCCATATCAGAAACCCTGCAGGGCTCTCTCCGCACAAGCCGCAGTCAGCTGATTAACCAGGAGCTCACAATTCGCCCAGAGGCTAACATAGAGTCCAACGTACCAGAGGGACTAGACCTGTACAAGGTTATTTTTGAGGTGGAGAGTGACACAGAGCTCAGGATGAGTGAGGTTGATGGTGCGGGAGTACAGAATAACTCATTGGGTGTACAAAATAACTCAGTGACTGAACAGGTTAGTGTTTTGTTTTAAAGCTGGATATTTTGTACCTATCTTGTTTCACTACTGAGTGTCTAATAGACCATAATGATACAAGTATTGTTCAAGTTGACAATTAGAATTTTATTTGAATAGTTTACTCTTCAGTATCAATAGCCTACAGCAAACCATTGATTGACATAGACCTCTCCAATTGCATGCCATTCATGCAACTCTCTTTCCAACACTCTTTTTATTATTGCCAGTTTGCATCTGCTGGGCAAAATTTCTGTAATATATTATTTTAAAAAGTCATCATAATGTTTGATATCGAAACCACTTTTACATGTCATATTAAAAAAAAAAAGAAATGAGCCAGGTGGAGTCGACATTTCCTATCTGACTACCAATGAGAAGAAATGGCGAAAAAAAGTCAAGGGTTGAAGCCTCTTAAAGTTCAGACATAATCTTGGTCTGATTATGTGAGGACAATGTAGTGTCTGTAATAGTCTTTGGCTGAAAGAACCACACAGATTTGAGTGATCGAGTTGCTCAGCTCAGTTCACAGATTTATTTCTCTCTAGTGTTATTAATACATATAACTTATGTCATCTTTTCCAATATTGAGACAATCTAAATGCTAAGCTTTCATTGACTGTTTATTGGATGAATACATGTTTTTTTAGAGTAACACATCAGTATTCATGTACATTGTGTTGTATGCAATGCACTGTGTCAACTGCGTGCATGCACAATGGGCTGGGCCCTGTTTTGACTATGTATTGTGTACTACACACATACAAAAAGAAAACTGGTGTAAGATTACACTATACTTTTATACATATTATAGCATGGTTTGTGATGATAAACCTTGCCCTAGTAATATAAGGTGAACATAAACATTAATTTTAATAGTGGTAGTCAAACCCAGGTTAAAATAAAATGTTCTCAGTTATCTGGTAAAAACTATCAAAGAATTAGAATAGAATAGAATACCTACTCTTTATTATGTACACCATATAAATTACAGACATAAATATAGAAATTTTACAAAGGGTGACACAATGGGCGGTCTTATTGCTAAGAGCGATCTTTTAAAGACAACCTTTGGATGGATTGAAAATGGAAGGAGAGACAAATACTGTAGGTAGTCTGTGGTGTACCATTTACAAGATACAATGAATACATACATAAAGTATATTATACTAATCTAAATAAATATATACATATAACAATAGACATGAAACAGGAGTAAAGAAAATATAATGATGCTGTTTAAGGAGGGAGGAATTGGAATTATTCAGTAGAATATGCCGAATTCCACCTAAAATTGTACACTTTCATTGCTTAGCAAAACAAGTAACTTTACTCCCATATAAACCAGGAGCTCACAATTCGCCCAGAGGCTAACATAGAGTCCAACGTACCAGAGGGACTAGACCTGTACAAGGTTATTTTTGAGGTGGAGAGTGACACAGAGCTCAGGATGAGTGAGGTTGATGGTGCGGGAGTACAGAATAACTCATTGGGTGTACAAAATAACTCAGTGACTGAACAGGTTAGTGTTTTGTTTTAAAGCTGGATATTTTGTACCTATCTTGTTTCACTACTGAGTGTCTAATAGACCATAATGATACAAGTATTGTTCAAGTTGACAATTAGAATTTTATTTGAATAGTTTACTCTTCAGTATCAATAGCCTACAGCAAACCATTGATTGACATAGACCTCTCCAATTGCATGCCATTCATGCAACTCTCTTTCCAACACTCTTTTTATTATTGCCAGTTTGCATCTGCTGGGCAAAATTTCTGTAATATATTATTTTAAAAAGTCATCATAATGTTTGATATCGAAACCACTTTTACATGTCATATTAAAAAAAAAAAGAAATGAGCCAGGTGGAGTCGACATTTCCTATCTGACTACCAATGAGAAGAAATGGCGAAAAAAAGTCAAGGGTTGAAGCCTCTTAAAGTTCAGACATAATCTTGGTCTGATTATGTGAGGACAATGTAGTGTCTGTAATAGTCTTTGGCTGAAAGAACCACACAGATTTGAGTGATCGAGTTGCTCAGCTCAGTTCACAGATTTATTTCTCTCTAGTGTTATTAATACATATAACTTATGTCATCTTTTCCAATATTGAGACAATCTAAATGCTAAGCTTTCATTGACTGTTTATTGGATGAATACATGTTTTTTTAGAGTAACACATCAGTATTCATGTACATTGTGTTGTATGCAATGCACTGTGTCAACTGCGTGCATGCACAATGGGCTGGGCCCTGTTTTGACTATGTATTGTGTACTACACACATACAAAAAGAAAACTGGTGTAAGATTACACTATACTTTTATACATATTATAGCATGGTTTGTGATGATAAACCTTGCCCTAGTAATATAAGGTGAACATAAACATTAATTTTAATAGTGGTAGTCAAACCCAGGTTAAAATAAAATGTTCTCAGTTATCTGGTAAAAACTATCAAAGAATTAGAATAGAATAGAATACCTACTCTTTATTATGTACACCATATAAATTACAGACATAAATATAGAAATTTTACAAAGGGTGACACAATGGGCGGTCTTATTGCTAAGAGCGATCTTTTAAAGACAACCTTTGGATGGATTGAAAATGGAAGGAGAGACAAATACTGTAGGTAGTCTGTGGTGTACCATTTACAAGATACAATGAATACATACATAAAGTATATTATACTAATCTAAATAAATATATACATATAACAATAGACATGAAACAGGAGTAAAGAAAATATAATGATGCTGTTTAAGGAGGGAGGAATTGGAATTATTCAGTAGAATATGCCGAATTCCACCTAAAATTGTACACTTTCATTGCTTAGCAAAACAAGTAACTTTACTCCCATATAAAAAATATAAAAAAAAAATTCAATAAACAAAGTTTCTAACAATGCCAGAGAAAATGGTTGTACAAGGTTAACCTATTATATTGTTATAGTTCCTCGACAGGCCACATATTGCATCGTTTTGATAAATCGCATTACAGTGCACTCGGGCACAGTCGTTACGTAAGCCGCATAATCCTCGTTTGAAGACGGTACAATTACTATTTGATAGGTGAATCAATTGGTCTGCCTAGCCTTTTCCCAACTATGTTGAGGGTCGACTTCCAGTCTAACGGGATGCAGCTGAATACCAGTATTTTACATGGAGCGACGGCCTATCTGAACTCCACAACACAGCTACTATGTAACACGATATCCCTTGGTAAGACTGGTTGTCAGACTTCCGGGCTTCTGACTACCTACCTGTAACGACTGTCAAAGATCTACGAATGACAGCCGGGAACAACGGCTTATCGTGCTTTCTGAGGCAGGGAGGAGTCTATATGTAATAGATGGTCACCCATCCACTAACCGACTGCGGCAAGCGTAGCTTGATCATCGATCTACCCATATGGCTTTTATGATATAGCCACGAGTTTCTCCTATTTGATAACTGAATATAGTTCTTAATCCTTATCCAAGGACGTCTAGCTACGTGGTTTCAAGGTTCAGTGATAGTTAGTGATACGGTACAGCTGCAATATACAAGGTGTATAGACAAAAAAACCCATTAAATCGCATAACTTAAATGTTTCTTTGTATTTCGTGTCCCTAATGTAGCTATTTGCGATTGTCTCTGTCTCTTGACTGTTTCTGCAGCGAGATATTGTGAGCATAATGTTCGTCTGGTTATAATTTAACATAACATACCATCACGCCTGTATCGAAGAGTTAGAAAGAGGTGCACCTATACTGCCGTGCTAAGCACAAAAGCGGTATCTCAAAAAAAAAAATCGTATAGTTGATTTTTATGACATTGGATAGCTTAAGGGCCTTATCACACTGGCGCTTTGGCAGCGAGTCCAAAGCGAGGCGAATGCGCAGCGAGCTCATTGCGAGTGCGATAGATTCGAGCGAATAGCGCCGTCGACGCCAGTGTCTGGCGATCGCTTGCAAATCGCTAGTGTCATAAGGCCCTAATACATACGCGTCCAATAAACTAAACCAAATAGCGGTATCTTAATAAAAATAAAAAAAAACCTTAAAAAAATATTTCCCCATCCAAGTTTTACCTCAAATCGCTAACCCCCCTACTAATAAATGTATTATATAAAATGAATAGTTACACACCGATTTCTCTCTTTCAGTCGTCAGTAATTTGACTATCGAGAAGAAGAAGACAAAGCGTTGTGTAACTAAAAAAAAAGTGTTAATTCACAGAAATATATATATTTTTTTACAACACATTACCTCTGCCAATCATTTATTAGTAAGGGGGTAAGAGAATAAGAACTAACCTCGAATTTTCTCGAAACTAGTTTTTGCTGAGATACGTCAGTATAGTACACCCACATATCGCCGTTTATGTAAGTCCCATGTAATCCCAGGTCTGGTTATAATTTGTTTGCACAATTAAGTTCGCCACGCTACTGACGCTACTTACGTTACTACTGAGTCCAAACGAGTTTATTTATTGTTTGCTCTGCAATCTGCATGTTATCCCTTCGCATATTTACACGATAAATTATAATCATAAACCATGGAAATAACTCGATTCTTTTGCGATGCGATGCGTTTGATATCATAGTCAGTGCTACGCTTCAGTAGCTTTAAGGCTCCCGCAGACCAGCGCGATGCGACTTTAGTAGAAAAGTTTTTATGAAAACTTCTTGGAAATTGTTCTATCAGCACCGTCGCGTCGCGTCTGTCTGTCAAAGGCTTTACACGTGTTTGTAGTAGCTCTGTTTCAAACTTTTGCAAGATGTTAGTGGCAGCTTTATTAGTTCACGTAACATCAAGCCTGTTTTTCCGCGAAGGATTAGTTTGAGTAGGTACTATGAAGGGCGGATGAGCCCTTCAATGGAATCAAACAACGATACGATTCCTTTACGTTTTTATTGACTTAACGTCTGTACATATTCACGACTAACACTCCAGTAGGCGCGCCTCAACTCGGGACGTTAGTGCTCGCGTGCTCTACTTATGTAGAGCACTTTTAATTTAAAGATTTTTGAAGGAAAGTTTCATGACTAGTTAATAATATGCTTTCATATTCAAGAAGGCTTTATTATGAAACTAAATGAGGCACAAGGAATACGTAATGTAATGTAGAGAAATACTATGAGTGTGTCCGTGAGTGACCATCAATTTGCGCTCAAATTCTAGGAGTGCGTTCTACAATGGTAGAACGCGCGCCTACTGGAGTGCTAAACTAGCACTGTCGTTCTAAACTTGTTTGAATGTTCGAATGGAACCCGCGCTAAATTATAGCCAGCCTGTACGACATAAGGTTGACTTTTGTGGACAACCTTTACAGTAAACCCACATTTCGCCAGCTACGTTTAACCCTTCGTATGAACGTGGATCCACGCGAGACGCAATGGCTTTTTAATTGTTTCTGTAATATCTTCATTCAACCGGTTAAGTCCCATGTGAACCTATTGCCATTAACCGGGCACAAATCCAGGCTCGAGATTTCTACTAAGAAATTCCTGATGGAAAGCTCCAACAACAGTGGCCGAACTGGGCGACCGGACGAAAGACATCATTGCTCTACAGTCGCACTCGACCATCGAGGCGTGTATTAGATTATTTATCTTAACCAGGGCTCGGAAACCGGTTGAAATTCTTAACCGGTTACGGTCATTGACCCCAAACCGAAATCGATTTAGGTTAAGGTTTGCACTTTACCGGTTTTTACCGGTTTTTGCGGGAAACCGGTTTTTCATGAATTTTGGTTTTGAAAGTGAAAATTAACCGGTTAAACACCCCCCGCCCCCTAACTAAGCAAGTCGCAACATGAATCTACCCGCACCATTTAAGTTCTCCGCTTGTATTTGACGTCCTCAGATCAAACATTTTTTTTCCTAATGTTTTCTGGGGTACTAAATGTACTAATGTCACTATAACTTGTTGGAAGTGTTAAAAAAGTAGACGAAAAATATTTACGACTTATGGAATTAACCGGTTAATTTGGGTGTCAAAACCGTTTGTGCTTACGTAACCGGTAACCTTTGTCATTTGGGTTACATATGAACAGTTCACTTGTTTAACCGGTTAATGAGGGAACGATATATTTACCGGTATTTCATCGAAATTAACCGCTCTTTTTAAACCGGTTCAGAGCCCTGATCTTAACCTTCAAGCGGGCGCGCGGCGTCGAATCGACCGCGATGCGATCGATTCTCGATACATTTATGATGCCAAATTGCTTACAAATCCAAAGAAAATTAGAATATTATTTTGATTTTATAATTTTGTTTATGTCCTAACATAATGATAATGTGATAAATACAAAAAATATTAAATAATTAGTGTTTTAAATCCCTGAAATATCCTATAGGTCTTTTAGGTTACGCGCGACCGCTGGCGTTACAAATGTCCGCGCGCCCGCTTGAAGGTTAAACGATGGATAGATTCACTGGATTTATATCTTTTCGAAATCGATATTTCCTGACCCCAGCAACTTACACCACTGGCCACCGCTGATTCCATTAATAGAAGTATTGCAAGAAACTTGCTTTTTACCGGCTGGGTGCCTTTAGGACGTGACTCAATCAACACAAAAGATTATACGGAAAAAAGTTATAAGGATAGAGGAGTGGTCTAGTATCGGATTCTTATCGACATTAGTTAACAAAAAATATTGTGCAATTTTTTTTTCTCTGTCTTCACTACACTTCTGTAGGTATTAAGTGGTTGACGAGTATTAGTAAACGTTATTATGCATAAATATACACCTACATGAGTGCAACAGCAGTCTGCCTTGATATACATGACAAAGCTAGTTCCAATAGACATCAGATGAGCCTAGCTGCGCAGTCAACTGAGGCCAATCGGAAGAGAGAAATTAACTAATCACGTTAACAAATCTATAAAATTGATGTGTCTGTTTATAATCACACTAACACACTAATATTATAAAGGCGAAAGTTTGTGTGTGTGTATCTTTGTTACTTCTTCACGCTCAAACGGCTGGACCAATTTTGATGAAATTTGGCACACAGATAGTTTATAACCAGGATTAACACATATAATACATTTTATCCCGATGTTCCTACGGGATCGAGACTTATGCGGGTGAAACCGCGGGGCGCAGCTAGTTTCAAAATAACAGCATTTCACTAAATGCATATGAAAATATGCATAAAAAAAATGTTTTTTTAAACATTTTTTCTTGTCTGTGTGTTCCGTCTAATCTCCGAAACGGCTCGACCGATGTTGACGGGACTTTCACTGGTAAATGGCTGATGATGTAAGTTACTTAGCCTTACTACTTACTTTTATTTGAGAAAAAGAATTAAGGTTCCGCGCAAAAAAAAATAAAAACCCGTGAATCGTCTTCGTACGTAAGTTATACCTACGCATAGATCATTTCTATGGTCATACGTAAATCGTCGAGAAATGCCACTGTAACTTTTATATGGTTAGTTACTTGGTATTACAACTTACAGAATGCATTTACTTACTTAACCTCGTAACGCCCAAGCTAAATTTCGCAAGATGAGCTAAACGCTCAATGTATAATGTATTGAACAAAGCTACATACGGCATTCCGGCCCAGACTAAAAACAAAACCTTCTCCTAAACGCCCAATGTACATTACAATGTACATTACAATGTACATTAATTAATTTAAATGCATGTTTGCAATGTGTAATACTGTATGTCACTTTGTTCAATACATTGTACATTGGGCGTTACGAGGTTAAATAAAATATATACTTTTTATATGTATTTGTTACGTATACCAATTACCCATAAACGGATTGTTAAAATGCAATATAAGTCTAACGAACAACGCTGTGATAGTGCGGCCACAATACGTGTAGGAACTATTTGAGTTTGACCGTAAAACTTGCAAGTGGGACACCAATTCCCGCTGTAAATTGGTTTAGCGAGGCGAGCTGATCAACTTTATTATGTTCACCCTGTGGCCAAACTCACCTATAGTACGTATACACATACTGGATCCTTTTTTTTTACAGGCTCCCAATGTTTATAGGTTGTTCTACTCATGAATATTAACAACTTTCACTATGGGACCAACTCTGAAATCACGAAAACAAAATCAGCTGTTTAATACAAAAGTTCAACACCTACTTGACCAAAATGTATGAAACAGCTGATTTTTTTAGTAATCTCAGAGTTGGTTCGATGGTAAAAGTTATTCATATTCATGGGTGGAACATCCTGTAAAAATTTGGAGCCGGTAAAAAAAAGCATGGTGTATATGCACCAGTGAAATAAATTACTAGGACCATGCTGCTTATCAGTTAACAGTTAATTTAACAGTTACGGTTTAACAATGAATTTCATTTCTTATTGTAAACTAGCTGTGCCCGCGACTTCGTCCGCGTCGATGCCGGAAAACAATAATTTATCTCTTTACTAATTTTTTTTATAAAATAAAAGTAGCCTTATTTACTCCTTCTAACACATCAGTGAAAGTCCCGTCAAAATCGGTCCAGCCGTTTTGGAGATTAGGCGAAACAGACATACATAAATTAAAAAAAAAAGTTTATTCGTATAGAAGATGTACGTATATGTAGAAAAAAAAATTAAATACTATTATGTGGCTATGGCTCTTGTCAGTTTTGTTCTGGGATTTTCCCGGTGTCAAGGTAGAAAGTGACAATTTGGTTAGCGAATAGAAAGCAACCGTCACAATTTATCACATTGTTAATCTAAATTAATATTATAAGGAGAAAAGATTTGATTTCTTGTATGTTTGTTTGTTACGCTTTCACGCAAAAACGGCTGAACGGATTTGGATGAAATTTGGAAATAAATGATAAATCATTTATTTTCTGTAAGTAGGTTTGTACAAACACTTTTACATGTCAATCATATTTTTTTAAACTAGATGAGGTCGGCGTTTCCTATCTGACTACTCTGAGAAGAAAGGCCGAAACAAACTCAGAGGTCACAGTCTCTTTTAAAGTCCAGACATAATCTTGGTCAGATAATGTGAAGACCATGTAGATTGGTGTCTGAAATGGTCTTTTGAGTAAAGAACCACACAGATTGAGCGGACCTGTCCAGTCAGTGCACGCATTTGTCAAAAATCGTGCAGCTCAACTCAGAACTTGAGGAGCCTTACGATTCGACGAACAATACCAATGAAAGGACATTTGGGTACGCCGCATAAATGACTCAAACTGCCAGATCATGATTAAAACTAACTAAGAAGGAAAACCGAAAAAAAGAAATGACCCACATAGTCTTCACACTCACAGTAATAATAATAAAAATAAGATACTTTACAAAGTAAATATGCATGTCATTGTTTATATAAAATTCATCAATGTCAATGTGTATATAAAAATCCGGATATAATCTTTGAACACGGGTAGACCATGATCTCGATTAGGAGTTTAAGCATATACTTTTTATCACGATATTTCCATAGGATCGAGACTTATGCGGATGAAACGGCGGGGCGTAGTTTCTTATAAAATTTGTGTTATCAATCGAGCAACTTGCAGACCACTGCTAGACATAGGCTTCTACCACGTTGCGCCAAGTAAGTAAACCATTTCTGGTTTAAAAGGAGTATTACAAAAATGCGCGTAGATGCATGATTTCCTCGTTGAAATTGAATACTATACGTTGGTTGATATAAATAACAATGAATTGGTAAATATAGTTCGTTGTTTTCTCTTCTACAATAATAATAAAGCGATTTTTTTACTATTTATCTGTTTATTTAGCAATAATCGTTCTCCTGATGCATGTTTAGGCAAAAACTCATTGAGAGCTGATTTGAGAGCTCTAATTTGCAGATTCTGTTGAATATAATCCTTCAAAACAATTTCTCTCATATCACAAATATCATATACTTTTATAATAATAGAATACATTTTTGTTATATGCCTTATAAATAAGGAAAAAACGACAGGACTTAATTCGATTTTCTACTGGAAACAAGTCTGAATATCTCTGAACTTCTACATCATTTTCACATAGTATTTATACCAAAGCAGTCTCCAATAATTGCTTAAACAATACAGTAAAAAAAAAATATTGATACATTGATTTTTTGATAAATAAAATGGCGATGCGCGCTCTCCCTGGCTAAGCAAGCCCGGCTAAGCAGACGACAAGCTCATAGTTTAAACTGCGATATAACATTTATTTAAAAAAAAAAAAGATGCGCAATACTGAAATGTAAGAGGGCTCTTAATGGTACAAAACAAACATAAACCTGTATTAAGACTGTTTGCACAGATAAAAAAAAAAGTTCATGTGTGCGTTGTAGGTAGTCCCTTGTAGGTGTTGTAGGTGAGTAGGTGCAGTATCTAATGTTTACATATTTGCAGGGTAAACAACTAACGGAATCTTAGCTGCAAGCACCCCAACAAACAGGGTTTGGAAGATATGGTGATAAAGAACGTCACTGTAGTTTGTAATGTTAATAATTTTGCTATACTGCAAATACTGAAAAAAAAAATGATAAAGTAACATTTAATATAAACATTCTAGGAAATAGCTATTGCAAGTCGGGTGAAGTTTGCTTAGGAATCAATAATGTTGCTGCTTTGTCTGGTCTTCGTGGAAGTAAGGTCTGATGTTGCGTTTGCATGAAGCCCCTAGTTTTGACTGAGATCAATAATAGTGCTTTCAGTGTTGTAGGTTTCGTTCGTGTTCATAAAATTCTTAAATCTCAGAACACGACTAAAGTTGGAAAATATCTGGTAAATAGACAAATAACGTTTGTATTCATTGAAACGGTAGGTAGGCAGAGTTGTGTTCATTTCGTCAGTTATTTATTATAGAGATTTTTTGCAATACTTATCCCAGCACAAATCCAAAGACCAGACAAGTCTGCTACCTGAGCATTCCTTATTGGTTCAAACTTTATAAGTTTGCGCATGCCGCGTATTGAATCCAAGACCCCACACGGTCAACAATCGCGCTTGTGACTATTATGACATCGAGGCAACCCCGAAAACAAAACATGGGTAAATTACCACGCAGGTAAATATTTGCATGACGTACAGACGCCAGCACATCAAGCTATTACAATCTGTCAATTTTCTTTAATAGTGTTTCAACTTTATCGCCAAAGTATACGGCTCAAGGTTTATAGGGAAAATTTTACAGTTTCGTGTAGCTTGATGTGCTGACGTCTGTACCTAGAACGTTTAGAAGCAGTATGAAAATTGCCTAAACCTTACTTCCTGTGTTTACTTAATCGGCTCCAGAACGTTTAATTGGTTTATCGGTCATCGATAAAATAAATTTCATTACCTATAAAATGTTTTACGTGATCGTAAAATTACGTGACGTTAATTAGTCACGGGTCAGTTAAAATTTGGACCAAGTGCCTATTAGCTGTGTTATCTGAGTGAACTTCAAATTAGGCGATGAACACACAACCGGCAAATACTCGCAATAGAATATTAATGAGGCGTCCTTGATAAACTTTTTGTGAAGAGCAAAACGTGGTAAAACGCGGATATTTTGCTTAAAAACAACGCTATTAGGTTAGTCACCTTTGTCTTTATTTGTAGGTAGTCCATCAGACTTTCGGCAAAGACATAAATGAACGTATAATTTAGGAACACACATTTGCGCAGCTTCGTGAATTTAGTTCTCTGTGTCCGGTTCCTCCATGACTCAATTTTGTCAAAAATAGGCCACACCCTGTCTCCTCTTATCGTAGCTGTTATAATCTATGAAGAGACTGTAAAGAGATTTTTTAGCATATTCTCTTGTATGTTTATAACAATACTTACTCAACCATCAATGACAATGTTGGACGTAAGACATAAAACCTATGATATTTTTCTCACGACTATTTACTGTGTCGTTATGTATGAGGAGGCCCATTTTTAGCAGTAGACGATTGTCGGTTACTAGTTGAAATGGTGACTCAATCATGCCAGTTACATTATAGTTGAGATAAATATTATTAGATCAATGTTTGACAGCATATTCTTTCATCTAAGGCAGAATAGGTGCATTTAATATTTTCAAAATCTCATTAATTTAATGACACTGTTATATAAGACTAGCTTCTGCCTGCGACTTCGTCCAGGTGAAGTTTCTTGTTCCCCGACTGATACCGTTGCATCGCTTCGCCCGTCCTCGCTATTAGGGGAAACCGGGGTAATGGCGCTCAAGGGGTAATGGCGTTCATACCTATATCTTGGCAACCACATTGCGTAAAAATATGGGACTAGGAGTGAAGTGTAGGCGAAGTGACGTGTAAGCAGGTAGTGACAAGTTTGGCTAGTTCGATCGCAGCAGGAGATACAGAAGTGCACTTGTTTATTTTCGGTCGCGCTGGTCTAATTTTTTTGGTGTATGTTTTTGTTGGTCAGTCAAAAATTTTAATACTTCTTTGTTATGACTATTATAAATTAAATTAGTTATCCATTGTGTTTAACGATAGTTTCGCTATTAAAGTTAAAGTTTATTTTATTCGTTTGTTTTGCATACATAGGTTTAGCGTCATTACCCCGTTGCTTGAGCGCCATTACCCATGGTCAGGGGTAATGGCGCTCAAACCTGTCCTTTTTTTCAATATTTTATTACTCAAAATTAATAAAAGTTTCATAAATTTTGTTTAAGGAATATTGATTGTTGGATAGTTAATATATTGCTATTTTATCCTAATTTTAAAATATAAATATGAATAACGAGAATATAAAGCCTTTTTCTTAAGTGAGCACCATTCCCCCCGCTTACCCTACTTCGTTTTCGTCACAGCGTGATTTTAACAGCCTATAGCCTTCCTCAAGGATTGGGCTATCAAATGCAAAAATAATTTTTCAAATCCGACTGGTAGTTCCAAATATGAAATAGCCCGTTCAAACAAACGAACTCTTCAGCTTTATTATTAGTGTTTATTATTATGTGAATGAATTATAGCCTGACTAACCACGGAATAGACTATTATGTGAGCCTGACTAACATAGGTCAAAGCCTGAATGCCAACATTGTTTAAAGTTGTAAATAAAAACACATGCAGATTAATATGCACCCACGTGTTGCATTGACGTCTTATCTCCAACATTTATCGCAATAACATTTTGTTCTGATAGAGAAAATGTAGCAAAAATTTATTGCTTTAAAACTTTGAATATTTTCACCGGTCATTTCATGTTTTTAGCGTCTCATATCGTGTTCTAAACTTGTATCGTCTCAAAACGGCGAAGAAAAGCATCGTGAGGCATGTCCTAGAACGAAAAATTTTAAGACATGTGACATCTACCAACCCGCACTGGGCCCGCGTGGTGGATTACAGCCCAGTCCCTCTCACCGAGAGGAGGCCCGTGACCGAACAGTGGGAACATTATAGGCCGATATCGTGTTATAATCTTCACCAGTGTGTCCTATGTGTTACAATCGGTGCTCGCGGACGATAATTGTCGCCGGGTTGTTTTGGTTTCCAGTCATTGTGCGTCCACTAAGCTTGTTACCAGCGCCTGGACGGTCACCTCGATACATCGCCTCACTGCGGCTCTTATTACGACGTAAAAATACCTTGTATCTTGTTCTTTTGTGGACTTATAACGTGTGCAGCGACCAGTTCTCGAAGATTGAGTTTATAGTGTTGTGCTAATGACCTCTTGACGTTGTAATTAGGTGAAGAAGGCTGGGTTTTGTTTACCATTAAGGCAAGGGACATGGCGTCGATCATTGTGTGTGGGAAGGTAACAAAAAATCGATACCTGATTTTATATTAAACGATTTTCGTATTTAATTACTTGGATGTTAAAGTGTAGGTTTCACTCATTATAAAACGGGTTTTCCGTGCTTCTATTTTCCTTATTTCCTGGCTAGGTAACTTTACTATTGTCACATTGTGTTATTATCAAAGTAGTAAATGATTTGGTATTTCCTGAGATAGTAAAATAAGGTCAAAATCACTCTGTCATTTTCTTATCCAGATGATATCACGAGTGAATGATTGGGCAGTATATTTCAGTCCTTCTACTACAGACTTGTATGTATTTCAATACTGTATAACCCACTATGAATATGATTGTGTATGAATGTAGAGAAGTTGCGGTCGACGTATATGATTCATAGGGAGGAATATAAACAGTTAAATATTCAATCCATGGCGAGCACACGTATCAAATGTATTGCAAATTATTTACACTAACATTCGAACTTCAATCAAATATTGTGATATTTTTGATAAAATATTTTGATTAGTTTTAAGTGAACATCGCAAAATGACGCACACAAGGAGATATTCACAAATTGTGGAAAAGGTATTAACTTAATTTTATTTTGATTGGTGTTTTATTTCTCAGATTTTATAGGGAAAGTACAAAACTGCTACATACAATAAACATACCTAAGTAATATAATTAAATGCGGTTTTTAGATTTAAATAATCATAAATTGCTGTTGTTTGCGCGAGTTCCTTTTCTATTTAGTGAAAATATTTCATACTAGCGGTTGCCAGCGACTTCGCCTGCGATCCAGGTTGAAAAGTAGCTTATGTCCTTTCCCAGATCATAGTCTACCCATGTACCAAATTTCATCCAAATCCGTTAAGCCGTTTTAGCGTGAAAGCGTAACAAACAAACAAACTTTCGGATATATAATATTATTACTAGCTACGCCCCGCGGTTTCACATACATAAGTCTCGATCCCGTGGGAATATCGGGATAAAAAGTATTCTATGTGTTATTCTGATGTATTAGCTATATTACTGTAAAGTTTCATCAAAATCCGTTCAGTAGTTTTTGCGTGAAAGGATAACAAACATCCATCCATCCATTCTCACAAAGTATTCATTGCCAATAAGAAAAACCTGCTAGAGATTATACGGTGCCCTTTGATATGCAAACCAGAAGCCTATTGTTTACATACGGAAATGCTCCAATTGTCAGCTGCTTAGTTTTCTTCCACTGAACTTTACAAACTGTCTAAGTACTAAGAGATGTTATGTAAAGTTATGTAGTGTGGCATTCAAACACTGAACTTTATGCCGAATGCCGTAAATCTACTAGTATAAAAAAATCTGAAGAGTTTATTTATTTGTGTCTTTATTTGAACTCGCTTGTCTCTGGAAATATAAGTGGATTTTGAAAAAAATAAAATTGTGCTATTTGATAACCTAATTCTTGAGGAAGGTTACAGATATTGCCATCCACGAAGACGCGCCCCACTCTCTTCCTAATCGTTAGTGGTTATCGCTAGTTAATTCCGCACGTTTTTTTTTTTGGCGATATTCACTAATTACCCACTAATAAGTAATTACTGTGTATTGACTAAACTAAAATAGCACTAAATTGTACTGTAAGCATTAAAAAGAAGAGTGGGGCACGCCTTCGTGGATGGCACTATCTGTATAGGCTGTTTAAAAGCACGCTACGACCTATAGGAGCCGACCAAAAAAAAAAGTCAGAAGTGAAACTGAAGTAACAGGGTACAGCATGTCGATTCTGTAAAAATCTCACCGTGGAAACTTGCGTGGAGTGAGCTGTCAGTGTCATCCCACTGATGCTAGTACGGCAATCCCTAGCATGACCAAGCATACATTTACAATAGTAATCAAGATTTTAATAATACTTTTATGCTAATTCTATTGATATTATTATATAATTTCAAAATTAGTATTTTAGTTGTCAAAACATTACTATCTTACGGGGCTTTAAAATAAAATAGCAAAACAGAAACATAGTCAGAATATCAGTTACGTTTTTTTTCCTGGACTAGTCCTTATACGTACAAGGTCCAAAACAAAACAAGGTTCTTATATAAAGTCCTTATATACGCGACTAGTCTTTTTTTCCTAGATTAAAACAAATTAAATATTAAATTAGCATAAACATATACACATAATATTATTAAAATCTCGATTATAATTGTAAATGTATTCTTGGTCAATCCCTAGTATCAGGTGCGATGACACTGACAGCTCACTTCACCTAAGTTTTTACGGTGAGAAGATGGTTACAGAATCGCACTGCAGCTATAGGATATATTTTATGTTAAAACAAGAAATTTCACTCGGAAAAAGTTGCAGGTAGAAAAGGATTTATGACAATGAAATAAACCATTCGTCCAGTGCCATTTAACAGGCGGGCTTATAACAAAAACCATGATAAATTATTCATTCCATTATGTACAAATGAATAATGAGTCACTAACGAAATAAATGCTTGCCCTTACAATGTTCCTGTAATACAGTCATTATGACAGTCATTATTACTTCACGCCTATTAATAATTCGTCGTTTATTATTATAATTATGTAAGAATGTTAGATAAGAGTTTAATGTTTAAAAACAAGTCGATAATAAACAGTAAAAATATATTATATTCTATGTAGTTAGGTATTTGACATTAATAATCTTCTATACAGCGTGTAACGGAAAGGGGGTATCAACCCTGAAGGAGGTGAATGTGCTCATGAAACTCAACAACTTTCCCCAAAGAACATAGGTCGAAATATGAAAAAAAAATTTGGCCCTCCCATAGTAAATCAATCAGCTGGTAGTCAGTTTTGTAAGGGAGGGCCAAATTTTTTTTTCATATTTCGACCTATGTTCTTTGGGGAAAGTTGTTGAGTTTCATGAGCACATTCACCTCCTTCAGGGTTGATACCCCCCTTCCGTTACACGCTGTATATACAACGTGTAACGTTAAATGCGCAAAACCTCAGACACCCCAAGTGATTTTTAATACAATTGACCTATTTCAGAGAGAAAATAAGTCATTAAAAAAATTGTAAAGGTTTTATGTGCTGTTTTAGTTTTACTGGCCATTCTGATCTTTTCTTGCGTCTGCGACGACGCTTTACCGAGGGAGGAGTCGTCACCGGACCGCTGCGCCGCGCTGACATTGGGTTGTTTGACCTATTAATAACAGCACCGCAACGTTTTTAATGAAGATTTTTTGAAAAATGTGACCTATATTAAAAAGTGGTTCAATTAATTCTGCTCGTTATTCTGATCAAACTATTTTCAGGTTTTGCGCATTTAACGTTACACGTTGTATAAATAATAATGGCTATAAGACTAGGGGAAGACCAAAGAAACGATGGATGGACTGTGTGAATGATGATATGGTTAGAAAAGGGGGGGGGGTGACTACCGAGATGACGACTAAACCAGAAGCCACCATCTGCCTAGCCCTTTGCCAACTATGTTGGGGTCGGCTTCCAGTATAAACGGATGCAGCTGTTACCAGTATTTTATATGGAGCGACTGCCTATTTGACCTCCACAAACCAGTTACTGGGCAATACGATACCCCTTGGTAAGTCTGGTTCTCAGACTTTCGGGCTTCGGAAGACCCATAATGACTGTCAAAGTTCCAAGAATGGCAGCCGGGACCAACGGCTTAACGTGCTTTCCGAGGCATGGAAGAGTCTCGGTATGTAAAGGTGGTCACCCATCCACGGACCGACCGAGGCAAGTGTAGCTTAACCTGATCGATCGACGCGGGCGGCTGTTATTATTTAGCCACGAGTAATAGAGAAGTATGGAGGGAAAAGACATGTGCTGACCCCAAATAAATTGGGATAAAGTCAGGAGACTTGATGGTAATGATGATATTGTATAAATAATAATTTAATGCTGTCTGTGTAAGCGCATCACTTGAGAACGACTGGACGGATTTGTTTATTTTGTGTTTTAAAAGCCCGTATTAGGTTTGTGTGGAACGAAAAATTGGATAAAAGTCCCGGAAAATGTTCAAATACGGGAAAAACTGAACGTCCTTTTTCCTATGGTATTCTTGTATGAACTATTGACATTTGGGCAGGATAACGTCTGTAGTATGTGTATTATTATAAAAATGCATTGTAATATCTTAGACTTATTTTCATTTTAACTAATATAATTGTTCATTAAGACTTATTTATGTTTAAACTAAACAAAGTCACTGAAAAAACAGTGTTCTTGTGAAACTAATGGCAAAAGCCAATGACCCTAATTCTTGTTTTCCTCTTTGTGGTGACCTTTAACTATAACCCTTACCATATTGTTTGTAGGTACATTGTTTAGTATTTGCTGTAGGAGGGGTGATAAAGGGATGTTTTTGTAGGTTACGTTCCACCGAAAGACGGACAGTTGATAGAAATATTCGTTACAGCGTAACGCGTTTCTTGTTTGAGTCGGTTATTTTTAAAGGGTCGATGGTGTTATTTCTTGAAATTAAAATCGTGTTGGTCTTTAAACCCCAGTTCGAATTATGAATTTTATTACTATAGGTAGGTTTATTTTTTAATTCATCGATTTGCTATTAGTACTGGCCTAAGACTATATGGGTTGATGGCAAATCGACAAAATTCAGAGGGTCAGAATCTAAGCTTATAAATTTTGTAGGACATCATTACAAAACCGGCGGCACTCGACTCGTGCTATTATACATTTGCTCAAAATTTTCCTCATTCTCTACTCGTAATATCATCAACATTCCAAACTATCCGGAACCAACTCTGAGTCGACTCCCAGTCATTCCCCGTCAAATGTCATCAGTATTTATCACAGAACAACTGCCAACCAGTAAAGACACCACATCTTCGAATTTCAAATTCAAATTTTTATCTATTGTTCTTATATTTCAGGAGTCGTGCCGGCTGGTCGGCGGGTCCAAATTCTACGAGATGATGGACAGTGCCACGTCCGCTGACGTATCCACGCCGTCCCCCACTGAGAAACACGACCACATGAAGCCCACAGAGAGTGACGATGAAGGTGATTGTCTCGTTCTAAACTTAAATATATTGAGTTAGAGTTCAAAATGCCATAATAATTATTGTCATGGTAATTATTGTCAATCCGACTGTCTGTATTCGGAGTAGGAAGGAAAGTTAAAATCCCTACCTAATAATAAATCACCTTGTAACCTGCTTCGCTATTTCCCAATAATGGTTTATATAACGTGTAACATTAAATGCGAAACACCTCAGACACCCCAACTGATTTTTTAATTCAATTGACCTATTTCAGAGAGAAAATAAGTCATAAAAAAAAACTGTATGAGGGAGGAATCGTCACCGGGCCGCTGCGCCGCGCTGACATTGAGTTGCTTAACCTATTAATAAATAGACACGGCAACGTTTTTAATGACGATTTTTTAAAAAATATGACCTATACTAAAAAGTGGTTCAATTAATCCTGCTCGTTATTCTGATCAAATTATTTTGAGGTTTTGCGCATTTAACGTTACACGTTGTATTGGTAATATAGGTTTTGCTTTAGCTTTTACCAGATACTCCTAAAATAAACCTGCCTTATAGGCCAGGCATTTAAGACATCGTTGGTCCCAAATATTGCACTGCACTTATTTATTGGGATGTTGTTGGGATAGATAGATAAAAATCAGTGCAGTGCAATTTTTTGATTCCTAACGCGATTTTTGTGTCTACGGTGACTGGCCTCTTAATAAAACATCAGATTTCGGAGATTCTACTGGCCTCTATGACTACTTTCAGAATCATGAATATTATGAAACATTTCGAACATCCATTTATGCTTGCAGTCAAGCTCTTCCTCGATAAATTGTCCAACAAATCCTCTATAAAGCATCCACAAATCGCTCTTTGAAACTGAAAAAAGAAACATTAGCACATTACTCACATATTAAATGAAATCTTACCAGTTTCAGACGTAGACCAAGAATGTACGGTGTTCAGTGGTGTCAGTTACCTGGGCGCACAAAACATATCGGATCCGAAGTCCGAGAATGACATACAACGGATCATGAAGGAGCTCAGCTCTATGCCCGAGAGTAGAGATGGGATCGCCGTGTCGATATCGATACCGGTGTGCTCTCAAGGACTTGTCGTGTGAGTATTTGTTGTTACAGCATTATTTTGATGCCCTTAACGTTTTTATATTTATATTTTTGGAGTAGAGACTGCGAATCGTATAGCGTAGTGAGAACAATGAAATTAAAGACGCGGCTGCGTCAGACTGGATGCAGATTGCGGAGGACAAGCTGATATGGCACGAGTTGGAAGATATCTGTTCGGCAGGGGGTTGTGAAGATAGGCTGAGTTGATTAATTAATTAAGCATTGCAACGCAAAACCATAGACACCCCAACTGATTTTTAATTCATTTGACCTATTTCAGAGAGAAAATAAGTCATTAAAAAATTGTAAAGGTTTTATGTGCTGTTTTAGTTTTACTGGCCATTCTGATCGTTTCTTGCGTCTGCGACGACGCTTTACCGAGTGAGGAGTCATCACCGGGCCGCTGCGCCGCGCTGACATTGGCTTGCTTGACCTATTAATAAATAGACACGGCAACGTTTTTAATGACTATTTTTTGAAAAATGTGACCTATATTAAAAAGTGGTTCAATTGATTCTGCTCGTTATTCTGATCAAATTTTTCAGGTTTTGCGCATTTAACGTTACACGTTGTATATCACACGCAAAACGTCTACTACTGGTTATAGAGTTCCCCCAATGCTTCGCCAATATGACCGGTCTTTTGCTGTTTGAATCCGGCGAATTACCGCAATAAACTATTCACTAAGTCTTCGGTCTTTGTGTAGGGTTTATTCACGCTGGACTAAAGTATACTATTTGCGTTTTTAAACTAAGCTTATCTTACAATTCGATAACAGCAGTGCTATTCTGTAAAAATGTCACCGTGAGAACTTAGGTGAAGTGAGCGGGAAGTGAGCTCTGTCATTCCCTAATGGTAGGGATTGACACTATTAAGTGCTCACTTCACTTATGATTTCACGGTGAGATTTTTACAGAATCGGCCGGCAGATGGCAAGTTAGGGGAGCGGCAGCTTTTTGTCCTCGCCCGACATTGACATTACGATACATCGATTTTGTCATTATTTAAACTGACTGGCTGGCTTATCTTTATGGTGGATCCAGGGCAAGTTAGAGGTTGTCTGAATAACGCGCTCTATTCGGCCAATGATCATGGTCTTAAAGCGATGTTAGTATATGACCATGTAGGTGGTATAGTACTTTCCCTTTTAAGGCCAACACCTGTAAAATCATATGAATACATAACGACACCACGCTTTGTTTCCCCGAAGGCTTGGGCAGAGGTGTACCTAAAGTACAGACGCCAGCACTTCAAGCTACCCGAAACTGTCAAAAGACATTGTCCAAAATCGCCCTGTGCAACACAAGTATAGGACATACACGATAACTAATTGTCTATTTTATAATAATAATAAGACATTTATTTCAGACGTAGTCCATACACTGTTAGTAACACACCAAAACTTATAAAGCTAAAATACTTTTGTAACACGGACTAGCTGCATGCCAAAATGAACATTATAAAGTATTTTACGAGACTAATAACATTAATCGCCGCCATCTTTGCCAAACGTCATGTCGTACCGAAAAAGATTAGGGATTAGGCTTTAGAAAAAAATTGCATAGGTACCTAATCATCTAGGTAGGTACTAAAAATAACTAGATGTATTACGATATTGTTTTTCAGTTTCTTAAAAATCACTCGGAGCTATGAAAAACTATACCTTATGGTTAGATCATAACCTCAAAATCTGTTTTTTTTTTTTAAATATAGCTGTTTTGCAGCTAGTCCGCTATAAAAATAAGATCTTATAGGAGTTTACTAATGATCGACAATACAACACATAATTTTCCGACGACACACACAATACGCTGATATCGTCGAACACCATTTCATAAGTGGACTCTTACATATCGTCTTCATCTTATTCCACCACCCCAATTTAGAAGAACTCAAATCATTTAACACATTGAGCGCCACGCCGTTTATGAAGGCAGCCCCCGTCAGGCCACGCGCGCCGCTTTGAAGCGGTGGTATTGTAGGGCCAATGTCTCTTATGTAGTACAAGAGTGTTTACGTTTAGAACGAGACGCCTATTAGGCATTCATTTATTCGACACGTTACGCGCCAAGTCTGTTTTGTTTTCATTATGATTCATTTTCATAATGTGTCAAAATTAAGTAAATTTTTAATAATTTTTCTGCAATTCCCTAAAACAGTGTAAATGTTATAGTTCTACAACGTGTAACGTTAAATGCGCAAAACCTGAAATTAGTTTGATCAGAATAACGAGCTCGATTAATTGAACCACTTTTTAATATAGGTCACATTTTTCAAAAAATCTTCATTAAAAACGTTGCCGTGTCTATTTATTAATAGGTCAAGCAAGCCAATGTCAGCGCGGCGCAGCGGCCCGGTGACGACTCCTCCCTCGATAAAGCGTCGTCGCAGACGCAAGAAACAATCAGAATGGCCAGTAAAACTAAAACAGCATATAAAACCTTTACAATTTTTTTAATGACTTATTTTCTCTCTGAAAATAAAATACTGGTATTCAGCTGCATCCGGTTAGACTGGAAGCCGACCCCAACATAGTTGGGAAAAGGCTAGGCAGATGATTTTCTCTCTGTAATAGGTTAATTGGTTGGTTGGTTGGTTGGTTGGTTGGTATTGGTTTGTTGGTGGTATTGGTTGGTTTATTGGTTTGGTGGTATTGGTTATTGGTTATTGGTGGTTGGTTGTTGGTTGGTTGGTTATTTGGTTTTGGTTGGTTATAATGTTGCAAGTCTTTAAATTATTGTATGCCTAAAGGCGGGTCATAGATGTACTTCATTTTATAAACTTTAACACCATATTTTTTACCTGTGTACCACAATAAACAATTTGAATTTGAATTTTTTTTTTGAATTTGAATTGAATTAAAAATCAGTTGGGGTGTCTGAGGTTTTGCGCATTTAACGTTACACGTTGTATATCATGTTATACGCTGTCAGTCTGCAGCGGTTGTTGTCGCGGCCTATGTGAGACGTCCGTGTCAGCCACCGCGGGCTGACGCGGCGCTCAACGTGTTAACCCGTGAGAATGCGCGCTATGAGCAATTTGCTCACACAAAAATCTAATTCAAAAATTTTTTGTCTTTCCCATGCCACACCAATTCAAGCACTTAAGTACCTTCCTAAATATTCACCCCCTCTCCCCTGACGCAATTCTCGATCCGCTCAGTGGCGTTGCGACCGCGCAGCAAGGCGTTTGTGGAGGCCGTGTACCAACGTGCGGCAATTTGCTCATCACGCGCCCAGCAATTACTTTGCACCGAACATGTAAAATACATGTGTTCAGTGTGTTTCGAGAGGCACATTAGTGTAGATTTAATGGATGAATAACACTTTTTAGTTTTTGTTATGGAACAGTTTTTATTGTGATTTTTATGAAACGTGCCAAAAAAATTAATTAATACTAGGTTGTTTTGTTATTTGCGTTAGAAGTTGCTATTATGTTTAATAGTTTTGATTAAAATACTTGTTTTCTTACTTACTAAACCTTGTGTTATTTATTTAAATACATTATAAGCCAATAAATATAGAAACACTAAAAATATAAACATTTATGATAGTGTGAGCAATTTGCTCGCGCGCGCCTACTCGTGTAAGAAAATTAGGCGCGCCTTCTCACGGGTTAACAACCTACTTTATTAGAAATAAATTATTCTTATTCTTCTCAAAGTGCTTTTTACCATATCACTAACTCCATTCCATTTCATCCCCAGGCTATACCAAGCAGACTCAAACAGCGTCATGACAAGATACGCAGTGAACCGTATCTCTTTCTACGCTCGAGGCGCGGCCGGGTCGCCAGTCGCATCATGCTTTGCGTTCACGTGGTCACATGGTGAGACCAAGGAGTCTGCTGTGTATAGGTGCCATGTGTTCCGGTGTCACATCGCTGAAGCTGTCAATCAGGTTTCAAGTAAGTACTTAGTTAATGACATACAGGGTGGCAAGGACATCGACGCGGAAACTGTTAACATAAATTCTTTCATTAATCTGTTGTATAAGAGTGTTACGTTGCCATTTCAACGATTTAGGCCCATATGTTTTTTTTTTAAGCGTTTCCCCACACTAGGAATTTCTCCTGTATCGTGGGTGCGTTTACAAACATTTAAACTCACATCCACAAACAGCCAGACCCGGAACAACTACTTGTAGGTCATACAAATATTTGTTCCGTGCGGGAACCGAACCCGCGACACGCAGCGCAGCAGTCAATCGCTTAGCCACTGCGCCAACCGTGCCGTCAACTATGTACAGACGCCAGCACATTAAGCTACTACAATCTGTCAGATTTCTTTAATAGATTTTCAACTTTATCGCTATAGTATAAGGTTCAAAGTTGATTGGGAAAATCTGACAGTTTCGGGTAGCCTGATGTGCTGGCGTCTGTACTTCAACAATGCTCAGGCGTGGTTTTTTCCGGAACTAACACATTTCATACTACCAACACATATTTAGCCAATATTGTTTCCACTGCTAGGACTCGGTCCTCCTCTCAAACGAAATCACCACGCGTTGATTTTGGTTCTAGGACATGTCCTATTTCTAACGATGTTTTCCTTCACCGTTGTAAGTACTGATTTCATTTTTTTTTTTTTTTTTTTCTATTTATTTAAGGAATTTTTATACATTAAGTATATGTCAATTCCATCGTAGCCTAACTTAAACTAAAACACATCTACTCACTAATTATGGCTTACGGCTAAATAACATAAACAGCGCTTTAGCGGCTTCAGAAGAAGGAGAGGACAACATTTCGTGGAACATACCCACACTGGTTCTGCTTAAGTAGAATGTACTTATCAGTAACTCTCGATCCGTCTCGTAACGCACACATTCCACCAACAGGTGATGAACGTCTTCAACTACACCACACACATCACAATTTGGAGAGTCTGATTTCTTCATCATGTGCGCGAACTTGTTCAGTGGAACGTGGCCAGATCTTAACCTAAGCGCTGTTACAATCAAAGATCTATTCAAATTTACATGAGTGAGCCATGGTATTCGAGGAGGCTCACATTGTATTGTTTTGTACCAAATTCCTTTTTTTAAAGATCTCTCGTTAAAATATTCCGTCCAGTTATTGTGGCAGTACTTTTTGTATTTAGGCAACAACTCAGTGTAATTTGGTAGTATTAAAACACCTTTTCCGTCTACTGCTGCTTGTCTCGCCAACCTGTCAGCCTCCTCGTTACCTCTGATGCCGATATGTGATGGAATCCATTGCAACTTCAATTGAGTGCCCTTTAAATTGTTTTCATAAATTTCAGCGAGGATGTCAAAAGCTATCGCTGTACCTCTGCCACCAGAGGCGCATCGAGCTATATGATATAAAGCGCTTCTACTATCGGTACAAATTAGGACTTTATTCTGTTGAATTGATCGAGCATACAACAGGGCTTCTAAAATTGCTATGAGTTCCATCGACATAACTGAAAATTCATAGTTTGATTTAAAACAGTTATTGTAAGACGAATTATTTGCTACATGATGATCATAAAAAGCGGCCCTGCGACCATTTGCGCTTCTTGAGCCATCGGTAAATATTACATACCAACCGTCATATTTATGATTTCATACTAATCTGTAGTCAAATCTAGCTTAAAACGAGATTTATGCGTAAGCGCTCTTTTTACCCGTCTGCGCGACAGCAAAGACAGGGTTATGTTTTTGAATGTAGGACTATAGTCTTGTTTTTATTACTATTCACGCAATATGCGGTTGTTTACGCTTTTTTATGAGCAAGATTGGTCATTCGGTGAATTGATCCGTTTTTTAAGGATGCATTGAATAGAAGAAAGCCTATACTCGTTAATAAAAAGAATTGTTTAGTGTGTTCTTATCAAAAATGGGTACAATACAATATTTTCCTATCTTAAGCAAACATAAATAATTTAGGTACCTTATGATTTTAAAAAATTATAGTTTACAAATATAGAATGAAGAGAGCAGTGGTGACTTAGTGGTAACGGCCCTGTCTTACGAGTTGTAAGTCGTGAGTTCGAACCCAGGGAGGCGCTTTACTTTGTGTAATTTATTTAATCATCACTGCTCTCAAAACGGTGAAGAAAATTATCGTGAGGAAACCGGCATGTCCTAAAACCAAAAATTCGAAGACATATTACATCAACCAACCCGCACTAGACCTGCGTTAGTGGGTTACAACACATGCCCTCTTAGGACTCGTGTAGACGGCACCGCAACCGCGCCGACACCGCACCGACGGTAGCGCCTCCACGTAAAATCAAGCGGCTGCGGCACGGTGGCGGGCTTTAGGGCCAGGCAACACGGTGCGGCACCGCACCGCATCGCATTACTCCGCACCGCACTGGCGGCCACACGAGCAGTGCGGCGTCGCAACAGGCTTGGCTTGGCTTGCCCAGTTGACGACAGTCTTATCATCAACGAGCATGCACTCTTGCCTATGCCGTATAAACAACTGAGCGGCGCCGCTGCGGCACCCCACTGCTTGCACCCCTCCCCGCCTCGTCTGCCTCGCGCCGTTGTCCGGTGCGCCTGCGGTGCGGCGCCGGAGCGGTGCCGGACGTACCGTACGGCATACCATACATTTTTATATGTAGGAAACCGTTGCGGCACCGTTCAGGCGCCGCGCCGGAGCCGTACCGCACCGTGTGGCCTGGCCCTTATGCGTCTCGTATACACAGCGCAGAGGTGCGGCGGCGGTGCGGTGTCGGCGCGGCTGCGGTTCCGTCTACACGAGCCCTTACAGAGAAGAGGCATGTGTCCCAGCAGTGGGAACATTATATTCTGATTATGCTATTATTTTCTTATAACACTCATCGAAACAAGGTTGAGGTTTCTATGCTAGAACTATGTTCAATTGTTCAGTGATTACGTTTGACCTTTCAATAGTAAAATTAAATCGCTGATACTCGTACATCAATCATCACACTCACATTTCAAAAACACATTAACAACAGTACTGAAAACGAGCCACAATAACATCAACGGCACACGAATTTAAATTGCTTCTACAAATTCACATGTCGGTCCTTCCACTTATTACGATTTATTGTAATAGTTACCATACATTAGTGTGCCTTGTCTAAATAAACGAACACAGTCCGCGTTCAGAACCGATGCGCGTACACGAGTTACGTAATATTTTGGTGTTTTAAAACAGCTGTAAATTAATTACTCATACATTTTATTTTATTTTGATCTGTAGTGTAAACTGTATTTTTTATCATGAGTGAAAGTGACAGTGTTTTCTTTTTATTAGATAACTGTGTGTTTATTTTATCGTTTCTGTTCTAAAGTAAAGAATACTGTTCGTTTTGCACTATAAAGGTAAACTTTACATTCATGGGCTAGTACTTTACATTATTGTTACTGTTGAGAGTACTTTGTGCTTATAATTATTTCCACTCTATCCATACTATACAGGGTGGCTCATTCAGAGCGGTCAGTATGGGAAAGTCTGAAACTATAAGATATACGAAGATCTGTTCTTAGGAACCATGTCATCGATTTTAATAACAAGAAAAACTGCATTCATACATTTTAAAAAAACCCGTACTCAGCTCGGGAATCGAACCCGGTCGTTTTGAGAAAAAAAAAAAAAAAAAAAACTAACACTATTTCTATTTAGATATCGATTGTGTAGGTCTTAAGCAGTAAATGTTTCTATGGAACATGATGTCTAAAATGAATAAAATGCATTGTTTTCACATACTTTTATTTATTTTAGCTTGCTGTACCTGCCCAATATAGGTACAATATTTCCCCTAACTAAAGACAGAGGAACTTCCTTGTCCTTACATAGCATAAAACAAAGTCGCCGAAATTTCTGTACGCGCATAACTTCCGAATGACTGCACCAAATTGGATAATTATTTTTTTGTTGTGTTCGGTATTGCCAGGAGAAGGTTTGTATGAAAGAAAATTTTGGAAATTCGAAAAAAAAAATTGCACCCGTGTGAAGCTGGGGCGGGCCGCTAGTCAAATATAAAACGAATGTACTAACATAAATAATCCACACACATATTTATACCTTTACAAAAATAGTGTAACAATAACAAAGCAGTTTACCTACATCTGACTAACTTGAAAACTATTAACTACAAACTTGTATTTCCTATTTTGTTACGTAAAGTGGGTGCACTCGCCGGTAACAAAAGTCACAGCATTCGTCAGTACAGCTCTTAACATGAATGAGATAACACCTTTCATCTTTCTGTTGATTGATATAGCAGCTACCCGGTGCACTGCGGTGCAAAATAAACGTTGAAGATAAAATTAGAAGTCATGTAATTGCTTAGTAACATCTGGTAGTCTTGTGTTGGTTATTTCAGTGTTAGTGGTTTTTACTTCCTTTTAGGTTACGCCGTGTATTTTTTGTTGCTATACAGTGTAATTGTGATAGTAAATTGTGTTGTGTCATATTGTTACCAAGTGTTTTTTGTTATTTAAAGTGTGTACAAATTAAATAGTTAACGTATTTTTTTCATAGGTAGTATTTTTGGTTTATCAATATTCTGTCAACTCTCGTTTTCGTAATGGTTCACGTTCAAAACAGACCAATGAGCTTATTAAGATAAGACATAATAAATAACATGAAAGAATTCAGTATTAAGAGGGTTCATCCCTTAGAGCCATGTTGGAGATTCAAAATTGATGATTTCCGACGGACAATAAAACCATAATGTGTTTAATTTATAGATGAGATATTGACGTCATATTATTGGGAATTTTATAATCTAGTGCATGGCTGAAAAACATTTTCAATTTTTTGTATAGTTTTCTCATCAGAACCGTTTTTATGCAAGCCTTTTTTCAAACTAGCGATCGACGGTCAAAGCAGATGCGAGATATTAGTAAAACCGTATACGACAAACTTATAACAACATTACTTTATAAAAAATAATAACATTTATTAGTGCATGGCTGAAAAAAAAACACCATTACTGTAAGTTTTCATTCAAGAAAAGTATATTCAAAAGTGTCAATTGTAGCCACTTTTCGAGATATTAAACGTGTTAGTTTATGATGAAATCTGAAATATTTATATTTTCTTTTAGACCTAGTAAATTAAGACATTTATGTTCTAAAACATGGTTCAAATATTTTTTTTAATAACTTATACGTTTATTTTACTATGAATTATTTAGTATTGCTATATAATCGGCGCGGATTCACGCCACCGCTCAGCGCGCCGCTCTAGCAATACTAAATAATTCATAGTAAAATAAACATATAAGTTATCAAAAAAATATTTAAACCATGTTTTAGAACATAAATGTCTTAATTTACTAGGTCTAAAAGAAAATATAAATATTTGAGATTTCATCCTAAACTAACACGTTTAATATCTCGAAAAGTGGCTACAATTGACACTTTTGAATATACTTTTCTTGAATGAAAACTTACAGTAATGGTGTTTTTTTTTCAGCCATGCACTAATAAATGTTATTATTTTTTATAAAGTAATGTTGTTATAAGTTTGTCGTATATGGTTTTACTAATATCTCGCATCTGCTTAGACCGTCGATCGCTAGTTTAAAAAAAGGCTTGCATAAAAACGGTTCTGATGAGAAAACTATACGAAAAATTGAAAATGTTTTTCAGCCATGCACTAGATTATAAAATTCGCAATAATATGACGTCAATATCTCACCTATAAATTAAACGCATTATGGTTTTATTGTCCGTCCGAAATCATCAATTTTGAATCTCCAACATGGCTCTAAGGGATAAACCCTCTTAAGTAATTTGTTTGCTACGCCGCGCTCAGTTACGTCTAAGCAATTAATCTGGACACATTTTTCTTTCATAGCAATATTGTAATCCAATTAGTGATCGCTTTTTAAGTAAATTAGGTTACATTACAAGCACTATTTAGAAATATGTATGTTACATCTAAAAATACTTCCTCACAAAAGTTTGATATCCAATATTTAGTTGTCCACATATTCAAGATATTATTATTTCTTTGTGTACTTCAGAATTTGGGTGCAGAGATGGCCCAGTGGTAACGGCCCCGGTTTACGAGTTGTAGGTCGTAGGTTCGAACCCAGGCAGGCGCTATACTTTATGTAAATAATTTCATTACCACTGCTCTCAAAACGGTGATGGAAAACATCGTGCGGTAACAGGCATGTCCTAAAACGAAAAATTCGAAGACATGTGACATCTACCAACCCACACTGGGTTCGCGTGGTAGATTATAGCCCACTCCCATTCCGAGAGAGGAGGCCTGTGTCCCAGCAGTGGGAACGTTATACAGCGTGTAACGGAAAGGGGGTATCAACCCTGAAGGAGGTGAATGTGCTCATGAAACTGAACAACTTTCCCCAAAGAAAATAGCTCGAAATATGAAAAAAAAATTTGGCCCTCCCATAGTAAATCAATCAGCTGGTAGTCAGTTTTGTAAGGGAGGGCCAAATTTTTTTTTCATATTTCGACCTATGTTCTTTGGGGAAAGTTGTTGAGTTTCATGAGCACATTCACCTCCTTCAGGGTTGATACCCCCCTTCCGTTACACGCTGTATATGTTGATAATGGCGCCGATTCCCTTCTTCACAAACTAAACTAAATTTAAGTCCAGTGCATCTTTTTCTTTCTATTTAATTAAGAAAAGGACAGAAGATAAATTTTAGTTTAGTCCTGTCAAATTACTCAGCGTCTGCCGTAAATTGACGTATTTTAGTAGCCAATTTTTTAATCACGTCTAAACTTGTCTATGGAGTATCTTAATTTGAAAGGACTAAGCTAATATTTATCTTTTCCTTTTCTTAATGTGAAAGAAAAAGATGAACTGAACTAAAATTTCGTTAAATTTCTGAACAAGGGAAGCGGTGCCATTGTGTACTTCATAATTTAAATTACCTTTGCAACTGTAGTTACTCGTACTTCATAAAATCACGCGCTACTATTTATTTTTCTTAACAGAGCAAGAATTTTATCTCCTTTTGATAACACAGATGATTCATCTTATTATCTGCCATTTGATACAGTGAGCGATAGGGCTCCCCTTGAAAATAAAGGCACTAATTTTGTTCTACTTCTAAATATCCGTTGACTCAAATGCCAGTACAGTCATCGACGCAGTTGTTTATAGACAACGGGTTTCGTATCGTGTTGCTGCTGTAGTATTCTGTTAATACTTAATGAGAATACGGTTTTGTTCACAAAGAGTGAACAAAAAAAAAAATCCTATTTTTCGCCCTTTTTATGGACCTCATGAATTATATTCAAAACTGGTTTAAATGTTAGTTTATTGTGATATTTTAAAATAAACGCAATTCCAAATTGAGCATTGTTTTTGAGATATGACAATTTAAAGTCGTTATTTAATTAATTCAAGGTGAATTCGACATACTCGGTGATACCTTGCGTCAGCTAAAAAATTTCAACAGATACAAGCAATACCATTTTTGACTTCAAATTTTCCGTTCTGTTCCTATCGTTTATTGGATTTTACCAAAAATATAGCACAAAAATATTATGCGCCAGTCAAAAGCTAATGGCGTTAAAAGTGAAACTTCTTATGGAATGCAAAAACTGTCAACGAGGAATTAAAAAAAAAATACACTGAAGTAAAGAAGAACTGTCTTAAAACTTTAACAGAAAGGATTTTGTAATATAAATCAATAACAATTTGCAGATAATATTGAATGAAACACTACAGAGTTTTCACTTGTATGTCATATCTATCGGAACTAAAAAATATGTATGTTCAACTTGGAATTTTGTCTACTTTAAAATGTCATCATGAGCTATTATTCAAAGCACTTTGGAACCAAATTCATGAGGTCTACGAAAGGGGCGAAATTTTGGGTCACTCTTTTAACTGTCGCAGTTCACTACTTCGTACGTTCGGACGTAGACTAGACTTCAAAAGGCCCTAGAATTTTATGTGTAATAAAAATATGGAAAGAGAATCTGTAACTTAGGGCCGATACACACGGCGCCGCCGCCGCCGCTGTACTAGTCACGCTTGGATTTATACATGCCCTTACACATAGCGGGCGAGTCTTGAATGGTTTTGATACCGCGGTTTTTTTTTTCTAATGAATGGCATCTCGCAGTTCAACATATGAGGTTGTCGTCTGCTTAACCGGGCTTGCCTGTGGATGCCTATGCCTGTGGGTTAAAAAAATCTTGGCTCTTACCTGTCATTTTCGTTTTAAAACTTTTCCTATTTATGAACTTGTTTTACATGCATTGTAAATTGGTCTTCATTCAGTTCAATCAATACAACGTCCATGAAAATGGTTCAACTGAAATATGACGTGAAATGTTATGCGCTGTACCTACTAGATCTAACTTTCTGACAAACAATAAATATTACCCCAAAGTACCCTAGATTTATTGAGTGTACTAATAATTTCGTCGAAACTTCCGTAATATCGATCGTGTGACGTCATAAACTCGGTGGAGTTGAACCTCTGTCTGGCCTGAAGGCTGCCCGATGACCCGATTGACGCGCCGACGACGCGAGACTGGGGCCTTCACTTATATTTTATTATTGGTTCGCTACTGAATTCATTAGTCACTTTGTGTTGGGAACAGTTGAAACTCGGTGTAAATATGTATTAAAAGTTCTGTCAGTGGCAAAGCTGATCCTATAATTTAGTTTTGTTTTAACCGATATAAAAAAATAGGTTCCGTGGTTTTGTAGACGTTATTGTCAGTTAATTTTAAAAGTACAGACGCCAACACGTCAAGCTACCCGAAACTGTCAAAATCAACTTTGAACCTTATTCTTTAGCGATAAAGTTAAAAATCTATTAAAGAAATTTGACAGATTAATGTGTTGGCATCTGTACACGGAAAGATCGTAACTTCAGTGTTAAACTTATACACAAATAATATGGAATGATAATCCATCATAGCTAATACACTAGAATACACAATATTTATTTTTCATTCTTACAAATAAATTAGAAACAACAAATTTTTTTGCAAATTTTGACTTTCAAAAACGCCTGTTATGTGCCCATTTGAAGTAAATGATTTGACTTTGACTTAAAAAAAATAACACTTAATTGTACCAAAATTCGTGGTCACAATATTACTTTTTTTTAATAATCAGCCATTAAAAATCCTCTGTTTACATTCCACTGCGCTCAAAATAACTCTTTGGTTCGAAAAATAAAACAAAATCGCGTTTTTATATCACTAGGAATGAATCACAATACGATGGCCGTTCGATTTGTTCTTTATCAAGACGATTGGATCGTTCGCGGTTTTCTGTTATTCATTAACTCTGTTATTTTACTGGACAGCGCATGTACTATAGCGTTTTTATTTTTTGTAATTTGATGAGTGTTGCATAAATACTTTTTGATAGCGAGAGTTGGTAGATCGATGTTTGAACTGTGTTTTGTGTATTGAAAGTGTGTTGTGGACTGTGGGTGGTGGAGTTTGTTATTGTTTGGTGTTGTGATTTTAGTGTTCAGTTTTACGGTTATTGTTGGATTTAAAGTAAAGCATAATACATCTTGTTCAGGTAAGCATTAGTACCTAGGGGCCGTTCAAGTATTACGTAAGCAGATTTTTTGCAATTATTAACCCCCCTCCTCCCCTCTTCAGCAAAAGTAAACACCCCCCCCCATACTTACGTAAACATTGGTACATGCATTTTTCAATGTGTTTTGGTTACTTTATTAATCTTGAGCAGCAGTTATAACTATTTATTTAATTATTTCCGGAATCCCTGAAAATGCGTTTCGTTTTCAAGCATAGACCAAGTGTGTTCAAACCAAAATCGACTAAATTTTGTAGAAAATCTGAAAAATTAAAAAAATAAATACTGCTGACGTAATCACCATCCAGACCCCCTCTATCCCCCATGTCATGAATAATAAGCAAAGCAAAAACGAGCTCCTACCCATCATTAATTAGTCAATTAGCCAGCCTTGGCAAACTAGGCTAGTAATACACTTTTTTACTTACTATAACCTATCTCAATTTCAATTTAATCTCGTAAATGAATACTCTAATGTTTTATCTGGTTTCCGCCCACTCATTTGCGTCAATGTGAGTAACTAAAATACTAATGCATTGATGGATTTATCCTCGTATGACCGTACCCACATAATGCCCTTCAAACGCAAGGACAACTTTTACATATTAAAAAAACTCGTTTTAACTGAAATTTTGATATAGTACAGTCAATTAGAGCAATTTTTATTACATTTGCTAGTTGTTGTCTGTGACTTGGTTTGGTTACAAACTTGAAACCCATGTTTGATCTGATCAAAAGTGATGTTTCGAAAAAATCTTTCTTAGTTCTCCTCTACACCCCCTTTAGAACATATTTTCTTCCGAAATTCATGCTTTTACCTTAATTTAATTTATTTCTTCTTCTGTCTTGGGCGGCCTTAGGCTAACAGTCAGTTACGGAATTGTTTTGTAAGCCTTCAAAATAAATGAGTAATTTGAAGTAATATCTATTATGTCGTTAAGACCTCTGACCTAGTCAGATTACAGGTCATCGGCCTGTATGGTCTTGGTTGGCATGCTTAGTTTTCGTTATAAGTATACTTATCTAAAGTCGGCACTACACTTCGTGCATTTATACAAATTTTCCAGTTCATCACGCTATTGTAAAATAAAATTTAGATAAATAGAAACAGGGTATAATTTCTATTGGCTAAACCCGAATGTTTGGACAAATACGCCTAGCCAAGTTAACGGTTCAGTAAACTTCGAGATAACAATGTTATTGTTTACGCAATCGAGGTCAATTGAACTGACTTGTGATGCATTGAGGTGATTGCGACGATTTCACATTAACTATGTGACAATTAGGGGCACTTTTCAATTGATTTTATTGGAATAAGTTTTGGTTAGTGGGTTTGTGGACTATTTGTAAGTAGGGTGCAGCTTCTCAATATATTATTATACTGCAGACTAGCTGCGCTCCGCGGTTTCACCCGCATAAGTCTCGATCCAGGTCGTGGTCTACCCATGTGCCAAATTTCATCCAAATCCGTTCAGCCGCTTTAGCGTGAAAGCGCAACAAACAAACATAAAAATCAAACTTTTTCTTTATAATATTTTGTCCCACTGTTGGGTAAAAGCCTCCCCTTTTTCCTTCCAAAACTCCCTGTCTTCAGCGATCTCTGCCCATGCTAGGTTAACTGAAAGCTTTCCATTCTAATCTCCGATTGAGCGAAATTAAATCATCACTGAAAACTTTTATTCCTAAGTGTCACAGTAATTTTTCTGTATCTTTCTCAGGCTGCTTCGCAAAAGCATTCGAGCGAATCCCCCGCTCAATGGCGTCATCGTTGGTAGGTGACCTGAGCGCGGCCCCTTCAATGACTGGGTCGCTGACCGAGGGCACGGGGCCCGCGGTACCTCCGATGCAGCTCATGCATGTGTTGGAATGTACTGTGGATATCAAGGAGACTGATGCTAAGGTAGGTTTGAGTTACAAAGTCTTTATTAAAAATAATGACGGCCAGTACTATTGCTAACTGAGCGAGGCCCCTTCAATTACCGATTCTCTGACCGCCGGTACCACCGGTACAGTTCATGCATGTGTTAGTGCATACACACGAGCGTCGACAGCGTGCTTCGACGTTTGCAGTTGCCTCTTTCATTGACGTGTGTCGCTCGTGTGTATGAGCACTTTGAATGCACTGAATTACACTATACAACGTGTAACGTTAAATGCGCAAAACCTGAAAATAGTTTGATCAGAATAACGAGCAGAATCAATTGAACCACTTTTTAATATAGGTCACGTTTTTCAAAAAATCTTCATTAAAAACGTTGCCGTGTCTATTTATTAATAGGTCAAGCAAGCCAATGTCAGCGCGGCGCAGCGGCCCGGTGACGACTCCACCCTCGATAAAGCGTCGTCGCAGACGCAAGAAACGATCAGAATGGCCAGTAAAACTAAAACAGCACATAAAACCTTTACAGTTTTTTTAATGACTTATTTTCTCTCTGAAATAGGTCAATTGAATTAAAAATCAGATGGGGTGTCTGAGGTTTTGCGCATTTAACGTTACATGTTGTAGATATTAAGGAGACTAATGCTAAGGTACAGCGCGATTCAAATTGTATGGCAGCTCTGAAGTGCGCTACTCGCTGCGTAGTACCTCACCCCTCACCGCCGCTGATACGTGAATTTGTTACTGCACAGCGACTCGCCTCATGTTCGGTCCGCCATTTTGAATCGAGCTGTAGAATTATTATATTCTTCACTAAAAAATATACTATACTGGCCTGGTTTATTGCACAAACAAAACAAGTCGTTTTTCAAGGGGTTGGCGCGTTCGATATAGTTTACGCCGCTTAAAATTAGTACAGACGCCAGCACATCAAGATACCCGAAACTGTCAGATTTTCCCAATCAACTTTGAACCTTATGCTTTAGCGTTAAAGTTGAAAATCTATTAAAGAAATCTGACAGATTGTAGTAGCTTGATGTGCTGGCGTCTGTACATGATTTATACTCGACTTACCCGGTTCGAGGTTCGTTCGAGGACTCATTATGCTTTGTATTATGTGAAACCGAATACAACGTAGTTTCAGCGGCCTATTTTCAGCACCGTAATTAACGCTCTTCATCTTTTTTGAGGGGCTTTGGCTAAGTAATAACAGCCGCACGGGTCGATCGAACAGGTTAAGCTACGCTTGCCGCGGTTAGTCCGTGGATGGGTGACCATCTTCACACACCAAGACCCCTCCGTGCCTCGCAAAGCACGTTAAGCCGTTGGTCCCGGCTGTCTTTCGTGGATCTTTGACAGTCGTTACGGGTCGTCAGTAGCCCGAAAGTCTGACAACCAATCTTACCTAGGGTTATCGTATTACCCAGTAACTGGGTTGTGGAGGTCAGATAGGCAGTCGCTCCATGTAAAATACGGGTATTCAGCTGCATCCGGTTAGTCTGGAAGCCGACCTCAGCATAGTTGGGAAAAGGCTCGGCAGATGATGAATTAACGCTCTTCAGCTGAGTATGGTTTTTCTGCCTACATCTGCAGCTAACTTTCTAACTTATTCACACTACCATCTTCTTAGCATGGTAATGGAACAGCCAATAACAATTAAAAAATGTTCTTTATTTAAACTACCTATTATTTTCTTCTCTATTATTTCCAGGGCACATTCAGCCATGTGCCGAAAGAGCGGCTCGGATTCAAACTGCGCGGCGGCATAGACAAACAGGTGACCATCAACGTGAAACAAGTCACAAATAACATACAGCCCGAATCTGATGATCCACAGGTAAGAAATCATGATCTTCATCTGACTTCTTTATAATATTAGGAGTTTGTAATATTAGGAGACCTTTGCATGCAGTGACTATACAGCAATGTAGTTAGGAAGTTGATGCTAACTAACCCTTCATATAACCCTTAAGGCACAATGTGTTTTTTATTTTTTTCTCTGTAATTACGGCATACACCCAGTTAATTTTTTGAACGCCATTGTCACATATATGTGACAAACGAAATCTTACCCTGAACGCCAACGTCACAAATATATGACAAAATACACGTCGCACCATATTATGCAATAAACAATTTAATCATTACTTTTGTGTGTTTTTATTTATATAATTTAAAAGTTTAAGCTTGCGTCTATATTGTATTGCATGAAACTAATATAATATAAATAAACCACCAATATCGAGAAATATGTTGTTTTAAATGTAGATGTTAAACGCGTATAAAAGGAGTGTCTCACACGCCGTAGTCTGCTATATGTGACAGCTAGTGTTGTGACGTATGATTGTAAAATCAATAAAAACTTAAGAAGATGAATATGAAATTTTAGTCCAGAGTATATTATTTGTGTATAAGTTGGTATCAGGAGATAAAAATGTAAAGATTACTATATTGGAATATAGTGGCAGGTTAAATAAACTTTCAGTGTCGTGAGTACGGTTTATTAGAAAATAAAAGACGAAAATAAAAACTCAGTTGTATATCGATATAAGTTTTGGAATCCCTATTTTTTATGAAGGTCATTTGACAGAAAAAGTGGCCTGGCGTAAGGAGTACGGCGATACGTTTATACTCTGGCGTTCAAAAGGTTAAAGGTATTGTTTTACCGTTGTTAATTTCATCCTGTATTGTCGCTAACAAGGAACAAATCTGAGTGACCATAATGTGTCAATGACCTCATTGACTGTCATTTACGTTTCAGTCAACCTACACCGGTGGATTATACATTGAACGCTGCTTCGGTATCCTTCTTGCTCCCGGTAGGAGCGTGAAGCATTCAGACATGAGGTTACTGGAAATGGTAAATATACCCCACTTTTTGTTTTGTGGCCATTCAAATATTACGTAAGCACTACAGGGGAGGGGGGGGGGGGGGCTGTCTTTGCCTTAGTTATTTTGATGACATGGGGACGGTATACTGCTGGCGTAATCACCACCCAGTCCGGTGATTACGTAAGCAGTATTAATTTCTTTACTTTTTCGGATTTTCTACAAAAAGCAATTTTGGTTTGAACACAAATATTTTGAATGCAAAGTTAATTGGCCTCTCCCAGGCTGCGCCACAACACTCTTTCCTCCGCCTTCCGCATCCAGTCTGTCCCAACCAATTTCTTAAGGTCGTCGGTTCATCTAGCTGTGGGACGCACCAGACTGCGCTTGCCTATACGCGATCGACAAACATGGCCAACAGATCACATTGAATCAGGCTTAACACATTCGCTGTCGATGACCCACATGTGGGTCATTTTGGGTTGGAACGAGACGTCCGGGCCATACATGTGGGTCACTGCACTTTTCATACATAATGGGTTCTTACTTCGTGGACGTAAAAGAAACATACTAGTATTAACGTTAATAAAAAAATACAAAAATACTGGTATAAATAAAAAAATACTGGTATTCAGCTGCATCCGGTTAGACTGGAAGCCGACCCCAACATAGTTGGGAAAAGGCTAAGCAGATGATGACTAGTATTAACGTAATAGTAGTTGTAGTAGTGATATAAAGGCAAGTTCCTCAGTACATAGGAACGAAAAAGTAAATTTTACGTGAGCTTTAATTTCGACATTTTGGCTGGACAGTGAACGTGTTAAATATCCGAAGATTTAAAACAGTTAGCAAAGTTTTACTGCATAGAACAAATTGTTTGTATGGCCTACAGGAACTTCTTGTCTTTAACCAAACCTGTGATACAGTAGAATCCCTTAGTATGACAACGTTCCTTTTATAAATTACTAGCTGGGGTACCCGGCTTCGCTCAGGGAGTTGATATGAGATTCCACAATGTTCTGGAATGTCGTGGAATGCTCTCGAATACTCTCGAATGTTCTGGACTGTTCTAGAAATATCTAGAGGGTGATAATTCCAGCTCTTATATCTTCAAAAGCATGCCCTTCAGGTAAAAACGGGAACCTTCTTCATGGACAGGAGATAAGAGGGTTACCACACCATATAAGTCCCTTGATCGTACTCGTATCGTCGTTTATAATATATATTGATTATTATTACTCATAAATACTTTTCTAACTTTAAGGTAAGCGGTTCATCAGGCGGGTCTGGTTGCTCAGTGTGTGCGCTATGGAACGCTGGCGAGTCAGCTCTAGCTGCGTTCAATGTTGCCAGCGGTGACGGAGCGCCGGCGTATATGTCTCTCGCACTGGATCTTGTTATTAGAGGCATACCGGATCCTTTGAGGTGAGACTTGTGACTATTTTTGATCAATAATAATTATATTGCTTAGTAATTTGATTGTAATTTAATCATATTTTTATGTGATTCAGTGCTGATTTTTCAAATGACAGATATTTTTTATTCGTCGTTTAAATTTGACGTCTGACAGTTTTTGTATGGAAGAACTGTCGAAAATTCAAAATTATTCCTCAGGTAAACTTATCTGGCGCTGGAAACATCGGCCCTTAATATAAATAAAAGGAATTGTTGGCCGGGTACCGGAACCCTATTAAAAAATGGCCAAATTTATAAGTCGTATTTAAAAACAATTAGGAACAAAATTCTCATTGATATTCACTAAGAAAACTTAGTTTGTTTGACAACTTATCTACAACATTAAATTACATTATGGGCCTCTCAAATATTCAACTGGTTTTCCTGCAGGTTGGTCATCGAGACTCCTGTCAAAATATTCCCGCCTACAGAGAGGTTCTGGTATTACTCAAAGAGACCTCTTGTGCAACAGTTTTATATCAATCTGAAAGAGGTAAGAATACATTGCTTGCCGGTTCTAGACCCTACCCTACCACGAAGACATATTTATTACTAACTCCATAACGAAACTTCATATTTCCATCATGTAACGTTATTTCACTCTCTTTTCAAACACAATCTACAACACCATTAAATAAACGCACCATTTTTACACGTAAACTTGACCCTATCTATCACCAAACTTTGTTTATCGTAAGTCTACACTTACTATTTCCTAGTGATGTAAATGTCACTTCAATTCTGAAGGTCTAACAATTAATTTTATTCGATATTCTTTCTTATTCCAGTCAGTAGACGCTCTCGGCCAGCTCCAATACGAGGTCGCAAGCATCGAGACATCAGACGAGTTAGACCGCTCGCGTCTGAACTTGCCGCTGTCACTGTCCAGTTTGCTGCCGTCGCCGCTGTCTAGTGCACCCGCACCGCCCTCGCCTTCTGAACCGGACTCCGGTACGTACTGGTAAAATGAAGCAGTGTTGTTGTTAGGTAGTGGTTGTCTCGAGTATGTTGAAGTAGACATTGTATCATCAGGCGATAGTAAAACTGGATTCGACTGGATTGGGGTAAATGGCACGCAGGGGGTCTTTCTCATTGGAATATACTGATCAATGACACCGTACCTATGAAAAAAACCCGGCGAACTAAGCCAGTTACTGACTACAAAGTTAAACGTCATAATTCCATTTCAGACGGTGATGAACCTTTACTTAGTGGAACTGGTGAAGTGTCAAAAGATTGCGGGGAAGATGTACTTGTGAATTGGGCTCAAGTGTTAAGGAGGTAACATTTTGACATTACCATCTTGTAGGACTAGTTTTATCTCGATTCATAAATATGCCAGTATTCATTTTCTTTGCTTATGTGTATAAATAAGGCCCCTGAAATAAAAAAAAAAACACATTTTTCTTATGCCAAATATACGCACACAACCAATGCACCGTCACTAAAATTCAGTATCCTAAAAACAAGATATTTGAGTTATATATCTTGTATATATAGTTAGTATATAATAATAATAATAATAATATATATGTTACAAATCTAACGTTTACAGTTGGACAGGACCACGCCCGCGGGCTTTGAATCACTTAGTACGCGTTGGTGTGCCTGAAGCGTTACGCGGTGAGGTGTGGCTGCGACTGGCCAGCGTCGATCAGAACGACAAGCTTATGGAGACTTATAGGACGCTTATAAGCAAGGTGAGTTAGTTAAAGGTTATGAATATAGATAGAACGGAATTTGAAAGAGAGGCTTGGTAAGAGGATTGGTCAGTCGATATTGGATCATATTTTGAACGACTTAGTGCCCGAAAGCGTAGCATGGGTGGGACTCGGTGGACCCAAAACTTTGTGAAGTTCGCAAGACGTCTGGACACAGGCAGCGCAAGAATGTTTAAGGGAGGCCTACTTCCAACCATAGACGTATTTTATTTATTTATTTAACACTTCAAGCATAGGCATTTTCTACTAGTGAACCTTTGGATGATGCAGAGACAAACAGTAGTAGATGCAATCATGAAAATTGAGGCATAAATATTTTAAATACTATAAAGATACGCATAAACCTATTAAAACTATAAATATAATACACACCTAATTACATATAAATATAAGCACAAATAAATAATAATATAATATAATTTTGACTGATTTGATGACGATGATTATATTTTTCGGTTCAAAGTAGGCCTTATCTATGAACAAAACACCCATAAACCATGTTACTTGTCCATTCAGATAAACCAATCCTTTACGTACACAGGACTGTCCCTTCGAAGCAGTAATCCAGCGCGACATAGCCCGCACGTTCCCCGCACACGACTTCTTCCGCGAAGCAGGCGGCTTGGGACAGGACTCGCTGCTGCGGATGGCGAGGGCGTATGCCGTGTACGACCATGAAGTGGGATACTGTCAGGGACTCAGCTTCCTAGCTGCTACGTTGTTGTTACATGTGAGTATAGTAGATGTATTTATAGTACAGTAGAAACTCGATTATCCGTCCCTCAGTTATACGGATTCGAGTTATACGGACCAACCACCCAACCACCACCACAACCACCAACCACGACCAATAAGTGCATACATCGTATGTTGAAGAATGTATCTCTTAATAATTTCTTAGTAAACATTCATTTTTGTTCATATGTATTTTTTGTTTTTAATAAACACATAACATTATCAAATCAAATCCAATCAAATCAAAAGTCATTTATTCAAACTAGGCTGAGAATCAGCACTTTTCAAACGTCAAAATTACAAAAGACAGTCCCCCAAAACGCCCGCCCTTCACCACTTCCTAGTGCTTTCGCTGGGAAGAAGAAGTGGCGCAACAAACTCCCCAGCAGCACAGCTGTCTGTTCAGTTAGAAAATATACTTGACTGAATACAATACAAGGTATGCAAAGCAATTAACATTACAAGACACAGAACGCTAAATTAAATTATTTGCCATATGTCAGCTGGCAACGCCAATATACCAAGAAATACAATAAAAAACTATACGTACTCAAGCAAAAATTAATAAATGGAAATTAAATAAAAGCCTCCAGGTATAAAGGGCGTGACCGCTAACATATTTATGCAATGCTGGGTTCAGTTTACATAGCTGTCGCTTGAAGTCACAAAATGATAAACTAGGACCATAAGGAAACTAAATAAACAAGTTATTAATAATGATAACAATGATAAAACCATGGTCAGCAAGACGACCAGTCACCACAAGCAGCACCCGTTCACGAGCATAACGCAAAGGTCAGCCATTACCCCCCTCGCCATATTTGAGGGAAGGAGACAACCCGACCCCCGACGCTACCGCAAGCAGTGACATCTAAGGGAGCATGACGAACTTGCTGCCGGTTGCTCAGGTAAGAATTATATGATCAATTGTCGAGGTCACTAGCTAACGACATATTGCAATCAACTCATTAGAAAACATTGCAATGGGTTGATTATGTCAATAATAAAATTAAAATTAAATTAAACTGATTTGACTTATACAGCCCATTAAAAAAACAATTGTATAATGAGCTCATATAACCTATCAGTAATTCTTTGTAAATTAATTCTGGAGAAAGAACATAAACATTGTCTTGAGTTAATCAGGGCGACCAACTATTCATATCGTTTAAGTAGTCGTTGATAGAATAGTATGCCTTTGAACAAAGGTTAGATTTTACTTGAGCTTTAAATGCATTAAAAGGCAAATCTAGCAAAGAAGAGGGTAGCTTGTTATAAAAGGCTATACCAAGACCAACAAATGAGTTATGAACCTTATGAAGCCGGTGAAAGGGAGCACGTAGTTTGTCCTTATTTCTGGTGTTAACATTGTGAATATCACTGTTTTTAGTATACAAGTGTATATTTTGCCTAATATATAAGATGTTGGCAAAGATGAATTGTGATGCAACCGTGAGAATACCAATATCTTTAAAAAAATCTCTTAGAGAAACTCTAGCACCTAGCTGGTAAATTGCTCGAACAGCTCGTTTTTGAAGGACAAATATATTTTGTATATCAGCTGCTTTGCCCCACAGCAGAATACCGTAGGACATAACGCTGTGAAAATAACTAAAATATACTAAACGAGCTGTATCAACGTCAGTGTACTGTCTTACTTTCCTGACGGCGTAGGCAGCCGAACTGAGCCTTCCTGCTAGGCTCGATATATGTGGTCCCCACTGAAGTTTGGCATCTACTGTTATTCCCAGAAAAACTGCCGAACTCACAGTTTCAAGCGCCTCTTTATCTAAGACGATGTTGGGTCCTAGATTTCTAACGTTCGGTAAGGCGAACTTTACACATTTCGTTTTCTTGGCATTGAGAACTAGGTTATTTGACGTAAACCATTCCGTAACTATTGAGAGTGCACTGTTTACGTCGTCAAAATCTTGTCTATTCCTATCTACTTTAAAAATAAGAGATGTATCATCAGCAAACAGTACAACGTCACAGATTCCCTTTAAATGGAATGGTAAATCATTAATATACACTAAGAACAAGAATGGACCCAGTATTGAGCCTTGCGGTACACCTAACTGAACTGGTAGCGCGGAAGATTTCACACCATTAACATCTACACATTGGAACCTATTATGTAAATAACAATTTATTACGTTGAGAGCTTCGTTTTGGACACCGTAATGACTTAGTTTACGCAAAAGCGTGTCATGGTGCACGCAATCAAAGGCTTTGGAAAGATCACAGAAAACTCCGATAGCATTTTGCGAGCTCTCCCATGCGTTAAATATGTGTTTCAGCAAAGCAACACCCGCATCTGTAGTCGAACGACCTTTTGTAAAGCCATACTGTTCATTATGAAGGAGGCTATTTAAATTAAAATGTCTTAGCAACTGCTTGAGTATTAATTTTTCAAATATTTTGCTAAATGCAGGTAAGATGGAAATAGGCCTAAAATTACCAACGTCGTTTTTATTACCTGATTTAAATAAAGGTATGACTTTACTACTCTTCATGAGGTCAGGAAAAATTCCTAAATCAACACATTTATTAAAAGTAACAGCTAGATAGGGGGCTACGATGTCTATTATATTACTTAAAAGTTTAATGGAGATGCCCCAGTAGTCACCGGTGTTTTTAGACTTTAGTAGGTTAAAAACATTAACTACATCATGTGGGGTTACATGTTCGAAACTAAGTAAACGAATACATTTAGGTACACTACTATGCAAAAGGGTTTCAGCTTTAGACGGGGACGAATTTAAGGAGCGAGTCGTAGTTATAGGTATGTTGGCAAAAAACTCATTAAAAGCTTCAGCTACGTCAGCGGCTTTATTAACTAATTTATTATCTACCATAATCTCAAGTAGTTTTTCTTGTTTAACCGATTTACCAGTTTCATTGTTAATAATTTTCCAAGTCGTTTTTACTTTATTATTAGAATTTTTAATAGCATCGCTTAAAAATTTCGATTTAGCAAAAGCACTAATCTTTTTAAATAATTTTGAATAATTTTTGACATACTCTAGGAAAGGAGTGTCAAACCTGTATTTTTTCAAACCATATAACTCGTATAGTCTCGCTCTACTTTTATAAATACCCGGAGTAGCCCATTGGTTAAAGCCAACGGAGGATCCATTAATATTAATAGTTTTGGTCTTGAAAGTAGATTGGTACTCTTTTTGCACAACATCAAAAAGGGCACCATAAATTTCATTAGGATTCTCGTGTTCTACTATAGATGGTGTAATTCTATGAGCTATATTATTTTTAAACATTTTACAACGGGCAGCTGTATAAGGCCTGCATTCAATTTTACGCGGCTGTTTATGTAATGGCATGGGGAAGCTAGCTAATAAACCACAGTGGTCGGACGTTAAGTCAGTTAAGACTAATTTGTTTTTGGCATCAAAAACACTAAATATATTATCAAGACAGGTTGACGAAGATGCCGTGATTCTAGTAGGTTCAAAAAACAAGTTAATTAAATTATAAGACTTAAACAAATTGAGGAGTCTAATACTTAATGGAGTAACATCTAAAATATTAATATTGAAATCTCCGCATAAAATAATACTTTTGTTACTTGATTTCAACCTATTGAGAGAATCCTCCATTACCGATTCAAAACTAATAAAATCCCCAGAGGGGGGTCGATAAACGCAAATTATAATGTATCGCTCAAGTTCAACACAAGACAACTCTATAGTGCGCTCAATTGAAAGATTAACTAAATCTAAACGTTGCTTACATTTCAACTTGTTTGAAACAAGAACTAAAGAGCCACCGCGAATAGCACTTTTTCTCACAAATGCACTCTGTACGGTAAAGTTATCATCATTGATAAACACTACTTCATGTTCTTTCAACCAGTGTTCAGTCAAACATAACACCTGAACATCATAGTTCTCCATAAATAAACTTAACTCTAGCTCTTTGCCGGACAGACCCTGCATATTTTGATGTACAACATTCAACATATGTGGCTGACCCGTTGTCGCACCTAATAGTTTAAACTACAAGGTGTATCAAAAGTAGTGTTAGTACCACTACTAACAGTAATCGAAGGTACCCTACAGGTACCGGTGTCACTGTGTATGTTGTATGCTAAAAGATTAGCAATTTGTCTCCTACAGCTAGGTGGCAAATACATAGTATAATTTGTCAGTTTGTAATCAGTAATGAATTGATTACAATCAAAATATAAAATAGCATCACTGTGATGACATGTCCTATTATAAATTAACATATTTAAATTATAAATGTGCCTATTTTGCTCATCAGACAAATAATGAGAATATGGCAAGGCACAAAAAATAAATTTACAATTATTGGACTCATTGAGATGTAACATCAACTGGACAGATTCAATTATGTCCTTTTTTCGTACAGTTAAACTATCCCCATATAATAATATAACAGTAGAATTGGGATTTATTTTTGTCAATCTAATATTACTAATTAATTGGCTAATACTGGCACCGGGTAAACAATGATTAATTACATATTGTGGCGAACACTGATTAAATATACTACCAAAACCTTGACCAAATTTGTCAGAAAATACATAAGTAGTGTTCATACTATTGCTATCATTATTAATACAGCTGCCTACTGACTGAGCTACTGAGGGTGTGGGTGGAATAACTTGAGGCTGGGGTTCCCGGGAGCAGGTACAGCTAAAAGAGAGGTTATTAGTCAGAGACTCATACCTCTCCGCATTGTACTTGACCAGGTCTGCCAACTCATTAGCCTCTTCCATGCGCTTACTCAGGTCTTGTTGAGAAGCCTCATATTTACTGAAGATGTCCTTCAGAGCATATTCCCTAACAAACAACTCATCCTGCAGGTGCTGAGTGTCAGTGTCATACCTAGTATTACATAATTCTAATTCTCTATTACAGTTCTTTAATTCTTGTATTAAATTTAAATTTTTTTGCCTCAGTTTTATATTTGATTTGTTAACTTTTTGGCATTTTAATGATTTTTGAGTTTTTTTAATTAATCTATTAATTTTAATATATTTTTTTATCTTATTATGACTAGTAAACAATTCGGTTTTATTGATAGTATCATTAGTTAAGTCTATTGTTACAATTGGCTCAACACATGTGGGTCCGGACCCGCTACCAACCAACTCATCGTAAAGACTGCAGGTGATCGCAGACTCTTCACGGGCTTTGAGAGATTCCAAATGGGTTATTGTGTTGTGGGCCCTGCTTAATTCTAGTTCTAGTTCAGATATGCGTCTCAAAGCCAGTTCGTGGGTGTCACTACATTCCTGGAAATTTGACACAAGTTGACGGAGATGTTGATGCTGGTCAAGTATGTCCATATGTTGTACATGTAGCTCAGCCAATTGGTTCCTCAACTCAGTGTTCTTGTCATTTATGAACTTTATTTCCACCTCGCTGTCATCCCTTTCCTGTAGTAGCTGTTTGTTCTGTTTCTTACTAGATTCCAATTCGTTCAATGTAGCCCTCAGTTTTTCATCCAAGGATGCAGCTCTACGGGTCAACATATTGACAGGCAAACCCTAGAGGCACCCTGGAATGAGAGAAGAGAAAGCCAAGTGAGTGAAAGGAATAAGAGAAAGGTATGAGATGTGGATAGTAAGTGCTAGGATGAAGTGAACAAAAAACAAAGGGATAAAAAAAAGTTATGATAAGTTTGTAATCACAGTTATGTGTTGAAAATTTAACTATTCATAGAAATGTCTTAATTGAGATGGTGATATTTAATAATAAAAAGGGAAAAAACAACAAAATTAAATTTGCAAAATATTTGGGGGTACTACTATTGTCAAGTTATTGAAAATCTAGTTTCTAACGTTAATTTCATAAAGCGGTTCTAATTTAGTAATTCAACTTAACATATATCTGTCTAGTAATAAAGTACAGTGATTTCTAAAGGGTCTCTAACGTAACTTATGTGATTTATCCCAATAATACACGAACATAAGTGTCCAGCACAATAAAGAGAAATACAGGCTTGTTCACTATGTTGTTTATTGGGACGAACAGTATACACATTAAAGGGGAAAAGGTACAATACGAACTAATAAGATTTTATATAAATAAGCTTAAATTAAAAGAAATACTCCCCGGGTTAGGTGGTGATTTCAAATCCGTCCGTTGGATGACAGCTGGTACTAATTCATTGATTATTCATTGATTTCTCAACGAAATAATTCACAAACACAGATCCTTAATATTTATAACTTAATCTATCGAAATTAAGCACGTTTTTACATAAATAAACGCGAAATACATTAGTTTTACAATTTAATTCTAACAAGAAAATTTTTGACGGCCGGCTACCAGTATTGCCAGCAAAAAAAAAAAAAGTATGTACTACATTTGCGCAAAACCCCCTTTCTTCATACATTCAATTATCCGGATTTTCGATTATCCGAATCCCTAACGACAACAATTAGTCTAGTTAATGGAGTTTCCACTGTATTTTTAAATTATATTATTATAGTATTGTTTGTGATATTTTTTATGTATTAGTTTATAAGTATTCTTATTTGTAGTAGTATGTATTGTATTTTCTATGGACCCTAGTTGCCTGAAATAAAGGAATAAATAAATAAAATAAATAACACAAGTATGATAATAGCATAATCAGCCTAATATGTTCCCACTGCTGGAACAAAGCCCTACTCTCTTCTAGAAGGACTGGGCTATAAATCTGCCACGCGAATCTAAGTATGATAATCATATATTTTTGCTTTGTCCCTCTGACTAGCAATAGTCTTAAGAGTGTGACTTACGCAACGAATTAGTCTATGTTGGCACGCAATACTGACCTGTCCCTAAGTTATTTTAACAAATATGTGGTCCTTTTAGAGTAGAGTGGATTAATGACTAAATATTTTTGTTAATTCCAAGAAAATAAAAAAATGTTTATTGAAGAAAAGCCTAAGAGCTTACTAAACAATATTATATTATAACTAGGTGACTATGCTATGCACAATACATTGCAACCCTGATCACCAAACTAGGGGTGTCCCTGTATCTTAGAGATCAGTGTCCCTCCGCATCAAAGTCACAAGCCAATATTTGTAACTCATTGGTAAAAAATGATACTTAACCAATTATACATAAACTCACGCCTTTTCCCAGTGGTGATCGTTATCAACTACGGAACACCACATGCTACGATCCAACAGGAGAAATTCCTAGTGGGGCAACGCTTTATTAAAAAAAAAAAAAAAATCCTTAAACATTCCTCCCGCTTCGTATTACTGACCATACGATGTTCTATTATTTTTTTCAGATGCCAGAAGAGCAGGCGTTCTGTCTGCTAGTACGGTTGATGTACGGATATGGCTTACGTGAACTGTACAAAGACGGCTTCGAAGCTCTCTACATGAGGTTGCATCAACTCGACAGATTAATGGAGGTAAAATATTTTTATAGCGATCATTCCAATTAGCTACAAGATGTGGGGTATGGATGTAAAATATGCTCACGCTCGATATGAAAAAGGATTTGTAAATTGTAGATTGGAAATCGGCCATTTAATCCATAGACAAACCATGTGTAAATGTGAACCAATATAAGAAAATGATTGGTTGCTTTTATTTTGATCAAACAGTTTGTCACAACAGCTAACACGTGTTTTAACAGCTAGTTTACTGATCAGAGACATGATCAGGCTATCAATAATTCAGAGGGGAATTCCCGTAATTTTAAAAACGTTCACAGTCTGATATCAGTCTCAATATGTCAAAAATCCCTAGGGGGCTTACCTACATTTTTGACAAGTTTTTGACATTGATTGTCGTTGAAATGAGATTGCGACTAAATTTTAAACGTTTTTAGGTTTCCGTACCCAAAGGGTAAAAAGGAACCCTATTACTCCCGCTCCGCTGTACGTCCGTCCGTCCGTCTGTCACCAGGCTGTATCTCATGAACCGTGAAAGTTAAGACTGTTGAAATTTTCACTGATGATGTATTTCTGTTGCCGCTATAACAACAAATACTAAAAAAACAGAATAAAATAAATATTTAAGGGGGACTCCCATGCAACAGACATGATTTTTTTTTTTTGCCGTTTTTATAGATAATGGTACGGAACCCTTTGTGCGCGAATCCGACTCGCGCTTGGCCGGTTTTTTTAATTATGGGAATTGGTCTTCAGTATACAGAACATCTTTTTCCAAACTTGGAGTACAGTAAATGTTTACTCTACATATTTTTATCGCAGGAACAACTCACAGACCTGCGCGTTCATTTCCAAGAGTTAGGCGTGGAGCCTCACATGTTCGCCTCTCAGTGGTTCCTCACAGTATTCACTGCACGTTTCCCTTTGCCGCTGGTAAGTTATCCTGCTCTACAATATATTTGGAGTCTTAAAGGTTGATATAAAAGGATGCGAAAAATTCACACTGCATTAAAATCGATACAGATTATACAATTACAATTCGAGATTTACCTAAACTACTCATATCTACGACACTGTTATTTACTTGTTTTTAACATAGATCAGATTTTTTTTTAATCTATTGTTGTACAGACGCCAGCACATCAAGCTACCCGAAACTGTCAGATTTTCCCAATCAACTTTGAACCTTATACTTTAGCGATAAAGTTGAAAATCTATTAAAGAAATCTGACAGATTGTAGTAGCTTGATGTGCTGGCGTCTGTACATTTAGATAATCGAGTTTAATTATTTTGTACGTTTACTTGATACAAAGTTTAATTTCAGGTGTATCACATTCTGGACGTGTTCCTGCTACAAGGCATCGACACGCTGTTCCAAGTTGCGCTGGCGCTGCTTTCCCGGTCGCGTAAAGATCTGCTGTCGCACGATTTTGAAGGTGTACTCAAGTATTTTAGGTGAGTTATTTATAGGGAATACATTCTTTGGTAAGACTGGTAGCAAAGCGCATCTTTGACCAACGCGGAAGTGCGGAAATATGTTGCAAATATAGGTGTGGGGCCAGGCATACAACGTCGAGCATAAAAGACTGACCCGCACCGCACGCGGACCAACACTGAACGCTGCTAGCCCATGCGGTTGTTTTTATAATAGCGCTCCTTGTCGGCGCGGACATACCCACTCGCCGATTACCTTCAAGTTACTAAGCGGCTCACCGACCGCCACTAGTTTTTATCAAGCGTGCGAAACGCTGATTGGCTGACCACATTTCTAAGGTAGCTGATCAGCCTATAGAATGTAAGTAGTTTTTAAGAATTTAATATAAATATTGGTTCGAAAATAAATGGATCATCATTCCCAAAACGAGTGTTTTACTGAATAGCCCAAGTGGTACCTATACAGCGTGTAACGGAAGGGGGGTATCAACCCTGAAGGAGGTGAATGTGCTCATGAAACTCAACAACTTTCCCCAAAGAACATAGGTCGAAATATGAAAAAAAAATTTGGCCCTCCCTTACAAAACTGACTACCAGCTGATTGATTTACTATGGGAGTGCCAAATTTTTTTTTCATATTTCGACCTATGTTGTTTGGGGAAAGTTGTTGAGTTTCATGAGCACATTCACCTCCTTCAGGGTTGATACCCCCCTTCCGTTACACGCTGTATAGGTAATGGTATTTGATTAGAAAATAACTGTCTTTATATGTTCGATATTCACGTGCATCATTTAAAAGAGAAATGGTGGCCTCGAAGTATCGGCCCCGACTTACGAGTTGTAGGTCGTGTGCTCGAACCCAGGCAGGCGCTTTACTTTGTGTAATTTATTTCATCACCATTGCTCTCAAAACGGCGAAGGAAAACATCTGGAGGAAAACGGCATGTCCTAGAATTAAAAAAAAATCGAAGACAAGTGACATCAAGCACCCGCACTGGGCCCGCGTGGTGGATTATGGTCCACTCCCTCTCACTGAGAGGAGGCTTGTGTACCAGCAATACTTTACTCGTAATATACTTGTTGCAAATTACTGCATAATTTTGTTTGTCCACAGAGTAACGTTACCAAAGAAGTGTCGCGCTGAAGAGTCGTCCCGTCAGATCGTGAAGTTAGCATGCAGCATTAAAGTGAAGCGACTGCCCAAGTATCAACAGGAGTACGAGAAGTTCATTAAAGGTGAGCTTTAGCAGTTCTAACTCACGTACGGAGACATGTCATTCAAGAGGAGGATATTATTATAATAGCATCGATGGAAGCAAAGCGTATGAAAATTCAATGGCTCATCGAGTTCTTTTCTTTCAGAATCTGCTGAAAAAGAGAAAATCAACGTGGAGCTTGAGAGGCTGAAAAATATTAACACACAGTTACAACAGGAGAAAGAGTTGCTAGAAGCACAGCTAACAGAGGTAAGGAACAGAATTAAATTTGTTCGATTTGTATATTTAGTACGATCAAGTATAAAAATAATTATTTTTAAACCAGTAAAAGCAAAAGGAGTATGTATGGAAAAAATCAAATCAAAAGTCATTTATTCAAACTAGGTTGAGAATCAGCACTTTGCGAAAGTCAAAATGACATAAGACAGTCCCCCAAAACGCCCGCCCTTCACCACTTCCTAGTGCTTTAGCTGGGAAGAAGAAGTGGCGCAACAAACTCCCCAGCAGCTGATGGCGTTCTGTAGTTTTTTCCTTCCCCCATGGGAAAAAGGCGTGTGTTTATGTACATAGATAGATAGATAGAATACTCTTTATTATTTACACCAGAGGTTCCCAAACATTTTTTTCTCAACGACCACTTTAAAAATTTTGCTGGTACCGGTGCACCCCCTGCAGCTACATTTCTACCATATTGCCAAAACTCGACAAAAAATGTGAAGATTAGATCTAACGTAGACCCCCGTCGAGTCTCCTGTGGACGCCTAGGGGTCCACCTGGACTACTTTGGGAATCAGTGATGTACACCATATAAATTACAGATATAATTAGCATATACATTTTATAAAGGGTTTTACAATGGGCGGTCTTATAGCTAAGAGCGATATTTTAAAGACAACCTTTGGATGGATTGAAAAGGGAAGGATATGATAGGGTAGGGTATGTGTATGTTATACCAGTATGTGTGTACAGGATAAATTTTTGAGAGGTATGTGTACCGTCATGGCATCAATTACTGATAATTATTTGCAGGCTCGTTCGTCTTCAGAAGAGAGTCATAAAGAAGCGTCACACTACGCCGCAGTGGCGCGAGATTACCGCGAAATATGCGCAAGACTTGACAAACAGTTACATAACATGCAGGTCAGTTATACTTTAATTCTATTGTAAATATCTGGTAAAAAGGCGTATACAAAGTTTTATGACACACGATTTCTTTCTTACAGAGTATGTAAATAAGTTTCATTTTTCGTTCCAGGACTATGTCAAGGACTGTGTAAACTGCAGTGTGAAACTTGCGCAAAAGGATAATAAAGAAGGTAGGGAATAAACGAACATTAGTCATAAATGTAGCCAATGGCGCCGATTCCCTTGTTCACAAATTAAACTAAATTTAAGTTCAGTGCGTCTTTTTCTTTCTATTTCATTAAGAAAAGGACAAGATAAATATTAGAGTTTAGTCCTGTCAAATTGGTCAGCGCCTGACGTATTTTTAGTAGCTAATTTTTTAATCACGTCTAAACTTGTCTATGGAGTATCTAAATTTGACAGGACTAAACTAATATTTATCTTCTGTCCTTTTCATAATAAAATAAAAAGAAAGAGATGCACTGAACTTAAATTAATTTAGTTTGTGAACAAGGGAATCGGCGCCATTAGGTCTCAAGTTTTATATTTACAGCAAAATGAAAATCAACCGTATTGCCTATACATTAAAAGTCCACAATTACTTGCAGAGACAGAACAAAAAGACGATGACAAGGAAGGCTCCAGTGAGACGGAGGCGCGACTAAGGCAACGGGTGCGTGATCTTGAACTTGAGCTCGCGCAGGTTAAACTCGCGCATGTGCAGGCGCAGTGCAGCAATCAGGTAAAGAATTACTCAGCCTTCTATAGATAGATAGCCTTATATATTATATTTATTACACGCCATTGTAACACAACAGCATTGTAAACTTTTGAAGTCCGAGCTAAGCCCTTAGGCCGCTCGCTCATTTGGGGACTACCGACGTACTCACGACCACAAGTGATTTAGGGGAGACTATAATTGTCCGGTTTGATGACAGGATAGTAGAAAATTCTACTAATAATATTATAAAGGCGAAAGTTTGTGAGGATGGTTGGATGGATGTTTGTTACTCTGAGTGGCAATTAACCTAACAGAACGTTTTCATCCCAGGAGCTGAGCCATCAACTGACAGTGGCTCTCAACGAAGTACAGTCAGCCGTCAATCAGAAGCAGTCTGTCGCGCCATGGCTAGTGCGCACGCTCGGTGAGAAACATTGCATTTGAACTAATCAAACTCCACAGAATAGGCACGTAATTTATTGATAGTATGCACTCCCTGTTGATGGTACGCTTGGCGAATTTGACTAAACATTCGCGTTATTTGGTCAATACAAAATATACCATATGCAGATCTGAATAAAGTTTATTTTTTATTTGAGAAATAATGCGAATATTTGTACAATTACGCCAAGAGCAGCGCCAGTGTCAACTTCTTGCTGCTTTACTACCACTATGCCTCTTTACAAAGTGTCCTCACCAGATACGTGTTACGCTGAAGATCTCAGCTTTTCCGGCGCAACTACGCTTTTTTACGCAGTAGCTGAGCAATAAATAGTACAAAACATGTAATATACACATTGCTTTTGACAGGCAATCAATTATTTTTTTTTAGTATAAATCGCGATTACTATTATTTTGACTTCAATACAAATTATTTTTAGTTGCTTTATTGGGACAGTTCGTTAAAGAGATATTCACAATCGATTTGATGATGACACGAAAATGAAGCCTATAGCAGTGTTCATAAGATCAAATTATTTACATTATACCGCCAATTAATCAGATATCTACTTTAGTTAATACATAAAATGTATTGTAAATTGATTTTTGAATTACCATTTGTAACAAAAAGGTCCTAATGAGTTTTTGGACGCAATGGAATTTGAACTTGGAAAGTATGACATTCAGTTTGTTGTTCCATAACTTGAAAATTATCTCAAATTCTTCATTCAAATATTATTATCAGCTTAAAAACTGCATTAAAACTTTTTCTTTGAGTCATCATTATTTTGATGTTTTAGGCCTTTATATATTTCATGGAAATGTACTGTGGCTTGATTGAGGAGTCCCGGAGCGTATTTAGCGGTTGGAATTACATTTTGTGTATTTATTTTACTGTTTAAGTTAAGAATCCTCCTGTGGTTGGGAAACACAACCTTAGAAAAGGGGAAAACCAATGAATGCAGCCGTCAGTACAATTATTTTAAATGTTTTTGTCACTTTTGCGATAACGTGAACTATACTTTTCGCGCTCTCTGTTGTACAGCGAGACGTCGAACTGTGTCCGAGACAGATCGCGCGAAGTGTAGTTCGCGTTATCACGACAATGTAGCCGTAGCATAAAGAGCTTTACATACATTACATAGGTAGTACAAAATGAACAGTGACTGTTTTTAAATTGAATTTTCTGTAGTACCATGTCACATATCTTCCAATTAACATTTATTATATTTTCTATTCATTTCTTCCTACTCACATCTCTGTAACGACGTATCCAAGAATTTGTAAAAATATTGTTTCTTTTGCTTCATTGTAGGTCATTAACCAGACATACCAAGTTACCAGTTTTGAGGTGATTGCGTTACCTATATAATATATGTGCTTATGTACTGCTTATTGTTGTAGTTAGTTAGTTACATTTCTGACATCTGTCAATCAGGACGACACACTAAAATTTTGCGTTTTTACAATTTTAATGCTTTTATTTTGAAAAATTAATTGTATCTCAAAAAAATCGCAAAAAATGTGCGCGATTTGGATGGAGTAATGGCACTATTGAGCTAACGCTGTGTGAGCGTGCGTGTTCCATCGCCGCCCGTTCGATGTCCACCACGCACAGGATGGATGGGAAGCAGCACATTAAGTAATTTTTTGCTCCGTTGGTGTAATTGCTATATGGCGTTCCAGTAGGAGGATAAATAAATAAATAAATAAATAAATAGTAGTGAAAGATAGAATTATGCTAGTGGTGGTACATTTTGTTTATCGATTACCGACCGAAGCGTTGGCTTAGGTCACCTACGGTCCAGCCGGGGATCCTGGAAGGCGTACAAGTTCCCATGATCCCCGGTCCAAGTGTGCGAAGGGAACACCGGGGTGGTTTTTAGTCAGAAAGAGTCTGACCCCTCCGCCCGCCCTAAGGCGGAGCATAGGTATCCATGAGGATTTTCCACCCTGGAACAAAAAAAAAAGTCAAATTTTAGCTTTTGCTATAAAATCTCCGGGATTTTTCTCCTAAATTCTTTTGTTTTAAACACACTATTATGCAGAGCAAAATGGCCGCATTACTCATTTTAATCTCTGGTGCTACTCAGACAAAAATTGAATTTAGAAAAAAAAAACATAATTATGAAACAGGTAATATACAGACATCATACCTGTAATCCCAGAAGGGTAAGGCATCTAGGTGTATCTATATTTCACCCACTTTTGCCAGTTATGTTTCAAGTCCCTTGTATTTCATTTGATTTATTTATTTATTTCATTTGATGGCAACACAATACGGGAGGGATCGTGTTGCCATCAAATGAAATAGAGTTTACAATGAATTTATAATTTTCATACTTGTACACACATCTAAGGGTGCATGGACATCTCATTACGCTACTAATATTAGAAAAAAAACTTATATAAGGAATGGGAACTGTAGAAATGTGTGTGTTGGTGATAGTAGGTATGTGTTTTGCCTGTGTCTTTTCTAATGTATTGACTAACTCCTTTTCTTTGTTATTTCTGTCCTTTCTTTTGGTATGCCAGGGTAAACTGTATTTTTCTCTCTTCACGTATTTATGGAAGATTTGCTATAAAATAAGCGGCTATTTCTAGAATCAAAGTAACATATTATACAAAAAGGTTGTAAAAACTGACATATTATGTTATTCCAAAAAGGTTCCATCATGGAGGCGGCACAGAACCGGCCGTCGTTCCAGACGTACCTTCCAAACATAAATCCAGACCAACCAGCAACGCCACTACACAGACAAGGCTCATTCTCAGGCAGCCAGGGTCACAGCCACGCGCCCCTTCACCGTCGCGATTCAGAACCTTACAGCCCAGACGTCGTACGAAGGAAGAAAGACCACAATGCAACGAAGCGACACTCCATGCTCGTCGAATCCAACCTCACCAAAGAGGCTAAGGAAATCAACCGGAGAAGCCATGACGTCACGATCGTGAAAAATCTATCGATGGGTTGACCCTACCGCTCACACACTTCGGTTAGTACGATTTTATGAACGAAATGATTATTATATTATGTTTCGTATTATTTCGGTGTGGAAGAGTTTGTAAAGGAAACGTATGTTGTATGACACGCACGCTACGAGTGTACAGTTTGCAGCGCAAGTTGCTTAGCAAGATATCTATACGAAACTTGTGGCGCTGCGTGTACAAGTGCACATAACCGTAACACTAGTCATAATGTTATATAATCGAGCACGTTCATCATCCATGGTAACAAGTTGCACGTCTATGTCCACGATACCACCGTGTACTGTTTACCGATTGCATAGTATTCTAGATTTATTGGTTACCTATAATGCCAGTATGTACTCCACACACGACATTGAGTTCGCGCTATCATTCCAGTGATTAAAATAATAGTTTATGAATCTCTTATTGGAAGGGATGGTATTATCATCCATTTTGATATTAATTAGCAGATATTTATGCCTCAATTTTGATATCATTTTCACTATTTGATTGCATTTATGCAAAGTTCAATTTTGTTCGCAGTAAGTAATAGCCAGTACAATTGTTTAAAAAAATATACTCAAATTATAAGTTTAAAGGGCTTTGAAGGTCCGTGGCGTACGTACCTACCGTTCGCCATTTTGATTTATTTTTTCAAAATGTCTCGGATGATGCGTTACGGGCTTTGGTTCTGTTACTTTTTCTTTTTGCATTGGTGTCAGTTATTGATTTATATAGCTTTCATGCGACACCGCCATTTTGAAAAAAAAAATGGCGGGCATGTAGGTATGCCAGGCTCCATATAAAAATCTTCAATCGCCAAAATTCACGTTACAGTTAGTGCCTTCCGGTTTAGGTTAAGTAATATTATAGGCAATACATATATATTTATTGAGAATTTTCAGTATTTGGCACATATCTAGCTAGTCTCTTTACCATAGTTCATCACAAAAATATTTATTACATCATCAGAACAAAGCAATACGAACCAAACCAATTATTTACAACTAAGTTGACTGTGACAATATATTATTATCACAGTTAACTAGGTTGTAACTGGTTTTGTTCCTGGGATTACTTGCTTATTCATAAACAATCTACTGAATGCATGATGTTACTATAAGCACGAACTCTATAGTATAGGCTAAATTGACGGGTGTTTCCTACTCCATATTACCTACGGACATTCGGGGCCCCAACTAAGAATGCCATTCATTTTCAGTTCGTACAAAGTGATAGTCAAATCACTTATTTCAAATAGGCACATACAAGGCACTGTTGAACGTCAATAAATATCGAATCGAATACACGATTTGACAGCCGTCCCTACTCTCGATGTCCGAAAAAAATAATTTTTCTCTTATTTTGACGGAGCGATTTTTTAGGACGTTCCCGTATCTTTGTTGACGGACTCAGAGAGCAAACCCCCTGACTGATTCAGTAGATTGATTAAGAATAAGCATGTACAGTCCATAATAGGTCCATAGTTGTATAGTAGACATCTGGAACAGACGAGAATTTATATTTAAGGTACTGCCAGAAACAGTTCCACTTTTATTAATGGACTAAATTCGATACTTCTATAGAAATATGGCGTCAAATCTGCATCTTAAACGATGATGCGACTCAATCATTTTGCGAACACACACTCAATGTCATAGATGACAAAGTTCAAATGTCATTGTAACCAAAAAATATTTAGGACCTTTTGCAATCTAAAATCAACTTAGACTACATAACGCTAGCGTAGATATTTGATTAAGTGGCAATACATGTCAATAATCTTAGATTGTGTTTTCAAGTATAGTGCAAGATGTTATGAAAATGTATCAAAACGATTTCAAAATTAATGGTTATGTTGCGCTGTTAACATTGGAGCGAGTAGAGTACGAACAGCATTTGAGGGACCTAAAGAAGTGATCGATATTATTATATTATTTGTTTTATTTTGGTTGTCATTATAATTTCTTTTGAATATATAAATTAATTTAATTTACCGTTAATTGATAATTATTTTCGTTTGTTACAAATATCATAGCTTTTAATTGTCATAGGGTAACTGAACGTATTAGAAATTATATTGAAAATAAAGGTGTAATAACTGTTTACGATGTAATTCGATTATCTATAAGTGAAAGAGTATATTATGATGTATTTTATAAAACCATATAAACATGAAAAAAAATGCTTTGTAAGTTTTTCGCTTATAGGAAATTGTAAAAGTTACGAGAGGCGGTTTAAAAAAATATTTATTGAAAAACGAAATTATAATTTACATTCCTGGAGCAACAAATACTGTATGGAACACATAGTCACATACAAATACAGTGTATATTTGATTTATTTTTGTATAGAAGCAATAAATAAAGAAATCTTGCTTTATCCTTTAACACCGTGCAACATGTCCAACACGATAAAAACATATTAACTGCCATAGAATTAATAGTTGTGTAAATGTTGAAACGAAACTGTTTATGTCCTCTCTCGGAACATATTTGTACAATTATAATTTTCATTGTTACTATGAATGAAGTATACAAGGTGTAACTTAAATAACGCACAACCTCTTAAGGGGTCATTGTACTCATCATTATGAACAACTTTTACTATGGGATCAAACCTGAAATCGCGAAAAAAAAATCAGCTGTTCCCTACATTTATGTTCGCATAACTCGTCAAAATGTAGGGAATAGCTGATTTTTTTTTCGCTATTTCCGGTTTGGTCCCATAGTAAAAGTTGTTCATAATGATGAGTACAATGACCCCTTAAGAGGTTGTGCGTTATTTAAGTTACACCTTGTATATTACATTATTATGTATTACAGTATCTGATATTATTGATGCTATCTGAATAATTTAAGGCGAAAGCGTCAGGGTAGCCCGCACAATTCGTTTTGTAAAGTCATATTTTTTGCGGTCGCGAATCATATTTTAGTCAACATACAACCCTACAATAACCTGCAAATTGCAAAAACGTAAGAAAATTTAAAAGTCGCGGGCCACCTAAGCGCTTCCGCTTTAAAGCTCAATTTACACTAAAGAAACAATATATCTGTTTCCCTTTACATTGACAAACTCAAAATGTCAGAAATTCATAAAAAAAAACGATGTAAAAACATACCCTAAACAATTTTAAAGACATTCCTATGTCATCAGTAAGTAATTATTAAAAATAATGTGTAAATAATGTTACCTGTTTATCTAAATAGTAATCAAATGCAAAATATCACAGCGCTTATTTTTTAAAGTTAATTAATTTATGTTATGTTCGTTGGAAGTTTAATGTATAAGTTATAAGATATCAAATAATACTTTATGCTGATATTCTTTCGACTCTATGGTATTAATGCTCGCAATGTTTGTGTACTAACAACAAATGGGGAAACAATGAAATAGATGTAACGCTATTCTGTAATATTTACACTTCAAACCTCATATACTCACAACTCTAAAGCGAACCTTCAGAATTTCGAAGTGATTTATAGAATAATTAACTATGCAGTTTCCAGTCATCGGAAAGCGGATTAATTGCGTTTTGGATGTATGAGGAAAAGGGTGTAAAGTTTACTCATCCTCCATAGAATAGGGATGATCCTCCGACCACATAGGTAGCGTGTCTCGTGGGCAATTGGATTTTGAGTAACGTCAGTGTGATGCATAGTTCGCATGTGGCGATGTAGATGGCGCCACAGCGTAACATACTATCAGTACCTAGCAATGGCTTTTATTTTGACAGTTCTACAACATTCACTGCGTTATTTACGTTGTTGAGTAAACAAATTTTTCGAACATTTGAAGCAATGGATGGAATGAAGGATATTGCTATTACTTCAAAATGATTCAGACTTATATTGATAGTGTGTTTCGCAATTGAGAGTGGAGGGGTCGATAACGTGTCATCATTTACTGGCAATATGAGAAATGCATCGGATAAATGCGTATTTGAACCAGTAAATGACAAATATATTCTAGAATGTTTCCCTAAATATGTTATTTCCTAATCGGTACCTGTAGTTATCTTATGAAAATGTATTGTTTACTCATACTTTTAATGCTAGCTGTTAAGGCTTCATGAAGATATTATATCGCAGCGTATATCATTTGATTGACAATAATATTTTGGTGTCTGTTATATGTATATTTGTTGATGTGTTGCAGTTTTGTTTTGGTATGATGTTCCGATATATTGGAACCTACGAAGTATTCTTATGATTGTAAAACTCGACGTTCCCAGGCATTTGCATATTGTTGAACGTGAAAACTATGAAACAATGATGATGTTCATTTGTTTTAGAGTTCTGGTGTTTTGTATGGAATGACGGGCGGTTAACAAGTACAGGGGCGGTATTAATGCCACCAGTTTTCTTGTGTGAAAGGGAGACTGAGCTATAGAAGGCCGATAGCACTATCTCTGCTTTGCAGTGGAATAATGTTGGGATTAATAATTCATATTAGGGCCCCAGACTGCTGTGTTAAGCCAGTTAGTCATGAATGGTTACAGCCAAGATAACTTTCCTTACTACACTCCAATCTTCTCTGGTTAGGTACAGACGCCAGCACATCAAGCTACTACAATCTCTCAAATTTCTTCAATACATTTTCAACTTTATCGTTAAAGCATAAGGTTCAAAGTTGATTGTGAAAATTGACAGTTTCGGGTAGCTTGATGTGCTGGCTGTCTGTACATGATGTGACGTAGGGAATTTGAACCTTGGGCATATAGCAATTCATGTAGACATTCAAACAGAAGCAACTCCTATGCCCCGTAACATGTAGGTATTTATTAGTGCGCGAAGTTGTAGAAAAAATGTATTCAAGTTGTCGTCATCTATGCCATGTTGTATAATACTACCCGATTATATATTTCGTTCGGATATAAAGGATTTAAATATAATCTAGAGTTGCCTCGTTCACGATTGTACAGAACTTACTTTGATCTCTATTTTTATTATTATAAAAAGTATTTATTAAAATTTGGAAAATGTAGGTACCTAATATAAATTATTAAAATTAATACGTTTAATACCTATTCAATTAATATATATTTGATTGCTTTATTATGAAAAAAAAAGACTTTATTTTATTTATGGATTCGATACTTTGCTTTGCAGTAAGAAACTAAGAACTTCACTAATGTTTTATTAGCTACAATTATCTTTAGTCAAATTTTGTGATAATTTAGTTCAAGTTGATGGCAAACATAAAAATGGAGCAAAAATATTTGAAAAATAAAGTTTGTCGTCGACTTTTCTTCGCCATACCTTCTCTGTATGTATAGACAGCTGCTTAGAAATGTTGTAGATGATTATGTTCGAATAGTCAAGTAGTTACATAAACATAACAGCTTTATAAATAACGCCAATATCATTAGATAGTGATGCAAAGTTAGAGTGAGTTGTAATCGCTGAGAAATGTTGTTTTAGTCTGTCATCTATGAAAATAAACATTTTACAAAGATTGTTTTTGTTTTAATTGATTTAACCCGTTAAAAAAATACACTCAAAACGACGATAAGCATAATCGTGAAAACCGTTGAGTGCTTACATACAAACGGCTTCTAGTAGGCGATCGTTTGACGGTTTAAATAGATACAGATAATGAAAATGATTGAAAAAACCCTGAAACCTTTTGATTCGTCGTCGTCCATATCCCCTCCGTCCTGCGACCTCCCGTCGTCCCGTCGTCGTGTGGTCGGTAACAAGTAACAACAGAGCATTTATTCTGGTGTGTCTGTCATGAAGATTTAGCTTTAAATCTTCATAATGTAACTCGTCTATGGCAAAAGGATTTTACGTTCATTATTCACAGAGTTTTTAAATTGTTACCTCAAATGAGGAGCTACACTGGCCAGTGAGCAGATCCAACAATCTCAAAACAGCGCTATCAATTGTCGAATAGAATTTACCGTGACATCTAGCGTCGAGGGGCAAAACGATTAGTAACGTTAATGATAACTAGATGTCACTGCTAACTCTTCCACATAAACGCTTTGCTTTTGGAAGGGCAGGAGGTTGATGATTTGATGAATAGGAAACGGACATCTTACAAAAATATTTTTCAGGAATGCCTGGCGACTCAAATCTACCCGAGGTTATAAAAGTCTATGTTGTGTACCCTAGCTTTTTCGAGTTTCTTGCCCGTGCTTCTCCATGGGAACCTACTATGCTTTGGAATGGGCAACTATCGCTAACTGTCATCTTTCTCACTAACCGACCCCTTGAAAATTCAAAAGTGCCTATAATTGGTTTATTTGAAATAAATGCTTCGAGTTTACCCGACCTGGAATGGAATCCCGCCAAGGTCAGCGGTCGTGCTTGATGAAATCACTAGACCGACGAGGCAGTCAGAATTTTAGACACACTAAACAAAATAATTAAACTCGCATAAGTAAATGAAAATATGCGTTACATAGTTATTATTATTATACAACGTGTAACGTTAAATGCGCAAAACCTCAGACACCGCAATTGATTTTTAATTCAATTGACCTATTTCAGAGACAAAATAAGTCATTAAAAAAAGTGTAAATGTTTTATGTGCTGTTTTAGTTTTACTGGTCATTCTGATCGTTTCTTTAGTCTGCGACGACGCTTTATCGAGGGAGGAGTCGTCACCGGGCCGCTGCGCCGCGCTGACATTGGCTTGCTTGACCTATTAATAAATAGACACGGCAAGATTTTTTGAAAAATGTGACCTATATTAAAAAGTGGTTCAATTAATTCTGCTCGTTATTCTGACCAAACTATTTTCAGGTTTTGCGCATTTAACGTTACACGTTGTATACATTGTGTCACTGTATTATTCATGTGCGCCTGCGTCTACGATATGGAACGAATGGTGCCAAGAAGCGGGCACTTTCGTTTTATTACGGAAGAACTTACTACTATGGTTTCCGCTCACGAAAATTAGCGTAAAACAACGTTTATTATGTTTTGTGTGTTATGTTAGGCACTATTAAAGTGATGACTTCGGTTTGAATAAACCTAGATCGGGCGGATCGCCACTTAACATTCTAATTCCGATCCATCATTAGGTACTGTTGGCTACATGTACACTTTTTGTAAACGTTTTTATTAAATTAAATTTATTATTATTAAATATTCATTCACATCGCAACTCGCAACAAGTTGAAGCACCCCAGTTTCACTTGGAACTAAAAATAATATCATTAAGCTGGGTATCCATTTGCGCAGCCTCGTGACGAGCTGCCTCATCCTGAGCGTGCCGCGGGCTGCGGAAAGTACATGCGTCTCCACTTGAGCACACATAATATCGTATCGAGCGGCAAGCCTCAACCCGAGCCACGATTTTCTCAATTCCTCATTAACCACCATGGTTTCATTTCCTTGCTTATTATTTTCCAAGAATCTTCTTTCAATTGTTTATTATAATGATGCGGTGAAGTTGGATCCCACAAATGTCGGTGGTTTTCATATAACTTAATTAATTCGATACATTTCTCATTATCCATTTTGCTGCGTACCGAGCACACGTACGTCCGTCTCCACTGAACGCACGCCTCACACTGAGGCGTCTTTGAGCATGGCCATTTACCGACACGATTTGGCTCGCTGCGCGGCCGCCTCGTTTGGTTCAAGTCGCGGCAAGCCTCGACTCGCGGCACGGTCTCCACTAGATCTGCCTCGGGTCGAGGCAACCGCTCGGCCCGAGGCTGCCTCAAATGGATACCCAGCTTTAGAATATCTCGTTTCAGATTTTATAATTATGACTGTTGAGCTGTCCAGAAATCCTCGGTATTAGCTCAACTGTCACTAATGAGTCACGATTACTTTTTCGCGACATCGGAGCGGATAAATAGGTATTTCCTCACGAAACTCTAGGATTCTCTGTTTGATATTGAAGAACAATCAGACTAAGGTTTGAAAGGACATGAGACGTTTCAGTTCTATCTCTGGGATGGCATCGCATCTGCGAATCGTCTGGTATGGCATGCAGCGATGACCACTTACAAAATAAGATGCTTATCTGCATAATGGCCACTAAGTAAAAAAAAAGTTCTATCTACGCACCTACTAGGTTAATAATTAATATAAAATCAAAACAAAAAACACAAACCCGGTCTCTTTTCATGACTAGTAGTAAATAAAGCGGGAGCGCTCTGGGAGCGAGGCAGCCAGCGTGTCTGACGTAAATCGTTTGATAATAAAACACACGATTGTTTTCAGCCAACTCTCCAATCGAGCCCACTTTTGATTAAGCACTAAAAGCTTGCTATTTTTAAATCGATGGCTTCATAATGTTTTGTTTGGACATTAGCTTAATAAAATTTCATCATTTTGTATTGGCAGAAGACAGCCGTGTGGTTACTGGATAATTAATAAACCGTGACACCCAGCGTTGCAAGAGAAGGGATGGAGAGGGGGAATTAGTGTTACCATTCGTCCGGATTTGTTCAGACTTATCGGGCTTATAGGCCCCTCGTCCGGACTTTGTCTGGCCTTGTCATCTGTCCGGAATTTTAGACGAAATAGGTATTAAAAAGTAAAATATCTGGCCTCTTTGCAAATGTCCAGTTTTTGTCAGGACATTTCGAATGTCGAAATATACCTATCTAAGACAGCATGCCTCTGTGCGTTTCCCTGCTTACCACTCTAATAACCAAGTGGCGGTGTGGCATAAGTAAGTCCCTAATAGACAGACGTGATTAAAAATATACCTATTATTAGCCATAATATAGTGTGGCAACACTGGAAACTGGAAACGCACTTAGTTTACCAAATGACATTAGCAACAAGATAATCAAACAGAGATACTGAAGCTCATAGACTATAAAAAAAAAACCATTGTGATCTTAAAACTGACGCAATAAAAACACCAAAAATACATACCTATGTACATAATTAAAAATAATAACACCAAACCTTTAATTTATCCAAGTGTTTGACCTTTATTCGCGTGAGAATTGTGCATAGTTCTTGAGGCGTGCTTTTGCGTTTACGTAAAAAGTAAGGGCAGGTGCACTTGCAGAACATATGTGTTCCCTTCGCTATGCTATGGTCGTGTGAACGGAAGTCGTTCCGGGTGGTATACTCTACCCGTGCGAGAATGAGGGGAGGGTTGCTTAGTTACTGAACTATTATCTTGTTTCTTAAAATACATTTGAGATCGACCTGTCTATACAACGTGTAACGTTAAATGCGCAAAACCTGAAAATAGTTTGATCAGAATAACGACCAGAATTAATTGAACCACTTTTTAATATAGGTCACATTTTTCAAAAAATCTTCATTAAAAATGTTGCCCTATTTATTAATAGGTCAAGCAAGCCAATGTCAGCGCGGCGCAGCGGCCCGGTGACGACTCCTCCCTCGATAAAGCGTCGTCGCAGACGCAAGAAATGATCAGAATGGCCAGTAAAACTAAAACAGCTCATAAAACCTTTACAATTTTTTTAATGACTTATTTTCTCTCTGAAATAGGTCAATTGAATTAAAAATCAGCTGGGGTGTCTGAGGTTTTGCGCATTTAACGTTACGCGTTGTATAGTAACGGGAGCAGTGGTAGGTACCCGGTGGTATCGGCCCCGACTTACGTGTTTGTAGGTCGTGGGTACGAAGCCAGGCAGGCGCTTTACTTTGTGTAACCAATTTCATCCCTACTGCTCCCAAAACGGTGAAAGAAATCATAGTGAGGAAACCGGCAGGCTAATTGCGTAACACACTATCAGTAGCAATGGGTTTCATTTTGACAGTTCAACAACATTCATTGCGTTATTTGCGTTGTTGAGCAGACACGTTTTTTGAACATATGGAACAATGGATTAGCAATATGCTTCAAAATTATTCAAATTGAGAGTAATAGTGTGTTACGCAATTAGGGTGCTGCATGTCCTAGAACCAAAAAATCGACGACATGTGATATCTACCAACCCGCGCTGGAACCGCGTGGTAGATTACTGAAGTTGCAATCCTTCTCGAAGAGAGGAGGCCTGCATCCCAGCAGTGGGAACATCATAGGCTTATTTTATTATGCTACTAGCTGCGCCCCGCGGTTTCACCTGCATAAGTCTCGATTCCATAAGAATATCGGGATAAAAAGTATTCTATGTATTAATTCTGGTTAGGTATAAACTATCTGTTTGCCAAATTTCATCAAAATTGGTCCAGCCGTTTGAGCGTGAAGAAGTAACAAACATACACACACACACAAACTTTCGCCTTTATAATATTTAAGTGTGGTATATGTAGTTACGGTCGTAGTAAATAGGTAACGAAGTTTTGATAACTTTAATGAAATAAACATTATTATTTTTATGTACGTTTTTGGTCAGTCAGTTTGCAAATTACATAATTCATAAGTAGCCTCCGACTGCATACTAGCGTGATTTATTTATTTTCTTCATAATCTTGTTCCGAACTGTTCAGCCGTGCGATTCTGTAACCATCTCACCGTGAAAACTTGGGTGAAGTGAGCGGGACGTGAGCTGTCGCGGGCAGTGGTCTCGAACGTCGTAGCAAAATCGGTAGGTATTTGAAAAAAAAAATACAATATTCAATCAAATTCATTATTTATTTATTAAAAAAAAAAAAAAACTTACAGACTAATTTATAACCATCATACTTAAGTATGATTGTTATAAATTATGTGAGCCCAAAGACTATTTCTCTATGTGTGAGCCCATATCGGTAGAAATACCGAAAAATCGGTAGGTTCGAGACCACTGCATTCGGGATTAACACTATTGACACTGCTCACTTCAAGCTCACTTCATTTATGATTTCACGGTGAGATTTTTACAGAATCGACCGGCTCATCGTTTTTTATGCAATCGAGCTTTTATATTACACCACTCCTGATCTATCCTTTATCTAGGACTGGTTTATCAGTTGTCCGCAACTCCACGTCAATACGCGTATTTTGCGTACGGAATAGAACTGTCTATTGGTCACACAAACATTTGTGCCGTGCGGTATTCGAATACGTGACCCGTGGCACACAACTCACACAATCCAGTCTTTCAGGCACTGCGCCAACCGGGTCAAGCATTTGAGTAGGTAAAAACACAACAAACTAATCGACGATAAACTGAATCTAGGTGTCCCTGTCGCACCAGCTGTGCTCCACGCCCCTGGAAGCGAGAGAAGGTCGAGTGTTTATAATCAGCGCTTATCAAAGTCATGTTGAATGAAAAACGATCAAATTGACAGCAAGACAAAATGATTACCACCATCTCGCGGTAAAGTTTTCAGCAAAGAATTCCATTGACAGCTGAATGAAAGTAACAAACACTTAACGCCATCTTCTCGGAACTAATTTGACTGTTTTCTTCTCCATTGCAAAAAAAATGCCACCACGACAAAGCAGATGCGCGGAGCACAACGGAGCGCGAATATCTGAACATAGTTGATACCATGTTGATACAGTATTTTTATCTCACGAAGCGACGCGCGCTTTACTTGTGGTGACATGAATGTGTGTGTGTGCGTGTGTGTTTCATGTGCTGACGCTACTCGTCTTCACGCACACATTCACAGCGTGTTTGTGCACTTGATTATCACAAGTAAAGCGCGCGTCACTTCATGAGAAAAAATTACTACACCCAGTTTAACATTTTAAGATGCACAACTCCAGTTTGACTATAAGAATGGTTTTATCTACATCCTCAAGTGAATGCTTGTCTAAATATAGTTTAATTCAGACACCATGAAGGACAAAGTTATCTTCGTCGAAGTTAATGTGGTTTGTTTTTTGTACCATTTAAAATAACATTCCATAGGTAGGCTTAAGAGACTACTAAGTGAGTAAATAAATTCCGTAAATTAAATTAAATTAATCCATTTATTTCAGATAATAATAATCCATACAATACATTAAATTAAATTAAAATCAATTGGTACCTATGTACCAATTTAATATTACGCAATTTTAGTGTCTATTGTCTGTTGTTGTTGTATTACAATAGACACTAAAATTACTTAAAATATAATTAAAATCAATTTAAACAATACTAACATTACATTAAATTAAATCATTTACAAATAAATCAATATCAAAAATAAATAAAGTCGTCTCGTAAAGTATCTATTTTATTTATAAAAGTAGGAAGCTACATAGGTACAGACGCCAGCACATCAAGCTACTACAATCTGTCAAAGAAGACGTATACGCTTTCATACAATTTTGGGCCTGGATATAAAAAGATGAAATTGGTGTCAATTGATAGCTACTATATTAACAAACAATGACTGAAAATTTTTCAGATTTTGGCAATCTGAGAGCCGAGATAAAAGAGATTTAGGAAAAGTGAGATTACGTAACAATCTGTACTTAACAGCCGATTTTTGAAGTGGTCATTTTTTACCCAACTGCCGAAGGAGGGGCCACAATTTACAGAAAGATCCATGATGTCAATCAATATCCAATCGGTAGGTCGTTCGTAGAATCCAAAATAAAAAGTCCAAGTTCAACTTTTAAGCGGAGTTCTCCGTGTCCGTGTGTGTATGGTAGCAAGGCAAGGGTCGTACAAGAAGGAAGATCAGAAGTCCGTAGGAAAGCAGGGGTCGAAGAAAATATCAATAAAAGTATAGGAGGAAACACACTCAAAACGCACACGCACTAGACGATACGAACGAGTGTCGATGTCATGTCATGCATGTCGATTCAAATAATTGAATCGATATTCCAATTACTTCGTAACCCTAACTTAATTATTGGATTTCTCATTTTCCAGATTGTAAATTGAGTTGATTTTTCACATTTTGAAATAGAAAAATATAACCTTTTTTTAAGCCATACCTCAACTTATTACAATCAGGCCCAGAAATCCCCGTCTCCTTTCTTTAATAGATATTCAACTTTATCGCTAAAACATGAGGTTCAAAGTTGATTGGGAAAATCTGTTAGTTTCAGGTAGCTTGATGTGCTGGCGTCTGTACCTAGTTTGTAAAGACAACTACTTACGAGTATAACATATTTCTGTTAAGAATTCATTTCTAGGGTTGCGTACCCAAGGGGTGCCAACGGAACCCTATTAGTAAGCCTCCGTAGTCCGTCCGTCCGTGCGTCTGTCTGTCTGCGGGCTGTATCTCAAGAACCGTAATAGGTAGACAGTTTAAATTATCACAGAGTGTATTTTTATTGACGCTATAACAAAAAATAAAATATTTTTTCGGTGATACTGAACACTTCGTGTGCGAGTCCGACTAGGACTTGGCCGTTTTTTTACATATATGTACGTATATACCAACTTATTTTTTACGTGTACGTAACAATAACTTTTTATGAAGTTATAAAGGTAATTGTTGAATAAGAAAGACTGTAAAATCTTGCCCAACTAAACAGGATACTTAGGGAACGTTATTGTTCTTTTTTTAATAGGTATTAAAAAAAATAACAATTACGTCAACGACTTTCCTTCCTCAATACATTACTGTCTTGCAATAAGTCGTAATCAAAAGATAATAAATCTTGCCTTTTTGCTCCCACCCGTCTTGTAAAGTGAACTTTCAATAACAATCTTAGTTTAAAATCTTTGCTGAGCACCTAGTTAACTATTTGATCGATCAATCCGATCCTAAAGTACCAAGCAGTAACATACCACAAAAAGTACTTAAGTAGATATTTTTTTTTTAATGTATACATAATCAATATATATGTCGTCGCAAGCGATATCAAGACGTCAAAATAATCAAAATACTACTTCCGGTTGATTTCATAATATTGGTCAAACCGGAACTTAATTCTCATTGGTTGATCGGTTAGTACAGTGAACGCCGTGAGGTGGCGCTTTAACTTCGCGCCATTTTCTACACGTGGACAGAGCCGATTGGAGAGCGGCCGGCATTCGACTTGCGGAGCGCACGCCGGACGGTTGAGAGCATACCATCGGAACTGTCATGTTCACCGTACAAACCTTTGGTTCTTACTACTCATAAAGTGATTGTAAATTACCGAATAAACGTGACTGTGATTTGTGCTTCAAACTACGTTTTACTGGTTGCCCGAGTACCCACCTTCCTCATGGAACCCGTACCAAGAAATTATGATGATGGCCCTGTTATCGTTACGCCCACGCTCGCCCCGACATATATTATAAAAGAAAGTGTACAATGTGCGTGCCGCTGAAACTCAGAAATGAGTCCCGGTACGATCAATAGAGTTATATGGTGTGGTAACCCTCTATCTCCTGTCCATGAAGAAGGTTCACGTTTTTACCTGAAGGGCATGCTTTTGAAGATATAAGGGCTGGAATTTTCGCCCTCTAGAAATTTCTAGAACAGTCCAGAACATTCCAGAGTATTCGAGAGCATTACACAACATTCCAGAACATTCTGAAATGTTCTGGAATGTTCCTGAGCGAAGCCGGGTAAGTTTCTTCGTGTCTGTCTGTGTGACCACGTTGTTCTTCTAAACTACGCAACGGATTTGCATGCGGTTTTTACCATAATTTAGAAAATGTATTCCGGAAGGTTTATGTGTATATAAAACATTAATAATAAACTTATAAATATTCATCTTCATTTTGAAATCGGCCAAAATTCCACAATGTCTGAAGTCCCGCCTCAATAACCAGTGTGTTCTGCCCACCATGGTGGACTTACGGTGCCGAGACGTGGACGCTCACAAAGGAGGCTGTGAACAGGGTGAGAGTGGCACAGAGAACCATGGAGCGTTCCATGCTTGGCATAAGGCTTATAGACCGACTCCAAAACGTCGAGATCCGCAGACGTACGAAGTTGTTGATGACAGGTGGACTAAGGCAGTGACGAGTGGCGTCCAAGGACTGGAAGACGAAATGTCGGTCGTCCGGCAGCGAGATGAGCGGATGACATTGTTACCATCGCGAGTAGAACCTGCAGGGTAGTTGCGTAACACACTATCAGTAGCAATGGGTTTCATTTTGACAGTTCAACAACATTCATTGCGTTATTTACGTTGTTGCGCAGACACATTTTTCGAACATATGGAGCAATGGATTAGCAATATGCTTCAAAATTATTCAAATTGAGAGTAATAATGTCTTACGCAATCAGGGTGTTGGATGAGGCTGGCACAGGGGCGCGGAAAATGGCATTTGAAAATAGAGGCCTATATTCAGCTGTGGGTAAAGTCGGGCTGTGGACGATGATGATGATGTTTTGTCAAGTCGTAAACACCATGCGAAGCAGGGACGGGTCAGTAACTACCAGATATACCTTCTATGATCTAATAGAGCATGGATTTGTCGGAAATATGTACAGATTCCAGCACATCAAGCTACCCGAAACTGTCAAATTTTCCCAATCAACTTTGAACCGCTTTAGCGATAAAGTTGAAAATCTGTTAAAAGAAATTTAATAGATTGTAGTAGCTTGATGTGCTGGCGTCTGTACCTACTTACCGATAATAGCTAATGTAACCGAAAGAACAATAATGGATTACTTTGACGTTACAATTACTTTGCAGTGCAAGCTAATGGAAACATTTTGATAGAAAGTTTTAATGGTCAGCACCGTAATTGCGTAACACGCTATCACTTATCACAAATAATACATATCCTTAAAAACTGAATCATTTTGAAGGATATTGCTAATCCATTAGTTCATATGTTTGAAAAATTTGTCTGCTCAACAATGTAAATAACGCAATGAATGTTGTTGAACTGTCAAAATGAAAGCCACCGCTACTGTCAGTGTGTTACGGAAATACCCCCGCAAGTTTTAAAGCTAAAGACGAAATATTTTACTTACATCAAGTAGGTGCTGGAGAGGGAGAGGAGAGCCAAAGAAAATATGGATGGATTGTGTGAGGAAGGATATGATAGAATAGGGAGCGAACGATAGCGTGCTAGTTAACGGGGTAGAATGGGAGAAGATAACGTGTTGCGCCGACGCGACGCCAAGATTTTTTTTTTGCAAATTGGCACTTCGATCTCGCCTGGTGGAAATCGATGGGTGAGGTCTATGATGGAACGAGTAAGCCCAGAAAATACCTGTTCACTCTTGCTTTGAAGGTTGACGGGTTTAATACGTGGAAGGGAACACAGGCTCAAGTAACACTCAACGATGGTAACATTTGAACTCGACAGCACTTCTACCGCGTAGTAGTAAGGGCGGTGTTCCGAGCCGCAATATTTGAATCGGGACAGCACTACTGACGAGCGGTTGGCCGTGCTTCTTGCGCAATAGGATTTTGGAATTCTGTGACGATAAGTCGTCGATGACAAGTAGACATGCAACGATATCTCAGTAACCTCCGATATGAGTCTTATGACTTGAGGACTTGAGCGGACTGATAACCAGCTAATAGGTATAACGTTGTTTTTATTTGTTTCAGATCAGCTGGAAATAGCAGGTTTATTATCAAGAAGTTGCTTGAACTTTTAACTTCTACCATCAACCTTCGAAATGGCTTCGGAGCATTGACTCGTCTTTTGAAAGCATTGCTTCACAGTTGTAGAAGGTATAGGACGTATGTATAAGCAAGTATTTTTTTACCTTTTTAACAATAATAAGTTGAATTGTTCATAAAAAGGTAAAACATTACCGTTATCAAAATTGACATATTTATCTTTCTAATACCATTGCGTTATGTCAGGTAACTAAACAACTTCATAGAAACCAAACTCGATTATGATCTAATAAATAGAATTTAAAAATTCAAAAACTTAATTCAGTTTTTGCACTTTTCTGATATTTAGAAAAAAAGCAACTTTTTAAAAAAAGTTTCTAATATTGAATAAAAAGGTGGTGTTGTAGAACTATTAGAAAAACAGTGGTCAAAATTACACAAAATAATACTAAAAGCCATTAACTGATATGAAAAGTAATGAATAAAAAGAAAACTTTTATGGTATCTCATGGTTTTTTCCCCGAAAGTAGCCAGTGAGATGCGCATTTTATAAACGTCAATCTAAAAAGGTTTTATATGCAAATGACATACGTAAAGAATCTTCACTAGAAAACAATACAGAAAACTGTTGTTGCACTGCAAGCTAGAAATGCTAATGCGTTCACTTAAAAAAATAATAATACAGAAAATTAGTTTATTGTGGCAGTGCAATCTTTTTCAGAAACAGACTGAAAATTATACCGCGTTCATTTATTCGAAGCGGGGAGGAGAACCGATCGTGTCCGAACTCTTCGATAAAATACGAGCCGAGTCCGAATCCGTTCGTGAAAGAGAAGAGAATCGTTCACAGTTCACGCACACAATGCACCTGCTTGTGTGCGGGCTGTCGCCACATAGGTACACATGGGATATCGGAGTATCGATCGGTTTGGTACACTACCTGCCGTTCATGCCACCCTAGTACTTTCCGATCGGGCGACGTTTATCGACGATTGGCGATACTTCCAATACATTCGGTCCCACACATGGACACCACGTGTGCACGTCTTGTTTGTAAACATACGATACCAACTTGAATGTTTTGGAAAAAATATTGCAAACTATTTTTTAATTAATAATATTGCAGCAAACAAATCGTGTGGTTTTAACCACAGTGTTGAGCTCTGTGCTTCGCGTGACTGCATTTCTTTACTAGCCATGTCTTCGCCTCGCCTTCTATGAAAAGCAAATTAGCAACTTCACCTACACATAATAATATACTTTGTTGGGCCTTCTGGAATTGAATGGCCAATATATCTTGACACTTTATAGTGGCGATGCTTGTGGTGACTTATCTCAACCGTACTTCAAGCTTTGAACATTTATATGAGTTCTTAAACCAGCCGTGGGTCATGTTAATTTGGTGGTAAAATAATTTCACCAGCGGTTCGCACGAGTGAAACTGTTGTCACTCATTGTATAATTGTGGGTAACTCTCACAGTCATATTAGCACCTGTTAGTGAAATGAAGTCTTCCTAAATTTGTGAAACAGTGGGAACCCTTTGATAGGTAAATCATTTTATTTTGACATCGATCGCATTGTTACGGAGAAGAAAGAGAAAATGCGTAATGTTATAACTAAATGTGTTTTTATTGTTAATTGTTCGCGTGGAAGTATATTTAAGAATTCCTTCCTTCTTACCTACTTGGGCTATTGTCGACTCATTCAAGTTCCTAAAGGTATTTTTAGGTCCTGAGTTAGCTCAACAGTAAAGAATTCAATTTTTCTATTTAATTTTTGTACAGATTACCCCAAGTTTATTACTTTCTATTTCTCTCTCTCATCAGTAAGTTCTTCATACACATATGGCACCAATCACACACAGCTCAGCTCCCTTCTCTTTCAAATCTGTATCATGTCTTCATAACTTCGTTACTTTACCACTTAAAAGTTAAAATAGTTTCCAAACAATAATATAATTCTTACAGTCACGACATCTAAGGGAGCCCAGAGCCCAGTCAAATCGTTTTGATCTCGCTTATTAGTTAAGTCTGTAAATAGCCAGACAGACAGACTGCCATTTGTTTATTTGTGATGAGTTTCCTAAATCTGTACGTCTCGTCGAGGTTAATGTTTGCTAAATGGATCTCCAGATTTACCAACGCTTTAATGAATTAGAGAATCAAAATAATTAGAATGAATTGAATCTAGATTTGCGTTCTAATTGCGACATTCATGGGTTTTGTTTTGGTTTTTATAATGAGGATGACGTAAGCGTGACTGAAATAAGTATTGGAAGTAACACTGTAGGCGTTAAAGTTAATCAATATACTAGTTATAACAACAATGTAGAAAATAAAGAGATTGATTATTTTTTTCTGCAACGGGAAGCTATAAATCATCATGTAATGAATGCTTTATTATCGAGTTAAACTCACGATCACTTCAACTCGGTTGGAAAGGGTTATATATTTATTTTATTCTGTTTTTTAGTATTTGTTGCTATAGCGGCAACAGAAATACATCATCTGTGAAAATGTCAACTGTCTAACTATCACGGTTCATGAGATACAGCCTGGTGACAGACGGACGGACAGCAGAGTCTTAGGGCTCTTTCCCACGACAAGATCCCGTTTGTTGCAGGATCCCGTTTAGTAGTGTGTACGTGTTTAAATTGCTCTTCAGCTTGCTTATTTTATGAGCTATGTATGTCGAACAATTTTTTTTCTGTCGAATCACATCGTTCCGGATTCGATGCCTCACAGAGAATCCAAGCATATTGCAAGCATTAAGGGCAGAGTGGATAATTCTGATTTGTCGTTCTACTAACGGCCATAATGTGACCAATTTCTTCTTCCATAATTACCGTATTATTTTATGCTACTTAGTTTTCCGGTTTAACTCTTAAATGCATCGTGATGATGGAAATTTCCATCAACCAATCCAATGCCATATTTTCATTTCCACAGAGCACGGGGATTCCCCAATTGTTAGAGATATTCAACTCATTTTGTTCCCAGTAGATTCGTTCTGATTACATGAAGATGTAAATTTTCAGCTGGCCGTTTAAAAAAAAAAAAAGTATTTTTATGAATATATTTTTTAAAATATTTTTTCCTTACTATAGAGCTAACGTTACGTCCAAATAAATTTAATTTGCTTAAAAAGTAAAAATCATGCAATTAAGGGTTAATATAACTATTAGAGGAGTATTATGATTATTTTCAAGTAAAAGTATAAATACACACGTCACACACAGGAGCCATAAGAACAAGTACTAACAGATTGTCTCTACAACAAATTAAACTCAAGTTGTGGTTTTAAGTCAGCAATATATATTATATACTAGCTTCGTCACACAGTTTCACTCGCATACGTCTCTATCCCGTGGGAGTATCGGGACAAAAAACATCATATTCGGACCCAGTTAAGCAGAAAAGATCCAACCAGCAATTTGTCGAAAATCGGGTTATATACCTCGAGGTAATCGGGTTATAGACATCGAACTTTATATAGGTACGCAAAAAAGATCCAAACACTTTCACCAAACAGACCTCCATTTTTGTATTCCTCTGCTTAATAGTTTTATATTCACTTCATGAAATCGTATTTACTCAAAAGTCACAAAATGTTGCTTGGATCTTTTCTACTTAACAGGGTCCATTCTATGTCCTAATCCAAGTCATGGTCTCCTACCCATATGGCAAATTTCATCCAAATCTGTTCAGTTGTTTTAGCGTGAAAGAGTAACAAACAAACATACAAAAAATCAAATCTTTTCTCGTTATAATATTAGTTTATATTTCAAGTAAAAGCATATCCTCTTGATCATATAAAAGCATGAGAAACACAAACAAAAACCATAAAATTTCGTACATCGAACTTCAGTAAATTGGGCGGATATGATCGACATTACCCTTGTACAATACGACTTTGACCAACTTTGGTATCTCTATCTCTTTCTTATTCTACGATTAACTACGGGTCAGACAGAGACGGTGTGGTATGCAAATTGATCGTGTTCGCAATCGGCACTTATACTGTCAGCCAAGCATTCCGTAGGTCAGGGGTCGTCAACATTGGGCTCGCCATATTGGCATATTTGGTCACAGCACGCGATGGTCGGGCTTTTAAGGATTTACGCGGCTTTGGCGGTGGCTAGTTGCATGCGTTGTGTGTGCACAAATGAACACTGAAATTTTTATTACCTCGTTATTTTGAAGTTTAATGTCTAATGTGTATTAAGCTCTTAAAATAATTTAACCAAATCTAAGGAATTTACACAGAATTTAATATTTAGTATTTTAATTTATTAATGTTACTGTTATCAATCTGTAAATTTAATTATATCATAATTCTCTAGCCCTTATCCCCTTTCTAACCATATCATCATTCATACAGTCCATCCATCGTTTCTTTGGTCTTCCCCTACTCTTAACAATGAAGGAAAAAAAAAAGAATTATAACTATTATCCGTTTTAGCTTTATAATAATATGATAAACCAAAACTGGTGCATGTGGTGTTAGCCTATAAGTAAGTAATGGTTGCACTCGCATATCTACGTAATATTAAGGAATTTATTGTAAATGTCTTGTGTAAACAATTGTTGGCTAACCTAAATAAATGACAGAAATGAATGACAGACAGCTGTGCTGCTGCGGAGTTTGTTGCGCCACTTCTTCTTCCCAGCGAAAGCACTAGGAAGTGGTGAAGGGCGGGCGTTTTGGGGGACTGTCTTTTGTAATTTTGACGTTCGAAAAGTGCTGATTCTCAGCCTAGTTTGAGTAAATGACTTTTGATTTTGATTTTTGAAATAAATACATTTTGATTAAGTTTATGTTTCCATCTAATTACGTTGTCCAAATGCATCTTCTGCTAATTATTTCTTATTTAAATCATCCCAAGGCAGAGTCATCTAATGGGAATTGTTTACAACTATGCTAGTTACGTCCAAAGGTTTACCAGACCCTCCACATTACCTATGATAGCAAGTGTTTGCTATGCGAAACGGCCTGTGGCGTGCTATATTTTAGCATGCAAATAGTACTGCGATCTCGCCCGATATCTATCCGTTTGTTAGATTTCAATAATCATTACTTAGCTCCATAATTGGTGCATGAATCAAATGCACTATTTATGAACAGACTAGTGCATTACTTTTCTTTAGAAGGTCGATTGTGCTTTATTTTATATGGCAGCGACTATTGCTTGCTGTTAATTGGTTTGAATTTCATCTATTAAGTTGACGAATGGAATAGTAGATTGTCATACTGTCATACAAGGATCGAAAGGAATCAATTCCCATATAGTCTCAGCAGGAATTGATGACTTTCACCCGAGTTAAACGAAGTAAAAAATAGTAGTTTTTCTAAAATATTTATTGATAATAATAACAAAAACAGTACCAATTTAACATTCTTTTTTAATTTTAAATATGGAACACACCGCGTCGCTGCCGCGGGCTGTCCCACTTCATAGGTATTTTTTTTTAATTCACACTGGCTTGTTTTTACACTCACAAGACCGCATATTTTTTTTAAATTATTATGTAAAAAAATTCGTAGCTGACTAACTATACAATCTTAGTTCTATTTTTAAAATTTACTCCAGCCCTAGAGAGGGAAGCAATTACTATGAGTCCTTCCCACCCAAAGGTGGGAAGCAGCGTCTTCCACCCGCTATTCGCATCAAACAAACACTACTTTCCGAGTATGAGAAATTAAAACTCATTAGTATAATATCTTTCAAAAATGTGTTGGATTTTTTTTTTCATCTTCGCAATACAAAGAGACTCTCTAAACATATTTACCTTTATTTTCCTGAAAGTCACATAACAAAATCAGCCTAAAGTAAGTATAACGTTTCCACTGCTGGAACACAGCTCTCCTCTCTGTGAGAGGGAGTGGGCTACAATCTACCACGCGGGCCCAGTGCGGGTTGCTAGATGTCACATGTCTTCGAATGACACGAAAAAAAAATACTTAGATGTCGTAAGTCTGGGCCGTTGTCACTGGGCCACTTCTGCTCTCTGAAAGTCACGATTGTACATACCGAAAGCAGTTTAGACCAGCCGTGCGATTCTGTAACCATCTCAACGTGAAAGCTTGGGTGGAGTGAGTCGTCAATAGTGTCAATCCCTAGCATCAGCATGACTCACAGCTCACTCTAAGCTCACTTCACCTTAGTTATCACGGTGAGATTTTTCCAGAATCCACCGGCTGTAGTTAGTCTGATCAGTCTGTAAGTAATTGAAGATTGGAAGTTACATACAGGTATAAAATGTTACGCTCACAAATTAATATTGTTCAAAAGCATTTGCAGGTGGCAGATTACGAAAACAGCGACCAACTGCGAGTCTCACTCGCACACGAAGGGTTCCGTACCACAAGTGAAAAACGCCGAAAAAAAACACGTTTGCAGTTGTTATAGCGGCAATAGAAAAATACACACTGTGAAATTTTCAAATTTCTACCTATTATGGTTTATGAGATACAGGCCGCTGACACACAGACTGACGGACGGACAACCGAGGCTTAGTAATATTAGGTTCCGTACTTAAAGGGTCCCGTTGCGTTGGCACCCTTTAAGTACGGAACCCTAAAAACAATAAAAAATAAAAAAAATAAAAAAGAAAAATATGACAGTTTCGGGTAGCTTGATGTGCTGGCGTCTGTGCGTAACTTTTAAAAACGATCAATTGTCCAGTCAATTGAACAGTCCTAGAACCGGTAAAACAATTAGTTTACATAATCCCACAAGAAATGATCGACAGTCGATTCGAGATAAAAATCTATCGAATACTTTGCGAAATATTCGATTCATGGTACATAATCGTAATTATAATCGAGTAATGGTAAAAGAAACGAATCGCACTTGTTCCGATTTCGTCAGAGAAGGAAGCAATGTTACTTTCCGCTCTTTGATTTGATTGCTTCCATCGCTCTATGGGGGGCGAGGGCTTTGTTATAGGTAGAAGAGATTGTCTATGGGTTGCTTAAGATTTAAAGCGAATTTTTTGAGTGTCCAAATAGATTTCTTTTGCGATCATTAAGATTTGTTTCTCGCTTCATTCCCATTCTTGTTTTACTAGAGCTGGGGTTCTGTCTCACATAGGTTGTGGCATGATGCTGAGCGATGGCGGTTTTGCGTGAATGTGACGCATATTTCCCCCCGACTTGTTCTTTTTTGTGTTTGTGTTTTTGCGCTGCGTCATGTTTACCGCAAATAATAAATAATAATAAAATTTATTCAATAATATAAGGACTAACGCTAAATACAGTTTTTCTTAGATCTATGTCAAGTTCACCAGTTTTTTGTGCCTGAACTAGGTAATCCTGTGTTTCAGGCGATTGGAGGTAACAATAATTTATTAAATAATCACATAATTATCATATTTATCTTATTGGTACACATGTAAAAGGTTTATAAAATGATATATTACGAGCAATATTTACTTTAGTACAACTAATAACTTCTCTGTATCTTCATAGGACATAGTTTGAAGAGTCTGCATAAGGATTTTTTTTTTAATTAACGTACTTTCTTTATTTTTTGGTAAAAGAAAATGCATTGTATCTATCTACTGTTTGATACTGATCAGAAATGTATTCTACTACTTTATCGTGAGTAGCATAGGTAGTTGTTATGTGGTTAGCGCCAACTTTAGGTTCATGGATTTGGTTCCTAGCCAACGCAGTGTTTGTATTAAGCATCTTCACTCTGGATTAGACAGCCATCTAGCGTTAATCACGTACACAAATGATGACTTCAAGAATATATTTACTTCTGTTCTGGTTTTTCTGACATTCCCTTTACAGCTTGAACTATAGAAATGCCTTCAGGAAGTCACGATTAGTTAATTAAACTCGCAGATAATAAAAACAAAGCAATAGTTTTCATTACTCCGTTAATTAGATCACGTCTGCGGTAGAACAATGAATCGAGAGCGGAGCAGCGGTTATCTTAACCGACAACCGATAGTAAGGTAGGTTGTCCATCGCCACCGTCAACGAGACGTCAACGGGACGCCAACGAGAAACGAGATTAATCGAACCGAACGTGACGTCCCGGAGATGGCGATCGTTTGTTGACCGCGACCAAACCTGGCGGTTCAATATGTTCATGTTCACAAAACAAAAGTCGGACGAACAGCGCCGGTGCGACGGCAGTGTGTGGACAGCAACAAAAAAGTTTTGTATGGCCGGCACATATCGTCGCTTATCTTACTAACTGACGTAACTAACTTTGAGGTGACTCTTCAGGACAAGGTTTTTGCGGTTTCGCACTATATTTGTTGAATTGTAACTCTCATAATAAGCGACTGATCAAAACAAAATTGCAGGAATTATATTATTATTTGGTTATTCTTCCTATAGGTATATATATTATTTGAATTGTAAATATTACTGTTAGATAAAAAAATATAAGCATTTAAATACAGATACGTCTGTTAGAAAGATAAGCGACGATATGCACGTCACAATCTCAGGCCAAGTTCTACCGGTCGCGCCGAACTACTCGAAAATTCGGGGGCCAGGATCCCGGCGCTCGAGTGACGGACGTGCGGTGGACCAATGGCCATAGTAAATACACACCGCGCCACATGAATCAGACTAGCATATTTTTTTTGCTATTTAGGATATGAGACAAAATAAATATATAAGAATGATAAGTATAAACGTCTTTAGCCACAAAAAGTTTAACTATTAAACAATCGAACTTCTTAAATACTCAGTGATCACTTTTCACAATGTTGGTGACAATTATGATGCGTCACTTGAATAAGACCATTAAATAAAACACAAAAACTTCAGTTATGAATACTACGAGTATTATTTAAAAGAAAAACATGATTAGTAATTAAGGTTCTTCCCCTTCTGTTGAATGAAATTAAAAATGCGAGATGGCATTGAATCATAATGACTTTTTATGTATTTAATCGGCAGTTTGCTCCAACAATTTTTTATACCCTTCTCGAGATCTTGCTTGTTGTTATATTGTTTGCCATTCTTATAAAGTTCACGTGACAGCCATCCCAACACATTTTCTATGATGTTAAAGTCAGGGGAAAGCGATGGCCAGTCAAGAACATCATCATGGTCTTATTCATGTGACGCGGTGTGTATATGTATCGTTACTTCGGCGACGTCATCTCGTTCTCGTTAGCGTCCCGTTGACGGTGACGTGGATAAACGGCCTAAGTAATAGTAATCACCGAGAAACGAACGTTAGTACGATTGTTCTTACGAATGGTTCGGTTGCTCCATTTATTGTACCTACGCTATTATAGCGATAAATGTTTTTCATTATTCGAAGTATTTTGTTTTGGTGTTGACCTGAAAAGCTCTGGTGTGGTGATTACTCTTTTTATAAATGAGTTTTGACTGTTGTGCAGTTTTGATTTCAGGCACCAACGCTTGAGCATAAGCATAATAAATGTATACCATTGCCGCAGCTGGGACACAGGCCTTCTCTCTGTGATAGGGAGTGGGCCATACTCCACCAAGCCGGCCAGTGTGGGTTGGTGAATGTCACGTGTTTTCGATTTTTTGGTTCTAGGACATGTTTATGACATAGGTTTCCTCAATATGTTTTCCATTGCTGTACTTGTGAAGTGATTGCCAGGAGTTCCTCCATCTGAAATCTCTTCATTAGATCTCTCTTCGATAGATTTCAAATGTGTAAGTTCCTTCGTTGGAAAAGAAAAAAATCATAATTTTAGCATGTTTGTAGTCTTTCCTTCTCTTCAACAGTAGGTATGTTTTAATGACCGATCCGATTCTACTGCTTCATTTTCTAAAACATAGTTCTATAATAATGTTATTGTAACATCAAACCAATCTCTGAGGCTCAATATTGTTACAGTTTACAAGATGTATATCGGTGAGAGAATGGAACAGCCGCTCTAATCCGACAGGCCTGATTTTAAGACTATTATTTATAAATAATATACCCGTGTTATACAACTAGCAGAAAGTTGATCCACGTTGTCGATCCCTGATAGCACAGAGTTGCAATAACAAATTATGTAGCACCTTTCTCTGGGAAAATGTACTACTTAGACCATACTTTTAAGACAATTGATAGGAGATTGAATGGAAAGCTAAAGGGCTTTGACTCGAATTGGATTATCTACTTTTAAGAGTAATTTCTATAAATATTTATTTTATTGCGGTATTGTATTACCCAGTAACTGGGTTGTGGAGGTCGAATAGGCAGTCGCTCCATGTAAAATACTGGTATGGCTGCATCCGGTTAGACTGGAAGCCGACCTCAACATATTTGGGAAGCTGATGGCTTGGCATGTGATGATGATGTCTCTTCTAGCAAGTTCATTTGCTTTACCTACACTAGTCAATGTGTTTTATGATTTAAATTGAATATATTCGTTAATTTCCTTGTCACATTTTGTTAATCATCATACTCATCATCAGTACCAGTCTAAAGCAGTTCACAGCTGCAGACGCCTATGTCTGCAGCCAATCGCAGGTTAATGTTTGTTAGTAATGTAATGTATAATGTCTTTATTCGAGTATATTTGTCACAATATTTCGTTGTTCTTTTGTCTGTGGTCTTCTTTCGTTTTTTTGATATTTCAAGGTCATGTACACTGAGTCTCGGACCTCCCATAATACTAAATCCCCACAGATCGTCACGCTGACCTGAATATTATGGAAAATCTAGAATACGTTCATTCACTTGTTTAACTTTCCGCACAATTTTTATGTCAACTACGGGAAATGCGCAAGTTGCTAATGGAAGGTCAACGACCAAGTCAACAATCTAATTGCTGCTTATAGATCCGAGTGGATGATTGGCCTGCGATCTCACTTGCCTGTGCTAGGTTTCTTGGCGAGTTTTTGTAGAACACCATCTCCTACATTTGGCAAGACCCGTAGGTTTAAAAAGAGAGTAATTTTGGCATGTTTTACCGTTTGATCTAATTTATATCAAGGTTCCTGCGTTTATTCTAAAGGAATTACTTCCTCCAGAGACGTTTTTTTATTCGAGGTTTGTTTTTGCAAGGTATTGTCAGAAGGGCATGTGTGTAACTGGGAAAAAAACCAGTTCTGTGGCACACAAGAAATTTTTTTGTCACAGTCCCCTAGCTGTCGTTCGTCGGAGCCTCGTCGAAGCGAGAAATCTGTGAATATGTGACAAATATTTCGCACATGGCCTTTTTATTCCTTCCATCCGTCTCTCAAGTTGTCGTACACTTATCGGTACGTCATCGCACGGCGTGAGACATTTCACGACTATGTCACAGCACCTTGTAGATACCCAGTAAGTCAATTTGGTTCGCCATGTACTGAATTCTGTAAGAAATTACTCAAAGTCTATGAAGTAGGTAGTTGAAATGTTATTATAATGATAATACCACTTTTTTACTTGAGAACGATAAATGAACTTCAAGGTAGTGGTGAACATTATCCCATATTTTTTATTTTATTGCTGAATGGGCCTCGATCACGCTTAATGGAAGGCGATGGATGAGGTCTATGATGGAACGAGCGTGCCCAGAAGATGCCTGTTCAGTCTTGCTTTGAAAGCAGACGGGTTAAATGTGGAAGGGAACACAGATGCCGACAGAGAGTTCCACATTTTTTTTTAAATTATTAAATTATTATAGTAATCATTAGTGTAGCATATTGAGTTTACTATATAACAGTGTATATACGCTAGGTAACTACTAATATTAGGTACCTGAAACAGCAGTTCATCTGATACGAGAGGAGATTTTTCTGGTGACCACTGTAAATTCAGGCTAACAGGTGCCTCAGAAATGTAAAATCTAGTGTAGTGGGAAACATTTTGACTTACTGCCCATATTTATTAACTACAATATCCCCTTCAAGCAATCGTCGTGAGCAATATGCTCTTCATAAGAATCGTGCACTACCAAACAAATCACCACTGCAATAACCACTTTATCATTTATGAGATAAGTTTCACATTCCCCTGCACGATGACTTTGAAGAATACACTTGACTGACATTAACATAATGTAAAAGTCTGAATAACGTGCTGATATGTCGCGTGAGAGTGATTCCACTTCTTAGGAACTCATTAGTTGTGCAGATGTCATTAGAGATAATTGTGTTATCGGTGTAGTAACAGAAAGTATTGTAAGTGGTTTATATATACCCGTGTGATTTGATGATGTAAGTGAATTGTACAATGTGATACAATACAGGACAATCAACTTCAAGGAGGTCTTAGATCATATGAATTAGTGTTAGGATTTACAGTAATGTTCTTGGTAGTCGTTGAGTTGTGAGTTGTGACGGTGTGTGAGGTATGGAACAACTGAAAATTAAAAGAAAATGAATAAGGAATATAGAGCGAAATATTTTAGATGCTCACACTGATATTATAAAGGCGAAAGTTTGTGAGTGTGTGTGTGTATGTTTGTTACTTCTTCACGCTCAAACGGCTGGACCAATTTTGATAAAATTTGGCACACAGATAGTTTATAACCAGGATTAGCACATAGAATACTTTTATCCCTATATTCTTACGGGATCGAGACTTATGCGGGTGAAACCGCAGGGCGCAGCTAGTAAAACATAAAAGACGTCAAAGATTAGCCAGATACCGATAGACATTGCTAGCGCACCCAATCCCAAAATGTGCCAGAAATATTCAGGAGGGACATACTTTACAAGTACAACTTACGTGAACCTCCATTAGCGTCCCTTATTTCATCAACAGCTACTTCTTCTGTGTCTACCCGAGTATCAATATGTATATACATATACATATAAGTGACAGCTATGTAAACAGAACCCAGCATTGCATAAATATGTGAGCAGTGACGGCCTTTACACCTGGAGGCTTTTATTTAATTTTGATTTATTATTTTTGCTTGAGTACGTATAGTTTTTTATTGTTTTTTTTTGGTATGTTGGCGTAGCTAGCTGACATATGGCAAATAATTTAATTTAGTATTCTGTGTCTTGTAATATTAATTACTTTGCATACCTTGTATTGTATTCAATCAAGTATTTTCTAACTGAACAGACAGCTGTGCTGCTGGGGAGTTTGTTGCGCCACTTCTTCTCCCCAGCGAAAGCACTAGGAAGTGGTGAAGGGCGGGCGTTTTGGGGGACTGTCTTTTGTAATTTTGACGTTCGAAAAGAGCTGATTCTCAGCCTAGTTTGAATAAATGACTTTTGATTTGATTTGATTTGATTGATTGATATGTTTAGCATTATCAATAGCATCTTTAAGTTCTTTTAACGTTCTTATATACCTGTTCAAGCATCTTAACAAATGAAATCTACTTGTTCATTATCATAGACCATCGTTCTAAGCCCTATCACGTTTTATATAAAAAAAAAAACAAAACTATTCTTGTAAAATCTGAAAATTATTGTAGGTAAGTAGGTATAAGACGGATCGTACACACTGCAGTATAGTTTAAATAAGGACAGTATTGCCGCCTTTGATCTACCAATCAGCGATTAGCTATGCGCGTGCGCCGACTACGGGCTCTTTTATATGCATCCGTATATTATTATGTTTCAGATATGGTTTCAGTATGCTAATAGAATAACGGGCTGAGAGTTTAGACAGAAATAGATCACTGAAAGATTTGAGTGGTAAAGAAAAGTGCTTGTGATGACATCTCACTTCCGCTGCTATAAAGAATATTGCCCGTGGTTGGCTGTGACTTGAGGATTAAATTAAGAGGATGCAAGAAAAGTTGTGTCCATATTTTGATGGAGGAATTATTATTTATGAAAGGGGCTTTGAAGAGCCGTAGCTTACCTACTGTCGCGCCATTTTGAAAATGGCAGCCACACATAGGTATGCCAGGCTCCATACAAAAATCTTCAAATTGTCAGTCGCTCCATGTAAAATATATTCAGCTGCACCCGGTTAGACTGGACTAGTCGACCCCGAAAAAAGTTAGAAAAAGGCTAGGCTAGGATGACGTTGTTTTTTTTTGTCCGGAAGTATAGACAATGAATGGTTTTGCAATGTCAGCTCATTGCACAGATCAATCAAAATACAACTCCAGTTGTCCTGGAAAATTACATAATCAATCAAATAAATATATTTTATAGCTCACTAAATTATTCTTACAGATTTATGATTCGCACTGCTAAGCAATAAATTATACTGGTATATTTTGTAGCAGTGACGTAATGAAGCTAGTGGAGTAGACTCTGTGCGTGCATCCTCGATAAGATAGCTATCATGTTGAAACAACGGGTGAGAGTGGTGTCACGCATAACACGATGCAATATAGGGCTGCCAAGGAGTAAATATTTATGGTAATGTGCAACGGTTCAGTAGCGATTCTCTAGCTAAAGAAGGTAGTAAAAAGAGTGAGGAAGATGTGGGATCAAATGCTGTAGCATATTTTCGTGAAAGACAAACAGTCGATAGGATAAAGACGCCAGCACATCAAGCTACTACAATCTGTCAAATTTCTTTAATAGATTTTCAACTTTATCGCTAAAGTATAAGGTTCACAGTTGATTGCGAAAATTTGACAGTTTCGGGGAGCTTGATGTGCTGGCGTCTGTACAATCAACTTACCATTTCTGGACAGTTGTGTAGGTCACACAAGATAAATCCATTTTGTGATCTGGAACGAAAAGCCTGATCAAAGTAAAAGTCAAAGCATTTATTTCAAATAGGCACATAAAATGCACATTTAAATGTCAAAAGGACATCATTCAAGCGTCGAACATTTTATACCCAAAAATTAAAGAACCTCAAAGAGTCCACTTAAATATGCAATTCTCGGATTAACTGCCAAGTGTCAGCCCTATTGCATCTATAACGTTGTTAACGGCGTTTGTCGGATGTTTATAGCTGAATTCATAATTAAGTTAAAGAGTACCCCGCGCCCGCGTCGCTGTGGGCGTTGAGAAGCGCCATTTTGGTATCATTTTTATTTTTACGTTTTCATCGCGTGTGTGTGGACTGCTTGCTTCTACTTGTACGGATGTAGACTGTGGTATAAACATAGAGGTGTGAGTAATAGCGAAGATAAAAGTTCAAAAGGAAAAGTTGAGAAGTAGAAATCTGAACTGTTGAGTCATTGTTGTGAATGATCTGAGGCAAAAAAGGCAAGCTCTTTAGTAAGATGAGTCTAAGTTTAACAAGATGATATATGAGAGAAAGCAGGATAGTGTTTTACGATTGCAGTCAGTGCAGCAGCAACTCCGACTATCAACGATGTTGGGACAAATAGGTACCTACAGCGGGGTGATTGCGCACTAACACACTAAGAGTAGCAATGATTTTCATTTTAACAGTTCAACGAAATTCATTACGTTATTTACGTTTTTGAAGAGTCAATTTTTTGGAACATATGAAGAAATGGATTAGCAATATCCTTCAAAATGATTAAAATTGTGATTGGAAAAGTATTACGCAATTAGGGCGCCGATTAAAAAAACATGTACAAAATAACAAACCTCCTTGACAGACTTAAAAAAAGTAAGTAGTATACAACGTGTAACGTTAAATGCGCAAAACTGAAAATAGTTTGATCAGAATAACGAGCAGAATTAATTGAACCACTTTTTAATATAGGTCACATTTTTCAAAAAATCTTCATTAAAAACGTTGCCGTGTCTATTTATTAATAGGTCAAGCAACGCGATGTCAGCGCGGCGCAGCGGCCCGGTGACGACTCCTCCCTCGATAAAGCGTCGTCGCAGACGCAAGAAGCGATCAGAATGGCCAGTAAACCTAAAATAGCACATAAAACCTTTACAATTTTTTTAATGACTTATTTTCTCTCTGAAATAGGTCAATTGAATTAAAAATCAGTTGGGGTGTCTGAGGTTTTGCGCATTTAACGTTACACGTTCTATATACTCCAGACATTTACTTAACTTTCGTCGCTAACCAGTGACTGGCAAAGAAACAGAAAAAAGTTCCGACGACTAACGGCCTCGATGCTCGATGTAAAGAAACTCTATTTGTTTACTAAACACTTTTCTAACATAAGTCGATGTATTCTACACAGTTGGCACGCAATCGGTTCATGCTTGCAGGTTTTCTACTCGAGTAGGTACTCATAGTACACACTTGGCAACACCCTGTAAATCATACCACTAACATTTCTGCATAACATTCTACACCGAGCACTCAACGTTAAATATCGATTGTCGATGCTCCAAGCAATCTGATTGCTTGTGTCAATTGTGCAACGATCCCCATGAATAGTGTATCCGACACAATGTATCGAGTTGCAGCCTAATGCATCGATTCTCCGTACCATGCACGTGGCCAATCTGTTACGTTGACAACTGATTCTGAGAATCTACGCTATCGAATTAATTATGATAGATTTGCCGGTGTTAGTAGTGAAATGCCGACTTTATGACGAGATGTATCGATTATAATAAGGAGTGATACTTGTTAAATGTACACCTGCCGGTCGATTCTGGAAAAATCTCATCGTGATTACTGAGGTGAAGTGAGCTTAGAGTGAGCTGTGAGTCATGCTGATGCTAGGAATTGACACTATTGACGACTCACTCCACGATCACTTCACTCAAGTTTTCACGGTTAAAAGCCGTGAAACAGATGGTTTCAACACATCAAAAAACCAAAGATGGTTACAGAATCGCACGGCTGACACGATTATAGTTGTCAAAAAATAAGAGGCCCGTTTTGACATTTGTCATCGCGACGTAACTAGTGAAGTAACCATACGACTCGGTACTCGATACTCACGATAAATCGATTCAAGTTTGTATGAGTATTTGATCGATTTGATTAGGTATGTATTGTATTTTCTAATCAGAAGTTTAATCCAATGCACTTTGCATTGGATTAAACTCAACCTGATAGTAAACAGTAATAGTCCAAAAGCAAAGCCGAGTCGAGAAAAAAATATCAAACATAAACAAGCGCGCAGTCAACTTCACAAGATGGCGAACGAAAGACTGCGCAGTGCGCGCGTGGACGCTAAGTCACGTACCGCTTGGTCAGAGACAAGCCATTCTATAGAAACCAGTGTCGCCAATTCATTTAATTACTATTAAAATCGAATGAAGCTGGTGAAATTCAGTAATTAATTGGTTACAACACTAGTATTTAAAAAAAAAAGACTGAGAACGTAACTGTTTTTGAGATATTTCGTATTAATTAGAAATTGCATGCTACTATAAAGTAAGCGCAAAAAGAATACTCGTAATATATTCCATTGTATTATTTAACGCGCCAAAAAATGTATGTATTTTTTTAAAACACTTTATGTAATGAATTATTATTTTATTGTTTCTTTCAGTTTCATTCCAAGTTACATTCTAGGGTCTTTCCCAAATGTCAAAACGGGCCTCTTATTTTTTGACAACTATAGTAAGATGACAACATTAGTAAGGTAAAGAACTTGATGAACTTTTCATTGAAATAAGAAGCATATATATCTAATTAATATGGGATGAGAACATTTACGTCATTTCCAAGAGTGTTTTGTCAAATCTCGGTGGACTAACTAAGATATTAACCCCTCGGGTACATTTGACGTCTGAGAGACGTCATTCACTTGTTTTCCCTAGGAGCGGATGACGTGACTAAAACGTTATTTGATGTTAGGCATTTCATTGTAGCTTGTATCAGTCATAAGCATAATAGAAGAGGCAATTACAATATTTCGGTGAACATTATTTGCGATACACTGCCCCATTGTGTCAAAAACAAGGAATAGTGACAGCGAAAGTAATAAATCCGTACCCAAGGGGTTAAGTTATTCGAGAGAGAGAGAGAAGATAATAATAATAATAACTTCTCCCAGAGCGGGAGAAGTTATTTGATAATTTCCCACCCCAAAAAAAAAGGGGTTAAGTTATTCGTCCTAAAACCATCTTCATGACTTGCCATATTCTTCGCTATATAATTAGTCAAGCTTGCTGTTTGCTAGTACATAATGCTATATGGGAGACGAACAGAAACGTTTAAAATTTTAAATTAAAGTTTCATAACATTTCTTAATCACCAATTAGATAACTCCGGATTACAAAATACATATATACAATACAGTCTCATACAAAAAGCGGTTGATACCTCGACCAGGTACCAGGCTCTCAGACAATGGGCAGCGGTTGCAAGCTCTTCCTGCGACTGTGTGACGCGGGAACAATGCCCATTGTACCGTCCATGTTACCATTTCACCGGTAATTACGTGCTACTGCACTCTCATACAAGACACATACGTACACAGAAACAGTAGTGACCTCTGATAATGAACACAGTTTTGAGTTATATCTGTAAATATTTTTGTGATATTCTGTGGTGCAATCAGGTGCACTGCACGTCATAGCATTAATACATAATGTAGCAGTACCTATCTGATCAGACTAGTAGATGACTTTCAAGATAGGTGGACTGTTTTGCATTAATTATTATCCACAGGACTGTTTAGCTTTTTAAGAGAATTTTTCAACAGAATTTGAATATGTATTTGAAGCATATATGTATTTACTTATTCACTAATAATTTCCTCAATCCTAAAATACGAATCAGAATTATTTGGCTACACTTATCCATCAAAATAAAAAATATTGTGTTCGGGTTCTCATAAATAAAAAGTCTCTAGTATTTTTAAAGGGGAGTTAACTAACGACTTTGTTTTTCGTTTATCTTTCAACAACAATGCGACTCGCGACGGAGAAAGAAAGCAATGCAGCTGATAATTTAGTTTTTACAAAAAAAAAAAATGCAGTGGCGTTACTAGGCGACCATATAATCGAGTAGCGTGCTATTATAAACAACTAGCGACCCGCCCCGGCTTCGCACGGGTGCAATGCTGATCAATACATAGTATAAAACTAAGTCGCTTCCCGCTGTCTGTCTGTCCCTATGTATGCTTAGATCTTTAAAACAACGAAACGGAGGAAGGTTTATATGTATAATAATTGCATAATATAGTAGAGAAACACTGATCATTTTAGAACCATTAGTTCTCGTAAAAAGTATAGGGTAAAAAATATTTTTTGTGGGTTATCCCTTTGAGATAGACAAATACCATCGCGGACTTTTTTGTAGACCTTTTTAAGGTGTACAATACTATAGTACATTATTTTGATGTATCTCGTAGGGTTCAGCCAGCGTTTGCAATGTAAGCGCAAAAAAATGTGTTTATTTACGACATCACATTAGAAACCTCTAAAATTATCAGTGTTTCTCTACTATATTATGCATGTATTATACATATAAACCTTTCTCTTGAATCACTCTATCTATTAAAAAAAACCGCATTAAAATCCGTTGCGTAGTTTTAAAGATCTAAGCATATACAGTGTGTCCGGACATGGACTAGCGATATTCTAAATACTTAAATATAAGCTATTTTAAAGTACTATTACACTATAGGCTTGGGTCCAATACACTTCCCCGCTATGTGGCAGCCATTTTGTTTTTTTTGTTGAAATATGCTCTATGCGAGTACAAAAAAAATCATATATCTCAAAGTTTTAGTCATACTGAGATAAAAATAGGCTTATTCGGAAGGCAATAATATTGTCTACCGTCTGCATTACAAAGCAATGTGTTCACAATTCCATAACTTTTGAAAAAAAATGTGAAAGTCGAAAAAAAAATCAAAAAATTATGCAATTCAACCAATAATGGTTAATTACTACAAAAACAACCCCGAGAACTTTTTTATTTTTTATACTAGATCGACAGTTTTTGAGCTACGCTACAATGCAACATAAAATTCACAACTGTATGTTTAATACTTTAAGAGTTATTGTTGTTTGAACATAGCGTATGCGCAAGCACAAAACGTCTTTGTTAACCGCCAGAGTGTCATTTATGGCATTCACTGTATTCCATCTGAGAGCAGGCGAGAAATACTGTTCGTTACTACCGTGAGTAAGCGAGATAGAACGTATTAGTCCACTACCTGAAACAAAATCAGTTTTAAGGACAAATTATTAGTTGGGTTAGTTTAGTTGTCCCTCGCCCTGCGTTGTGATCGCTATCGCTACTTTCACTTACCGTCCGTGCTGTTTACGTGCTGCGTTAGTGTTTTGTATTTAAAAGTGTGATAAAGTATGGCACAGCGTCAATATTCATCGCAACATATTGCTGACATACACTTTGTGTATGGCTTTTGCAATGGAAGTGCAAATTTGGCTGTACAAGAATATCGACGAAGGTACCCTAACAGGCCTACACCGAGTCGCCAAACTTTTATCGACGTGCATTCAAGATTAGCGGAAAGAGGTATTCAAAGAGCTGTTAATGAACGCAATCGCTTGGTATCGCCCGAAGATGAAGAAGAAGTGCTTAGACTAATAACCAATGATCCTAGACTAAGCGTTAGACGGATTTCAGTGCAACTTCGAATGTCTAAGTGGCATGTATGGAGAATTTTGAAAAGAGAAGGGTTACACCCTTATCATTTTCGACGGGTTCAAGACGTGATCGAACCAGATTTTGCTGCGAGATCTGTGTTTTGTTCGTGGATAAATAGAAATTTGAGACAGAACCGTAATTTTTTACAAAGAATACTGTGGACTGATGAAGCCAAATTTACAAGAGCTGGGATTACAAACCACAGAAACGACCATCTCTGGTGCTCCGCAAATCCAAGGGCGGTGCGCCCAAGCTCATTTCAACATGAATTCTCAGTAAATGTGTGGGCCGGCATAATCAACGATAGGCTGATAGGGCCATTGGAATTGCCACCTACATTAAACGGCGCTAGATTTTTAGAATTCTTACAGACACAGTTTGCGGACAGCCTCATGGACCTACCTCTATCATACCGTCGGCGTATGTGGTTCCAGCTCGATGGTGCACCCGCGCATTTTTCTCGAGCAGTGAGAGAATATTTAAATAATAATCTACAGCCGTGGATCGGTCGTGGTGGTGTAGTAGCGTGGCCGCCTCGCTCACCCGATTTGACACCCTTGGATTATTTTTTGTGGGGTCATATGAAACAAAAAGTATACGCTACAGTTCCAAATACCAGGGAAGAACTCGTCGCAAAAATTATGGCAGCCGCCGAAGAAATTAGATCCGATTTGGATTTAATTAGGCGCTCATCAACCCAGGTGGCACAGAGAGCCGTAGTGTGTCTACAAGCTGGAGGTGGCCACTTTGAGCAACTGCTTTAGATATTTTAATCTTCATTTAATATTGGAAAAAACATTAAATAAAATTCAATATGAATGTTATGTTTTTTTAATGATTTCCTGTTTAGGGTTCCGACAAAGGCCTTTTGTGCTTGCGCATACGCTATGTTCATACAACAATAACTCTTAAAGTATTAGACATACAGTTGTGAATTTTATGTTGTATTGTAGCTTAGCTCAAAAACTGTCGATCTAGTATAAAAAATAAAAAAGCTCTCGGGGTTGTTTTTGTAGTAATTAACAATTATTGGTTGAATTGCATAATTTTTTGTTTTTTTTTTCGACTTTCACATTTTTTTTCAAAAGTTATGGAATTGTGAACATATTGCTTTGTAGTGCAGACGGTAGACAATATTATTGCCTTTCGAATAAGCCTATTTTTATCTCAGTATGACTAAAACTTTGAGATATATGATTTTTTTTGTACTCGCATAGAGCATACTTCAACAAAAAAAAACAAAATGGCTGCCACATAGCGGGGAAGTATATTGGACCTAAGCCTATAGTGTAATTGTACTTTAAAATAGCTTATATTTAAGTATTTAGAATATCGCTAGTCCATGTCCGGACACACTGTATAGGGACAGACAGACAGGGAAGCGACTTTGTTTTATACTATGTAGTGATGCATACGGTGACATGTGTGGCCTTTCACACACTAATTACGACACTTAACCACTGCGTTGTGCTGCGCTCCTAGTAGTTTTAAAAAGAAAGTTTACCTTTTTTCTTTCTCTTGTTTAGAACTCAATAAAGGTATTTTTTATGTGCTTCGTGACATTTCTTACTTTCTAGCGTTACCTGAACACATACTTACAAGCTGGTAAATCTCTCTCTGGCAATAACGAAGGGCCCTCTCAATGTAATTATGTATGAACTTAAACTACATTATGTAGTTAGTTTATCATAAGGTTGCTCACGCTTTCTTCTCTTGATAGGCTTTAAGTACTTTCATACATAAGCACCTACATCTTCCTACATACCTACCTCAATAACGCTCGAAATGAATAATGTACCTATCTCAATCCCAATCTTGGTCCGTGATCTTTGATGGCTGCTTGGGATTTGCCCTCTCGATGATTCAAATTGGGAAACTCGGCCGTTGATTAGTTTGAAAAAGTTCGGGATCAAGATACGTATTTTATGTAGGTGCCGTTCGGGGACTGAACATAATATTGATAAACTGTCCCACCGAATCGCACGTTAAAAAGTTTTGTTTCAGTGCGGTTAGTGGAAGTGCTCAGATGCGGTTCGGTACCGTTGAAATCAGTGCTCTGACTGGAATACCTCATTAATTTGGTTCCATTAAAAAATAGAAACTAAAACTCAACTAGAACAAAATGCCAACTAAAAAGGTACCTATATAATAAACAACCAAAATAAAAATAACATCGGTTTTCGTAGACCTAGAGTCACACCACGTCATTATAGGTATGTCATGTAATCAAGGCATAAACGTGACTCCTTTGGTTTGGCCGTACTCGGGTAAAAATATCTCCCTAAGTGTTCCTCTACTCATGATGCTAAAAAGTGTTTCTTACTTATAATAGCGCGAGCGCGACATAAAACTGTCCTCCTCTTTCCGCATCAGATCTTTCCCAGCTATCTGAGAACAGATAGTATCTTCAAATTGTTAGTATGAAGACTATATAATTGACACCTGAGAATTTCACAGAATTCTATCATCGTTCTAATCTAATTCCCATAATGATGTGAAAAATATAATAATTTATATAAAAAATATGCATAAACGAGGTATGGATTACACGTAAAAGGCGTAAGTTTCATTATCACTAATAAATGTAGAAAGTGTTATAAGGAACTAATATTAATAACTTCTAGTCCGTACTTTTTTGCATTCCAAAAATACTACGGAAAAATAATACATAACTCTCTGGTTAAATCTCATCTTGAATATTTAGTTGAGTTTGAGCTATGGGTGTCAGCCGCGAAAACTTACCTAGACCCACTACAAAGAACACAAAACAAAATTACAAAAACATTATTTAATCCGACAAAAAAAAAAAAACAAACTACTAATTATGAAAAAAAAAAAAAAATAATAATAATATTGGTTGAAGGCGCACGGCTGTTCCATAGTTTACCGGATGATATAAAAAAAAATGTGACACTATAAATACATTCTAACGCAGATTAAGGCACATCACAATATTTGAAATAAAACAGAATAATTACCGATGCTAATATAATGTCTCCAGCACCGTAGAGGTAACTAATGTTAATAGTACTAGTTATAATCACTTAAGTATCTCATTACAAGCGAATTGTTATTTTTAAGTTCTTATTTGAAATAAAGTTCTTCTTTAAACCAAAGTTGGTATTCGACATTTGTTATCATACTTAATGTACATACCTACTGGGGCCAGCAATCTGTCGAAATCATCAGAATTTTGCACTAAAAATATTGGTTGACAGCCTCGAAGTAATTGCATAACACACAGTAGGAATGGCTTTTATTTTGACAGTTCAACAACATTCACTGAAAAAAGAAGAAAGAATATACATTTATTTTGCGGCAAACATGACGCGTAAAAAGACGACAAAAAAAATAACAAGTTGGAGTTGGTTGGTTAACAATTGCGTTATTTACGTTGTTGTGCAGACAAATTCGGACACAAGAAGCAATGGATTAGGAATATCCTTCAAAATGATTCAGTAATCGATAGTGTGTTACGCAATTAGGGTGCTGCTCTATTCTGTAAAAAACTCAACGTGAAAACATAGGCCAAGTGAACTGTCAATAGTGTCAACCCGTAGAATCAGGTGGGATGACAGCTCACTTTAAACGCACTCCACCTAAGTTCCCACGGTGAGATTTTAAAAGAATGGATCGGGAAGAATTGCAGTCGGTAGGGAAATGTAGAGAGCAGTGGTGGCCAAGCGTTGTGATTTACGTGTTGTAGGCACTGAGATAAAGTACTATACGTATAGAGAGGCTATCCGAAGCAAAAACAGTGTCACAATAGGATGACAGCCAGCGGGTTGTGCGGGGCGAGCGTGCCGTAGATTCATTCATAGTTAGTACGCTAGTAATAATAGTTCTATGGTTGTAGGTCGTAGGTTCGAACCCCGACAGGCGCTTTACATTGTGCAAATTATTTCATCACCACTGCTCTCTGTTAACGCCTTGCATAATGTGTGTAAGTGCATACACACACATATGCAAAAGACTTATAACAACGCGTAGAAGATTCTAGAAGTCTGCGCAAACGAGGCGCGCACACGACAGGCGCGCCCACTTTAGTTTTTCACCAATACCTTGGATTTTTGACAATAAGAATTTCATTTTTATTATTTTCTACGAGTAACTTTACATTAAATTAATTATGTTATATTGTTTTTATTGGGGAACCATTCTTATTACTTATTTCAATCATCGCCCAATAAAGACCGCCATTGCTCTTTCAAAACGGTGAAGAAAAGCATCGTCAGAATACCGGCATGTCGAAGAACCGAAAAATCCGAAGACATGTGACATCTACCAACCTGCACTGGGTCCGCGTGGTGGATTGCCACCCATGTCTCCCCCTGGCCGAGAGGAGGTCTGCGTCCCAGCAGCAGGAACATTATAGTGTCGTGATTGTCTCATTATCATCATCTGCCTGCCTTTTCCCAACTATGTTGGGGTCGGCTTCCAGTCTAACCGGATGCAGCTGAATACCAGTATTTTACATGGAGCGACTACCTAACTGACCTCCACAACCCAGTTACTGGGTAATACGATACCCCTAGGTAAGACTGGTTGTCGGACTTTCGGGCTTCTGACTACCCGTCACGACTGTCAAAGATCTACGAATGACAGCCGGGACCAACGGCTTAACGTGCTTTCCGAGACACGGAGGGGTCTCGATATGTAAAGATGGTCACCCATCCATAGACCAACCGCGGCAAGCGTAGCTTAACCTGATCGATCGACCTGTGCGGCTGTTATTATTTAGCCACGGGCCCCTCCGTGATTGTCTCATTAAATAAACAAATATGCAGATTCTTTTGAGATGTCCAGATGAGGAACAACTATTGTTGATTGATTGCACAATAAACCAACACTAATCTTTACTTACATCAAAATTTAATTTGGTACCCAAAAATAAAATCTCCGGAAGTGTTATAACAGCAATTTGCCTGTTTCCACCGCGGCGTGGGTACGTTCCAGTTGCTTCACTCGATCAGGAAGCGATTGCAACTCGGTCGCAGTCGATTGTAAGTTACGACTGGTTGTCACGGGTCATTGGGCACTAACAATGAATGGGGCAAAAGTTATGAAGCCCCACAGTGGGTTAAGTAAGTGGGACAATGTTCCACGGCTTTATTTTAAATGGGTTGGTAGGTTTCTAGTGGTCGAGTCGAAGTAGAAAGTCTGCGTCGAAATGGTCATTAATATAAAATAAAATTTTAGTTTTTAAATAAAATGTTATAATGTGGAAGAAACAAGTGCATATAAAAAAAATATATGTTAGCTCGATTACTTAGTAAACAAAACGAATCACGGAAAACAAGTATTCAGCAGCTGCACGTCGTGAAACGAAGACAAATGAGCAAATGCAAATTATAAGGGGCACAACTGTCACCGATCCTTTTGTAAACCCTTCGAATCAACATTGTACAGGGTCAAATAAAGCTAGCTAGCTCTGAAAGAAACTCTGCAAACATGATGGGTATCTAAACACGATAAAATCCTAACTAATTTAAACTAGGAGTAATATTATAAATGCTGTTTGTCTGTTTGTTTGTTACCTTTTCACGCTTAAACCACTGAACCGATCATCCTGAAATTTTGCATATACGTTTTCAGGTGTACAGAAACGGACATAGGATGCATTTCATCCCGTAAAAAAGTGCTGTTCCCAAGGAAAACAACAATAACGTTATTTTGATAATAGATGGCGCCACGTGTCTTTCGAATCATGATTGAATTATATAAGAAATCTAAATTAACGCGAGCGAAGCCGCGGGCAAAAGCTAGTAAAAAATAAAATTATTTGATGGTTTTTATTGGGGGTCAACGGGCGCCGGTTATTTTTCTTACTTGAAGTTTGATTTGACTAAATATGTCTTCTTTCTATTTCGCTACCTAATTAAATTTGACACTTCATATTATGAGAGTACCATCTACGATTACTTTTAAAATCTATATGAAATTAACAACGACCGGTCAGCTTTGCTACGACCTTCAACCTTTGGCGTCAAAAATAACTGCGAACCGTTATTTGTAGTTACCGTTATTTGTTTCTCAAAGACGTTGCATCAGCTGACATTGTAAAGATAACCACATATACCCACCCACCTTAATATACCACTTTAATATTAATTCAATAGTCCTTATCACGATATCTTTCAGAAAAAAAAACATCAGACATCATTCGATATCAGATAAAGACAAGCTAAGCTGATACAATCGAACACTTCATAACAAACTGCAGCAATATCTTAAAATATGAATAGCCTTCTACTTTGAAATAAAAATAAATCGATTTCAATGACAAATACGAAACTTCGCATCACATCTTCATCATATGCCTGTAGTTTCCTAGAAGAGCGTTTCCGTCATATTTACAACGGCCGCGCGGACGTCATAAAAATCTGCAATTTTCACTATTATTTGACATTAAGAGCCTCTTACATTTCGGTACTGAACGCGCATATTTTTTTTTATACGGCATCTCTTAGTCAACCTATGAGGCTGTCGTCTGCTTAACCGGGCTTGCCCGTGGATGCCTCAATAAATTAAGGCCTTCAGCCAGGGCGAGCGCTCATCGCCGGCGCAGTGAAATATATAGTAGGTACTTTTATTTTATTTACTAAAAAATCAAAGTATCAATATAATAATATTATATATTTTAATTGATATTGTTTAAGCAATTATTGGAGACTAGTTTGGTATAAATACTACGTGAAAATGGTGTAGAAGTTCGGAGATATTCAGACATGTTTCCAGTAGAAAATAGAATTAGGTCCAGTCGTTTTTTCTTTATTTATAAGGCATATAACAAACTCACGTCGGCGATCGGCGGCGGCGATCTCTCATGTCCAGGCCATGGTACGGAGCGAGAGTGCATGAGAAGCCGTCGCCTCCTTCTGCGAAGCAGTAATGCTTGCGAAGGAGGAGGCGGAACGCGTGAGGGAGAAGCAATCTTTGCGCCCTCACGCCCCTAGTCGCCGCAGGAGACGCTCTGGGCGTCGGGAGTGGAGAGCGATTCCCGGCCACCGTAGGCGCGGGTTGGGCCTCTGGTAAAGGCCTCTGCTCTGTATTTGGACATTACGGGTGCATATGGCGGCCACCGCTCTTCTAGAAAACCATATCTTTAAAGATCCTTGTACCACTCTCTATCTAGACATCCATCTATTAGTTTACCGTAAACCTGTCACCTGTCAAAATCCCCGTCAGTCGACCTGACCTGATGCGTCACGATTCCGACAGGACAGGCAAACCGTGCCATTTGCGTGCCATATGCACATGCAAATGACGTGTGGCGAATTTTGACATGTTGCATGTGCCGAGCCAATCAGTACCTGACCACTTGGACGAAGATGTAGGCTGCAATGGCATCTTTTCAATTATTATTGTCTGGCATGATTGGAAAGGCGGTTGTCTTTCAAAATTGGCATTTCATTCATTCAATTTTCTGTCATTCCTGCTACATTCCTTTATCATTCAGATTTTACAACAGATATTCAGAACACTCCAAATACAGGCTGAAAATTGTGCTCGGAAGACCAATTTAGGTGTAGTTCCAGAATACTTAGGATACTGCTTTTTTGCTTTCATCTTATGGCTGTATCATCATTAGTTAAAGATCTCCTGCCCGAATAGTTCCGGAATTTATCATCGGCGGGCCCTATCGTACTCGTAATACCAGCACTGCAGTATTTATTTTTTAAATATCGTAGCATTATAGATAGATAGGAGCCTTTTTGACCTCGCACAGGATTTTTTTCGTGTTTATTTTTTTGGTTGTTTTTAATGTCATTTTGTTAGTTTTAAATGCTCCCTTTATTAACCGTGGTAGAGGCACCTTTTTTGAAGTATGTATGTATGTACAATATGTCCGCGATGTTTTACTGTCCCAAACAAAATATTTTTCCTTCTTTATTTTATTTCTTTATCATCCTAGCCAAGGTCATACCAGACGTTCTACAGTTACATGCATAGCTGAATCATCAGTAACCAATATGATGCATCATGTGAGAGTTTCCATCAAACTGTATAAGACATCCTTCTGATATAAATTGTGAAACATTAAGTCCACATTAAAACGCCATTCCAAAAATCTCACTTTACCAACGTTCTACTTAAGTAATTAGAACACCATCTTGATTCTAGTATGCGTTTGCGCAAGTAGGTAGGTGACAAACTGTCCCCAATCTCTGCGGATGGTGCAACCATGGTTTATAGAGGCATTAAGATACCCTGAATATACTTACTTACATAAAATAGTTTTACGGCTTCTATGTGGCAATTGTTGGAAACATTTATGGACTTCAAAGAATACAATAAACCCAGAGAACATTTCATTGAAAGGAGAATGCCTTCCGAAACTAAAATTACTTTACTTATGATTAAAATCACTTTATTTAAATAGAGTCAGAATGTTTCGTTAAAAAGTTACACTTTTGTTACGATCTTTCCGTCGAATCAGAATAAGTAGAATATTAGTAATTAGGTATGTCGAGCATGTATCTGGATCATTCAATGGGTATTTAAACATTTAAATGCGAACGCATTCAATCGATCAGATTTTACGACGCACTTTTGTGGTTTTAAATGGAGCTGTAAATGTGTGCATGCATGAGGATACGAAATGTTATCGAAAAAAGGGTTTTTATTGTAGTTTATTGGAGTGGGAGGTGCACTAAATAGTTCAATTATAGTCCGGTCGTCGAGAGAATGCGTTCTTGACACCTGTCAGTGCGATAACTGTAGTAGCTAGCTAATAAAGATCTTTGCAAAACACGTATTCGCTCGTATGCAACTGACAGGTGTCAAAAACGCATTCTCTCGTCGGCCGCACTGTAATTTAGTTGCCGTTTGAAGATTATCATCCTAAATATTTACTTCACATGCAACATGTATTGTAATGTTACCGGGTGAAAAGTTATGGATGACTGTTCATTTCAAGTTATTGGCCTGCCTAAACACATTAAAATCGGTTTGGACATAGTGACTGCCGCATAACATACTTCTGGGTAATTCTACAAAGTTTGTGATGGATTGCACATTATTACGCATAGGTAGTAGGTACGCTCTAATCTAGAAGCCCATTATTCATAATTTTAATATCTAAACACATTATAGTAACATTAAGCCACTGGAGCTAGCTCAGTATATTGTGTTAGTAACTCTAGCGAGAGCGGAGCGGTAGCAAGATTTCTCAAGTTTTTTTTTTCGTAAGCAATGTCCGCTTTTCTTTTGTAATATTAAAACGTGTTGGTAATAGACGACATCTATAAATAAAACGTTTTCCAAGAACAAATAACTCCTAGGAGATTTGATTACAAGATTATTACGATTATGCTTGCTTTTTATTTACTTATTTTAAATAGGAAAGGCAGCTAACGTTGGCTGTATGACCCGTATGGGGTAAGAAATCAATTGAGAGGTGCCTAATCTCAGCTTCTCTTTTTCTGATGCGAAAATCAACTCAGGGATTAAGCCGGTAAGCGACTGACATAACTTTTTCACGTTTTATTTATTTTTTACTAGCTGCGCCCCGTGGTTTCACCCGCATAAGTCTCGATCCCTTAGGAATATCGGGATAAAAAGTATTCTATGTGTTAATCCTGGTTAAACTATCTGTGTGACAAATTTCATCAAAACTGGTCCAGCTGTTTGAGCGTGAAGAAATAACAAACATAATAACACACACGCACAGCGCAGCATGCACATTTGCACAATGTATGAGCTAGTTAAAATTATAAGCTTAAAAATAATATGCTGCCATTGGACTCATTATTATTAGTCAAATAGTTATACATACTCATCTTAATCTTAATTTTGGCTGATACTAAACTCCCGGAGAAAATATCTAAATGCTGCCTCACACTGTTGTAGCTGGAAAACAACCTTTCTGGACTAGTACAGTATTATTTTTTTTTTGCTTTCGACACGCGAAGGAACCTAGTTATTCCGTTAGCCCTAACTAATATTATAAATGCGTAAGTGTATTTGTTTGCTTGTTACGGTTTAACGTTAAACCGACAGAACGGATTTGATTGAAATTTGGCACATGGGTAGACCATGACCAGGGTTAGAACACACTTTTTATCTCGATAGATACGTTCCCGTGGGATAATTTGCGACCACACAGGCATAGTCACGAGCAAAAGCTAGTAATTCTATGAACTATCTTTAAGCACACGTGTTGAAAACTGTCTGCCATCAAAGAGTTTAACTGACTATTCACGAAAGCGCCTAACTGCACCAATCAATAGGCATAAGGCACCTGTAGAAATGAGATCATCTATAAAAACAGCAGATGATTGAAATTTATAGTGCCGTCCGTCACGACATCACGAGAACACGATAAGATATCGAAATTATGTTTTAAGGACGCTCAAGTGGATCATCCGAATTGTTTGTATCCAATTCGAATTGATCGACGTTGTTGATGAGATTTGTATTCGATTGGATGTATACTTGTATAGTTATTGCTACGGGTGTCTGCAGTCCTTTCAGAGTTTTATTTTATTTTACTTTTGACAGCAGCAACCCCACTCCAACCTATTGTAATGAGACTAAAGATTACTGTGATTTTGACAGACATGCCAGTGGCGGCAACCCAACAGCAACCTTATTATAACGATCATAAAGATTACTATGATTTTGACAAATAACTGTGTAACGCCTATAAAATACTAGAACTGCCTATCTAATGATAACCGTCCTTCGGTTATCATTAGATAGGCAGTTCTAGTATTTGATAGGCGTGCAGCCAACATTGGTATCAGTAAGTCATCATGATAAATGTAAAAATATTAGTGAAAAGGAAGGAAAACGTGACATTGATGTTCAGGAGTTCAAAGCCGAGAAAAGATTTCCCATAGCCGTCATAACAGAAAAAAATTGTTAAACACATCAATATAAATACTGATTTGAGACCTAAATGGTTTGTTCTCGTTGCAGATTTATCTCCACGCAGGGGTAATTACCCCTGCGTGGGTATAACTGGCATTCTGCGGGGGTAATAAGCTGGTAACATATAATAATAATATTCCACAACTTTCACACAACGCCATCTAGTCCCAAACTAAGCAGAGCTTGTGCTATGGGTACTAGACAACTGATAAACATACATATACAACGTGTAACGTTAAATGCGCAAAACCTGACAATAGTTTGATCAGAATAACGATCAGAATTCATTGAACCACTTTTTAATATAAGTCAAATTTTTCAAAAAATCTTCACCCAAAACGTTGCCGTGTCTATCTATTAATAGGCCAAACGACCCAATGTCAGCGCGGCGCAGCGGCCCGGTGACGACTCCTCCCTCGATAAAGGGTCGTCGCAGACGCAAGAAACGATCAGAATGGCCAGTAAAACTAAAACAGCACATAAAACCTTTACAATTTTTTTAATGACTTATTTTCTCTCTGAAATAGGTCAGTTGAATTAAAAATTAGTTGGGGTGTGTGAGGTTTTGCGCATTTAACGTTACACGTTGTATATTTCTAAATACATACATATTATAGATAAATTACACCCAGACAAAGAACAAATGATCGTGCTCATCACACAAACATTTGTCCTAGGTGGGAATCGAACCCACGACCTTGGGCATAGCAGTCAGGGCCACTGACCACTAGACCAACAGGCCTGTCAAAATATGATAAAGATTAGACCAATAAGGCCGGATCTAGCTCGCCAGTGTAGTGTAGTGTTTCATGCCCTAACTGTGTAACCAAATGACAAGTCGGAGCCGCACTTCTAACATAGCGCGCGAAAAGTACTTACGTATGGTACATGTACAAATTGTACGAGTACGATGCACTCCGGCGCCGAGTGTGCGGCGGGGCGGGATTTATGTACTATATTCATTGATAACATGAGGATGGGAATCAGTTTCCCTGGCTAAGTCATAGGGGTTACAAAATCGAAAAGGTTAGGAACCACTGATGTAGATGGTCGTTAAACCGAATTAAATCGGGAATTCAGCAAACAAGTACAAATTTACGAAGGCGTGATCCGATTTGCTTTGTAACGTGAAACCGTGACGTATTTAGTGATTCGGTACATGTTCCACATTCGAAGCAACGTGCATCAACAACGTGACAGTGTAAGTGTTTAAAATGGCATTACAATAAAAATAATGTGTCATACGATTACTTGAAATGATTGATGGAGGATCGTTTTGATAAGGATGATTCTTGTTGAATGATTTCTTTCCTGTTCTACGAGTGTGTTCAATCAATCCTTAAAATATCAGCGTGCTGCAATGAGAAGTCCACGCGTTTTTGGGACGATTTACCTACTTTTTCATCTAACTCGTACCATTTTACTATTTTATCCTCCGAAAGAGCTCATCACTTGCCTAGCCTTTTCACTACTATGTTGGGGTCACCTTTCAGCCTTACCAGATGCAACTGAATAGCAGTAGGTACTTGACATGGAGCCAACTACTTCGACCCAGCCGTGCGATTCTGTAACCATCTCACCGTGAAAGCTTGGGTGAAGTGAGCGTGGAGTGAGCTGTCATTCGCTAGGGGTTAACACTATTAAGTGCTCACTTCACTTATGATTTCACGGTGAGATTTTTACAGAATCGACCGGCTGTTATTGGGTAACACGATACCCTTTGGACAGACTGGATTTTGGACTTTGGGGCCTCCGAAAGAGCTACCGTCAAACCAGCCAACTTTGCCAATCAAGGTATCTTTGCCCTAAAAGCAATTTTTAAGCAAATCCGCTAATAAAAGAAACAATTTTAGTTTTATGGCAGCATTTATTATTTGAGTGGAAAGTTGATTATATTTGTGGCAAAACTATCTAACGCATTCGATCCAAAGTTCATTTAGTAACTTGTTAGAACTTGTCGAGTGCGGGGTATGTTTTTGCGGGCAAATTTCCTAAGGAAAGTGTTTGTGGATTTTACCTCATGGCGAAAACACAGGTAAGTGTATTTACTGTATGTTATAGAATATCAGTTGTTGAGTATTTTAAATATAGTTTCATTATTCAGGACTTTATAAATCAAAACTTTTAATGATGGGCAAAGTTACCCTAAACTATTCAGACCCTTCCATGCCAACATTGCCCGTTATCAAAAAGCACTCAGGGTTGTCACTTTTAGTTATTTTGTAACAGGTTGAATTAACGCAAAACCACAGAAACAAAACATCAAACACCTCAATTACATATTTCTTAACTAACGGCTTTAAAATAAAGTACTTAATTTCTTATGTTATAAAATATATTAGTACAGACGCCAGCACATCAAGCTACTACAATCTGTCAGATTTCTTTAATAGATTTTCAACTTTAGCGCTAACGCATAAGGTTCAAAGTTGATTGGAAAAACTGACAGTTTCGGGTAGCTTGATGTGCTGGCGTCTGTACCTAGTGCAATTTTAATCACCATTTTCCTCTTAAGGGGTCATTGTACTCATCATTAACTCATCACAAAAAATCAGCTGTTCCCTACATTTTCACGAGTTATGCGAACATAAATATAGGGAACAGCTGATTTATTTTTCACGATTTCAGGTTTGGCTCCATAGTAAATGTTGTACATAATGATGAGTGCAATGACCCCGTAAAAGGAAAACAGTGATTAAAATTTCACCCAAGTTTCAAGTGAAGAAGAAAATAAAATTGTGAGAGTCTTGCAAGCTTCTAGTGATTTTGGATCCCCCCTAACTAAACTCGATCTAAAGTTATTGGTGCATGAATATTTAAGAAAAAATTCTCTAGAGTAAAAAAGTGAAAATAACATTATTTAATCATTTTACTGGAATGTGACAACCCTTAAAATCTTAAACTGTTTGTTGGGCCTTGTATGGAAAAGGGCACTAACCGCTAGGTAACATTGCCCACTGTTTTTATCACGAAAATATTTAAACTACAAACAGTATTTTAAAACTTAGGTTAAGATTGCCTTAAATTGTAGTCGTGGTGCTTTCTACGTATTTATAAGAGCTTGATTTGCGTCAAAAATCGAAGTGGGCAATGTTGGCTAAAAGTCCGGATTATTTTGCCCACCATCAAAATCGAACAAATCTTGGTTTAAATTTTAATGTTTTAAATATTTTACATAGCAAATGCGTGCATATGGTCATATAGTTGTAGTAAATGAAAAAATATACTTAAGTCCTATAGAAAAAACTTGTAATATATTCGATTTTCTTAAAAAAACGGGCAAAGTTGGCTTGTTTGACGGTATGGTGGCTTATTCTTTGATGATACGTACTCGTATCATCAAAGAATAAGCCACCATAGCTCTTTCCGATTCGGTGATTTCTACATTCTAGTTTTGTGAACACATAGGTATTTATTTTTTCTACGTCCCAAAGTACCAATTCGTCAAGCTGATGGTTATCATTAAAAACAGTCATAATAATCATAATTTTCTATCTAGGCTCTGTAATCTTCTTATTTTTTGTAGCTATTTATAGTTTCAACACCAAGAACCAGAACAACTTTCACTTGATGTATTACGTTAATCTTATTTATGAACTATTTATTATTCTTTACTTATCTTAGTAATCAAAATGGATCACCACTTTCGTATTAGAGCATATAATACCCTACACATTTTTAGGATTCCGTTTCGTTCCGTTATGCAAGAGTAAACTCCGATGAATCACGTTATTTACTTCCTAAATTATAAAAGTTATACTTCGTTGCTTCGTCCTTCGAGATTAAGATAACAATGTAGTAATACGTCTAGGGTATCGCCTTTCATCCACTAAGTTTGAATATTTTTTTATTTTTTTTTTTTTTTTTTTTTTTGTCGGTACTTTGTCTTCCTGATAGTTATGCCTGTACCGCCACTCATTCGCGTTTTAGTGCGTCGCCGATCACCACGTTATTTTCTTCGTTTCATTTGAATTGTGCAAAAAGATGCCAAAACGTAGTCACAAAAACGACGACAGTGATTATTTAAGAAAGAAGATTCGAAAACTCGAAAGGAAACTTAATAAACGCGACAGAAGGTCGCGTGTTCGAAGTTGTTCCGAGAGTAGTAGCTCGTCGACGAATATTATTATGTCGCCGGTACTATCGGACCATGAAGGTAAGCTGAAGTGTTATTTTTACAAACGGAAGATATTGTGAATAGTTTTTCGGACTATATCCGTATCATAATCTGACATGATGTCATATTATCTTAAATAGTGTTGTGTACATCTTATGGGGATGTTACCTTCACATAATTTTGGATTCCCAATTCATTGGGTATATACTACTAGTGATTGTGTACATTTGAAAGGAATGTTGCCTTCACTTTAGTTAATGACCTACTTAATAATAATTGCATTTTATATCCGTACGGACTAAAACATAGTGTTGTGGGTAGTTTTAAGGACTATCGCCGCTCTAAAACCACTAGTTGTATACTAGGAAAATTGGTAGTTGTGATCATATCCACGTACCTACATAACAAAATGTTATCACTCGATTTCGTAATTCTGAATATCGGTATGGATTATAAACTTGGTGTTGTGGATAGTTTTGAGGACTATCACCGCGCTATTTTCTATCCGATACCTACATTTGGTACATTTTCTACTCCAGCTGAAATGGAAGTTCAAGGTGATGTCGCGTCATCTCCGATTATTGACTCAGATGAGCCACAACCGGGTACGTCCACCTCGACGATACATGATGTTCCTGCTACAGAAGCAGTACAGGCAGGGGAATCGGAACTACCTGTTGAAGTAACGCTTCCTGAGCTGGACGAAGAGATTCTGAATCTCTTGGGCGAAACTCCATCAAAGGATAAAAAATATGGACCAGACATTAGATGCGAGTTATCTGCTCGCTGGGAACACATCGCAACAACAGGCTTGACCAAGGATGCCAGAAAGGAGCTGCTTGATAAGCATCTGGTTCCAAAAAACTGCACAAAGATTGATGCACCCAAGTTAAACCCAGAGATAAAGGCCGCCTTATCGGAGATGCTAATAAAAAAAGACAAAGCTTTAGAGAATAAGCAGGTGCAGGTCGCAGCAAGTATATCTTGTATAAGTGAAGCCCTAAGCATACTCTTTTCTGCAGGTTATAAAGATCAGTCGGTAATAAAATTACTGATCGAAGCCGGTCGACTGATGTGTGACTCACAACACAGCGAGTCCATGACACGGCGCAGTTTTATATGTTCTACAATCAAGAAAGATATAAAAGATCAACTGTTCAATACAGAAATCGATAAGTTTCTATTTGGCGAACATCTGACCGATACTCTAAAAGCTGCAAAAGCTATATCAAAATCAGGCGCTGAGATTAAAATAAACACACAGGTTCGAAGACCTGCACCAGCGCAGAGACCGAGACAGGCCCCTGTCCAGACTTTAAACCAGACGCCTCCGTTCCCGACAGCGCGGCAAGCGGGAACAGCGAGGAGAACAGCGCCGGCGCCGCGCCCGCGACCGGTGCAGCAGCAGCCGCGACAGCAGCCGCGCTTGCAGCAGCGCCAAGCCCCGCGGCGCTAGACCTGGTACGTTTTGCAGGTCGGTTATCCTACTTTTATGATCAATGGCAATTGATAACTAATGACCTCGTTGTATTATCGTGGATAAGAGGTTACAAGATACCGTTTACTAAACCTGTCTATCAGTTACACGAACCAAGTTTACCTGCATTAACTTCATGTGAGTCCTTTAAATACAAGGTGGCCATCACTGACCTTCTAAACAGTGGTGCTATTTCACATTGTGAACCATGTGAAGGACAGTTTCTTTCTAGTTATTTCCTGATTAAAAAACCCAATGGCAAAAACAGATTTATTTTAAACTTAAAGTCTCTAAACAAGTACATCGTAACAGAACATTTCAAAATTGAAGATCTAAGAACAACATTAAAATTAGTATCAAGAAACAGTTTCATGGCCACCTTTGATTTAAAGGATGCGTATTTTCTAGTACCTATACACCCGACGTATAGAAAGTACCTACGATTTAGGTACGAGGGTCAAATTTACCAATTCAATGTTTTGCCGTTTGGTTTAAACACAGCTCCATTTGTGTTCACAAAGCTATTAAAACCGGTAATTTGTTTACTGAGATCATTAGGTTATCTGTCATCTATCTACTTAGATGACATTTGTATCATTTCTAATAATTATCAAGATTGCTTAGATAATATTTTACAGACAAAACATATTTTAGAGTCCTTAGGATTCATAATTAACATTAAAAAAAGTTGTATGATTCCGAGTAATATTTGCAAATACCTTGGTTTTGTGATAGATACAAAAGAATTTCATGTTAGCCTTCCTAAGGAAAAACGAAATCTAATTAAACAAGAGTTACAATCGTTTCAATTGAAATCTCGTTGTAAAATAAGACAGTTTGCTCGCTTGGTAGGCCTCCTCACTTCGTCCTGCCCCGCGATTCAGTACGGTTGGCTTTACACCAAGCAGATGGAAAGATGCAAATACCTTGCATTGTGTAAAACGAGTAATTATGATAGCCACATGTCTTTACCACAGTATTTGCAGGACGATTTTTCCTGGTGGTTAAAATCTATTGATACCGCAGTGAATCCTATTAGACGGGACAGCTACTGTCTAGAAATATTTTCAGACGCTAGCAAAAAAGGGTGGGGGGCAGCATGCGGTGCGGAGACCGCCAGTGGCCAGTGGAGTAACACAGAGTCTAACAAACATATTAACTGTCTAGAACTCCTGGCTGCTTTCTTGGGCTTACAAACATTCGCAAAAGGATTAAAAAATTGTCAGGTGTTACTACGCGTTGACAACACAACTGCTATTTCGTATATCAACCGTATGGGTGGAGTAAGATTTCCACATTTAACTGAAATCACAAAATCTTTGTGGCAGTGGTGTGAAGCTCGTGGTATATTTGTATTCGCTTCATACATAAGCTCGGAAGATAACGAAATAGCAGATGCTGAGTCTAGAAAATCTCACCCCGATACCGAATGGGAGATTAAAGATCATGCTTTTGAAAAGATTGTGAGAGCCTTTGGGCAACCAAAAATTGATCTTTTCGCATCAAGGTTGAATAACAAATGTGTTAAGTACGTCTCATGGAATAGAGACCCAGGAGCATGCGCTGTGAATGCTTTTACTTTAAATTGGTCAAATCTTTGTTTCTACGCATTTCCTCCTTTTGCGGTTATATTAAAAGTATTAAGAAAACTTATATACGACCAGGCGGAGGGTATTGTTGTGGTTCCATTTTGGCCCACGCAACCCTGGTTTCCACTTTATCAAAAACTTCTCTGTTCAGAATTAGTTCAGTTTAGACCCTCTGATAAAGTGTTATTGTCTATTTCCAACAGTGTCCCCAAGCTCACGTTGATTGCAGGGAAGTTATCAGGACGGCGTTACGAAACAGAGGAGTACCACCATCATCTTTAGATATTATGATAGCTTCTTTATCTGAAAGGTCAATAAAACAATATGACGTTGCCATTCGACGTTGGGTAAACTTTTGTAAGACTCACAATATCAAAATACATGAGGCGTCAATTCCGATGATTATGTATTTTCTCACTGAGTTATTTCATTCCGGCTTACAATACGGATCTTTAAACAGTCATCGCTCCGCTCTGTCTTTGATCTTAGGATCGAGAGTAGGGTCTGATGATCGCGTTGCTAGGCTATTCAAAGGTTTTTACAGACTTCGTCCTCCAGCCCCAAAATATAATATCACTTGGGACCCGTCAATAGTTTTAGAATTCTTATCAAAATGGTACCCAAATAATAATTTAAGTTTCGAACATTTAACCAAAAAGGCCGTAACTTTGCTCATACTTGTAACTGCACACAGGGTGCAAACCATTAGCAAAATCAAATTAGAAAATATGAACGTCACTGATAATCTTATATTGATCAAGATAAACGATTTGTTAAAAACATCTCGACCTGGTTTATCTCAACCTTGTTTAAATATTCCATTTTACAAAGATCGACCGGAAATATGTCCCGCTGAGGCTCTTATAGAATATATTGATAGGACAAAACATTTGAGAAACAATGCCAATAGCCTTTTTATAAGTATTAAAAAACCACATAAATCAGTAACCACAAATACCATCAGTCGGTGGATAAAAGATATATTATCAATTAGCGGAATTGACACTTCAGTATTTTCTGCCCACTCCACCAGACACGCAGCCACCTCAGCTGCTCATAGAGCTGGTGTCAATATTGACACGATACGAAAAGCAGCTGGGTGGAGTGGTAGCTCCAATGTTTTCGCTAGATATTATCATAGAGACATTCAATGTGAACAAACTGATCAATTTGCCTTATCAATCCTAACCTCTGATCGATGTTAGATTTAATTACTTAAAATTAATAACTTAAATTTATCTACCCCTAATTAAAGAAAAACTACAATTTAATTACTTTATTACTTGTAAGGTTTGATTAATATACATGTACCTAAGCATAAAAATTCAGTGTTTTAATATTTCACCATCTTTCAAAATCTAGATGGATGAAAGGCGATACCCTAGACGTATTACTACATTGTTATCTTAATCTCTTCGGACGAAGCAACTCGTATAATTTGGATAGAACTTCACTTCAGGTAAGTTCGTTTAATCTCCAATTATAACGCTATTACCGTCTATGCAGTATATAATTACAATGTTAAAGTAGCGCAAAGGTTTTTTTTTAATATGTTTTGTTTAGGCCAATAAAAAAGAAAATGGGCTTTCTTGCTATTTTAAACTTCGAACCAAGCTGTACGGACTTAGTAGGTACGAGTATACAGTAATTGGATAACACACTATCTATCAGTAGCATTGAGATGGGATATAACAGGAGATGCCCTGTTATTCTATACACGGTTGTAGGTAGGTGCCAGAGCAGCCATCTTTGTCGCCAAGTTTCGTGGTAGTTCAGCTGTCAAATGGTTGTTTATTTTTTGTATTATTGAGATTTGCGAGAAAATTACGAGGACTTTACCTTTAAAACTGCATGTAAATGTTGAAAAACAGCAATTCAACATGCCTGTGTGTTGTATTGTGAAGTGTGGTGCAAGGAAGAATGAAAATCAACCTCAACTTTCATTGCACAGGTTAGTAGCCGGTTTTCATGCAATAACACATACAATAATAGACATTCGATGATATAATTGTAACGCGATCATGAATTTATGGCTAAAGTATTAATATTTGGGTGAATTTCCGTATAACAGACCTTTTTATTATTTTGTTAATTCATTCGTTTGTTTACAATAATATGTCATAATAGAATAGTGTTGTACCGTTGCCTAATAGTTTCCGGAACTAGTTCCTCCGCTGGAACGATATCGGTATATTCTGCTATGTTAACATAAATAGTCCTGCGTCTTATTAGCTCCGATTGACCTTGCTAGGTCCGGCCCGTGGTTCACAGCACCAAAATCAAAATATTTTCTTTCACATAAACCTACATGGGCACTTATGAAACGTCAGAAGCTAGATGCACGGTTCCAAATGGTGGTTTCCTATGCAGAAGAACCAGCGAGAAACTCCACGGTTACTCTTTTAAAAACAATTGGCTTTTACAATGTCTTCTATTTTTTTAAGTACCTGGTACTTGTTGACAGGCCTACACTGTCCTCCCCTACCTATTAACATTGTAAAAGCCAATTATTTTGAGTAACCGTGGAGTTTCTTGCCGACTCTTCTCCATAGAAACCACCAATTGGAACCGTGCACATAGCTTCTGACGTTTCCTATTGATTTTAGTTTCATATGCTAATATAATATAGCTGTAACCAAAATTATTTATTGATAAAAATACTTGCACTTTTTATAGGTTTCCTAAAAAGGAAGGACTAAAGAAAAAGTGGTTAGAGGCTATTGGTGAAGAAAATATTCACTTTGAAGAAAGCTGTTTCAATAGAACACTTGATGTAATGAGATTACATGATAACTCTGTTCCCACAGCATTTTTGGTAAATGTGTATTAAAATGATTGATTAATAATAGCCTGGCCGTTTGGCCTGAAATAAATAAATAGATATATATTAATTACATATATAAAAATAATAATAAATAAATAAATCATATTCCACAACTTTCACACAACGCCATCTAGTCCCAAACTAAGCAGAGCTTGTGCTATGAGTACTAAGACAGCTGATAAACATACATATATATTTCTAAATACATACATATTATAAGGTATATTAGGTATAATAATAAAGGTATAATATGCGAAAGCACCTGTTTTTGGGCATATGGATACATATCTCTTCACGCTGTTTTCCTTCACTTTAATACGTAAACGTGATGCAATTAAAAGGTGTTTTTTAATTCTGTGCCGAAAAAACACTTGGCATTAATTTTATTTTCAGGGAAGAAAGTTGATTGCGATAATTTGACAGTTTCGGGTAGCTTGATGTGCTGGCGTCTGTACCTATCGATAAATAGTTCATATGAGTCTTTTACGCATAACAAAAGATTAGAAATAAAGTATTTTCGCATACTGTATTTTTATGCAAAATTATAAAGTATGTTTATCGAAAATAAACTAGGATACGTTACTATAAAGTAGGCAACCTTAGTTAGGTTAGAACGGACTATAAGTTAGTATACTATATTATGATCCAAACGTGATAACTAGTACGACTCGTATTTAGTATCGATACTCGTTATAGTAACACCAATGTTCCTTGATTGATAAAACCCTAGCAATGGCAGCCATTTTTTGAGACAATATGAGTTGTAGGTAGGCACCCTTTTTTCGTAGGTATTTCCAGTCCATATATATATGTCTATGATCAGTAGCAATGGTTTTCATTTTGACAGTTCAGCAACATTCATGCGTTATTTACGTTGTTGAGCTGACACATTTTTCGAACTTAAGAAGCAATGGATTAGCAATATCCTTCAAAATGATTCAGATTGTAGACTGGATTGAGTTTGAATTTTGTTTAAGAAGAGGCCATAAAAAAAAAGTTTGCATAAATCGCACTAAACACTCCGTTTACATAATTTGTTTTATGAACAGAACCCTGTGCACATTCAAGTTTATCTCCTCATCTTGATAATGCGATATTTTCGAGTCGTGCATTGTTTTCCCAGCTATCTGAAGACAGCTGTCATCGCCAGATAATAAGGGAGCTACAACGAATTATCGAAACGCGTCCTTTCTCTTTGAGACTTGTCAAGCCATTACGATTAGACGGGCTCTAGTTTCAACGATTAGTAGAGATGATAGATTTGGAATTTCGTTTATGGATGTATTAGGTAGTGTCGTTTGTCTTGTAAACAAAACATCGTATAGGAATTTAAAACTTGAAAAAGTTCTGGAAAATTGATGACAATTGTACCTTAGATAGTATTATACAACGGTTGCTAAAAAGTTTAATTCGAATAATATCAAGTTTACTTTAAGATTTATCACGGAAGAACTCAGAAGGGACCTTAGCCACATTTCAGCTTACATTTCATTTGAAGAGTTTATAAAGATCTGTGACATTTATCTAAATTAACTTTTGGGTTGTATGGTGTGTATATATTTGATTCATTGTGTGTAATGTAGATAAGTACCTATATACCGGATTATTTTTCAAAGACCAGCCAAATCTAAGGATGTGGTACAGACCATCAAACTGAACAATTTTGTCCATGGGACCTACATCGTATTCGCGAATAAAAATTCAGCCGTCCCATACGCTTAGGTCGAGTAGGTATTCAAGTTTTCTAAGGGACAGTTGATAAATTTTTCGCGAATACGATATTGGTCCCATGGAGAAAGTTGTTCAGTTTGATGGTCTGTACCACATCCTTAGATTTGGCTGGTCTTTGAAAAATAACCCGGTATATACCTTGGAGTGTATGTAGATAATGTTGTGTCCAATCGATTTCATATACATGTAGGTAGGAACCATGTAGGAACCTATGTAATTCTAAAAGACATTACGGTAAGTATAGATTATAGTAATGCCTTCCTGATCGCTACGATTGGCTGTATTTATTATATTACTAAGAGACTTGCCTTGTAATACTCACCAGTATCATAGTTATTATTATTATTATTATTAAGTTAGAATAAAAAGGATATTGTTTCATCAGTATGGCGACCTTTAGGTGACTTTTAAAGTCATCAATATATGTTAATTGTTGTTGTTGTTCTACTAATTGCTTATTTGTTGATTGTGTGCCGATTCTGATAAGATATGTGTTCATATAATTAAAACATTTACAAGACAAATAAATCTTGTATTTTTTTTACATTTGATTATCAACCATTAATTACCTTCTTTTCGATTTTGGAATACATAGATAAAGGTGCATTCACACCAAAGTTACTGTTTTTACAGCAAAGTTTGTTATTTATTCATTTTACCATTTATGTACACACATATATAGACGGACACAAAAAAGCAGAACAGAAAAATAGGTACAAAGGTGATGCTTATTTCTTAAGAAATCTCTTCCAGCATACCTGCGATAGGACATTATTTTGTTAGTGTTTGTGGCCAATATTAAGTTAGCAAAAAGTTATTTGGTAAACTTATTAAAAGTTATAGAAAGTTAGGTACAGACGCCAGCACATTAAGCTACTACAATCTGTCAAATTTCTTTAATAGATTTTCAACTTTATCGCTAAAGAGTAAGGTTCAAAGTTGATTGGGAAAATTTGACAGTTTTGGGCTTGGTGTGCTGGCGTCTGTACGTTATTATGTTGCAAAATGTTGCTCTACAAAAGAACCTTTTTTCAAAGCTAGTATTTTAGTTGTCAAAACGTTGAATCCCACGTAGTTTGTGTGGCATGATCACTTCACCCGATTCACGAAATGTGAATGACTGAGTTTCTGTTTTGCTATTTTATTTGAAAACCCCACAAAATAGTAATATTTTGACAACTAAAATACTAGCGTTGAAATTACATAAAATGATCAATAGAATTAGCATAAAAATATTATTTAAATCTCGATTATGATTGTAAATGTTTGCTTGATCAATCCCTAATACCAGCAGTGCTATTCTGTAAAAATCTCACCGTGAGAACTTAGGTGAAGTGAGCGGGAAGTGAGCTGTCATTAGGGATTAACACTATTGACATTGCTCACTTCAAGCTCACTTCACTTATAATTTCACAGTGAGATTTTTACAGAATCGACTGGCAGGTGGCATGACACTGACAGCTCACTCCACGCTCACTTCACCTAAGTTTTCACGGTGAGATGGTTAAAGAATCACACTGCAGTGCTACTTCTACACACCATCTAACTGAATAGACACAAAATGATTCGACGCGTTGTATTCCAGCATTTCATATGGAAGACGAGTTAAAATTCTTATAATGGTACAGACGCCAGCACATCAAGCTACCCGAAACTGTCAAATTTTCCCAATCAACTTTGAACCTAATGCTTTAGCGATAAAGTTGAAAATCTATTAAAGAATCTTGACAGATTGTAGTAGCTTGATGTGCTGGCGTCTGTACTTCTGTTCCGATTTAAATTAAATATTTTAGCTCAATAATTAAGATAAAAAAAAACTGAAGTTTTAATCGACTTTTGTCACTGCGTATTAGGTAAGCTAATAAAGTTTCCACTGCTGGGACACAGGCACCGGCCTCTCCTCCGCCAGAGGGACTGGGCCGTAATTCACCACGTGGCCCCAGTGCGGATTGGTCGATGCCACATGTCTTTGAATTTTTGGTTCTAGGACATGCCGATTTCGCTATAGAACAGTCAGCTATTAAGTAAAATGTAGGTTGTCTGGAAGAGACCGTAGAAAGCAATAAAGCCGATCATTGTATGTTTTGTAGTAACAATTGTATTTTTTTTTGTTATGTATTTGCTGGTATACAATAAAGTATAAATAAATAAATAAATACGATACGTACAGTCAGCGACAAAGTATCGTACGAAAGGAATCAAAATTCACATTACTTACAGAAGCTTGACAGAAGTGAAAACGTTTCTTCTGTTGTTCCACCATCAGTCTTCAACTGTCAAAACGTTAGTAATTTTCGGATCGCCTTATCTCTGAGAAAGTGCAGAGACTGTCAACGTTTGGATGATTTACGATTTCTTTTATTTTGACATGAACTATTTCAACGCAGAACGTGAGATATTTATTGGAAATATAAATCAAATGAATGTATGATGTTACTTTTTGTTTTCTGAAACTAGTTCAAAGCTCCTTGATTAATGTGTCAAATTTATTAATTTGTCAGGTGGTTTATTTTGAAAATATGAAAGTTTTGTAATACCATACTAATGTGTTTAACCAGCTAGCTTTTTATCATTTTGTGGGGCCAATGGGACCCTATTATTACTAACGCTCTACTGTCCGTCCGTCACTAGAATTTGCTTTTTTCGCAATGTTTTACAGTGTGTCTATGGCCGCTATAACAACAAATAATAAAAATAAAATAAATTAAAAATTAAAGGTATAACTATGTTACCCTTTTGGTCTATACAATATATTACGTGTTTTTGTATAAATGTTTATAAATTTATAAAAATATTAGACGTGGTTTGTATTGTCTAATCTTCTAATGATTGAAACTTACCTATAACATGCACCATGAGACACGAATTTTCTTACAGGCAACAGAACTGGCTTTTCACCTTATACATAATTTTTATGACTATTGAGGCATTATAAACAGCTATTAAAGATACCTATTTTATGTGTTATTACCAAATAGAAGAGTGCTTTCTTAAAGCTATTAATTTATCACTATAAAGACTTAATTTGGTTCTAGGTATGAAGTAACATGGTTGCAAGTATTTCAAGGAAAGCCGACGATTTGTGTTACAGTGCGGCAGACGAAAGAATGCGTTCCTGACACCTGTCAGTTTCATACAAACGAATACGTGTTTTGCGAATTTGATCTTTATTAGCTACTAGAATTGTCGCACTGACAGGTGTCAGGGACGCATTCTCTTGACAGCCGAACTGTAATTGAATTGTTTAATTAGCGCACCGCCCACTTCAATAAATTATCATAAAATTATGTAGTATTAAATTTATGTATTTTTTGTCTCCTTTACTCTTTCACACGCTGTCTACATCTGTCTATCTAATGTCCTATCGCAGGTATGCTGGAAGACATTTCTTATGAAATAAGCATCACCTTTGTACCTATTTTTCTGTTCCTTTTTTCTTGTCTGTTTATATATGTGTGTACATAAATGATAAAAAAATAATAATAATAAAGACCCATTTTCGACACCATTTCGCATTCTCCTGCACACATTTACAGCTCCGTTTAAAACCACAAAAGTGTGTCGTTAAAATCTGATCGACTGAATGCGTTTACTCTTAAATGTTTAAATACCCTTTTAATGATCCAGATGCATGCTCGCTACCTACACGTATGTTTAATTACTAATTAAAAATGTTCTTATTCTGATTCGACGTAGATTTCGTAACGAAAGTGGATTAGTTTCCTCATTTTCCCGTTAGCTCGCGAGTTTTTTCCGTGCCGGTCGGAAACCTTACGACACAACGTAATGCTGTCGGAGACTTATTCTGAGTGTTACATTCCACACGTAATCGATAAGTGATACGCTAACTATTTGTTCACGGATTAGGGGAAATGTGTGAAGAGGATTAGAGAGTTGTAACTTAATATGATTGGTTAAAAATTAACTACCTTCTGTGGAAGTTTGTTTTGTATGATTGAACCAGACTAAACTGATACTTCTTGTAACTTTGCGAAGTTGTAAACATTATTTAGTATTTATTGAACTAATGAACATCTTTGCAGTTAACTGTAAAATTATTATTATATAATTTAACGAAGTATCTACCTACCTATTTATATCTTCTTCATAATTTAGGAGCACGTAGGTTTGGGTACCTATCTATTTTACGTGAAAAATAAAGTTTTGCTCACGTAAACTAGATACCTAACCTAGGTACGTGTCATGTTTAAGTAAACATCTTATTAAGAACCATAAGCTGACTAGACGTTACCACGATGGTTGATTCGCATCGCATCAGAATAGGGGCGCCTGACTTTCCCGCGTGATTAGCGACCGCAGCGTTTCTAGGCTTACCGGTAATGCTGCACATTTGTGGGTTTATTCCAGTTGCCACCAGAACAATACTCACCTTGTAATAACGTTACATTTACCGCAAATAAGAAGTGACATTAGAAAGAAAGGCATGTTCATAATGAGTTATTCCAATTATTCCCATTGACAATCCCCATCAAAGAGGATTTTTTAACTTTTCTTTCATAAATCCCCGTTCGACCCTTTTTCCACAAAATTCCAATTTGAAATTTTGTGGAAAAAGGGTCACAAATCCCCATGATAAGGTCCGAGTTTCCATTTGATGAAAATTCTGATTTCCCTAGAAATCCGAAGCTAATTGATACAATATTGACAAATGTTACTCTCTGACTGAACAATGACCAGCAAATTGGGGCCGACTCTCTGTTTACTTGGATGATAGTAATGGTGTCAAAGATGCAGCAAAAAGAGTTACAATATTCTCATAAATCTCACCATACTTTACGTTACTACAAGTTATACTCCAGTCACAAACGCAACATAACTTACATGCAACACAATCTTATAAATAAGACTTAATCGACAAAGCCTACATTATTTCCTTACAGCGGTTTACACTCTAACTCAATTCCAAGATTCCAATGAATTGTGAGGTAACGTCGCTTTCTACAATAATGTAGTCAAGATGACAACAAATAAAAGGTGCATTGTGATAATAAATATTTATAAGGCACTTGCATCCCGCGAAGCGGTCAAGTAGGGTTAGGTTTAAAGCTTGTCCCTGTGGCCCTAACTCGTTCTGACTTATGCCGAGTTATGGACCCCAGCATGGCAAGAAGTCGTGGCAATAAACAAAAGAATACGAGAATTTTGCTTTAGAAGTTGCAGCTGATAAAGGAGCAGAGGAACAGATGACAATCAATTTCGAAGCAGTTACTGAGACATTTGTCATGAAAACTGCGGTAGAATTTCGTGATTATGAAGTAGCAGTATTTTATGATAAGAAGTTATAGGATAAACACAACTGGCGAAATTTAGGTGTACTATGTGTACATCTCTGCCCTACTCTTCGAGAAAACAAGGCGTGATGTTATGTTACGTGTTATGTGTAAGATAGGGGAAAGTATTGCTTCAATAAATGTCACAAAGTAAGCCGTCTGTTAGAAGAATAATCTTTCTTTCACCGTAAGATCAAAACAGAAGCCAATGTAAATGGTTCTTAGAATATAATTTTACGCCGAATGATATTTACATCTCCAAGTCAAACTACCGTTAAGATGACTTTGCATTGAAGTAGCGTATTGCCTATACCAAGCAACATAGAAGTTTGTTGAATGGACGTAAGATTGTTCAGAACAAATACCACAAAATACTTTGTTTCTTTGGCGCTGAGCCAGTAGCCATTCTGTGGGAAAGTAATGCATCATTGCAATAGTCGTTTTATTTCATTTCATTATTTATCATTTATCGTTTCTTTTCAAATTCGCTTCCGAAACATGAGCAAAAATGTTTCGTATTGATTTAATAAGTCTTTCGTAGTCCTACTTTTAGTTTAATTCCTGCTATTGGAACATGTTACTTTTTAAGATTTTTTATATGTTTATTATCGTCACTTTCTTCACCAAAAAATTCCATATAATCATTAGAATTATGAGTAGCATTAGTCATATTAGTCATATCATTCCTCAAAATCCATGGCATTGCTCTAGTTGGTGTACCTATTCAGAATTGTGCCATTTCAAGCAATCCTTAATTTGTAATAGTTTTGGACAACCTGCAAGAAAGAAAATGACTAGGGTTAATAAATCCAGTCTGAAATTAAACTACAAAACAAAGACAACGATTGGTCGAAAAAAGATAAGATTCGTGACGTATTGTTGGAACGTCATTGGCGTGTGATTGTAGCAAATAATAGTTTTGTGCGAATGTTTCCCGCAGTGATCAATCATTCACGTAGTCTATTTCAGCAAGTCCAAACGTAAACAGTTCAAAATATGTAATACAAAAGATACATCATTCGAAAGATAAATACAACACATGCGCAATGATTGAGTGCCAGATTTACAAGCTGACCGACTAAAGGAATTCACAAATAACTGAATCTAATTTACAAATTATCGAAATACTAGAACAAAGACCAGTTTATGTAGATATTGATAGTGGAATCCCTAAAATAAGTTCTAGGACAATATATTAGAAAGCTGGCGTCTCGCCAGAAAACTGTTTATATTCTTAAATTTTAGTTTTTACACAGCAAAGGGAATATAAGGAGCTATTAACGTTACGTAAGATATAGCTGACCGAGTTCCGCGTTTTGAAATGTATTGTAATGGGTCTTGTGAAAAATGGACTGGACTTCTGGGATGTCTGCCTAATTAAGTGGTGTTAGGAAATCGTTGGAGTGTTGATATTTTTCTTTCTATATTATAGCGTTGTGACGACATTCGTTTATACGAGTATGTATTTTTTTTTCAATCCTAGCGTTTCATTACCAGCTGCCTTTTGTAACGATACAAGCCATGTGCCCAATGGGATGTCCCATCGGTAAGAATTTACGAACTTCCATACAAACTTCCATCACCTATTTGACTCAATTAGCGGATGAGTTTAAAAAAAAAAACTTCATTAAGTGCTCACTTTTGGACTATATGAAACTCTTGTGCATTTTATGCTTCTAGAGCTAGCAGTTTAAGCTGTGAGTTGTCTCTCAGTGAATTTTAATATCTTCGGTATACCTGGAATAAATGTTACCTGTTTACAAGTTTTGACAAATCCTCTTTTACAAGTTTGTGTGACATTTACTCGTACTGCACTTTGCCCAAATGATTATCTTCGTCATTCGTGTCCTAGTAACCTTTAATATTACTTTTTGAAGGCGGTGAGTTCGTCGTTTGGCTCATAACATCTCATTTCTTACAGTCTTTGATCGTTATACCTTGTAACACTCTATTCATAGAACTTCTAATTATCACCACTAGGTATCATGAGCCAATGTGGCTTAATTAAGGTGAAAACAATAACTTTGTGAATTTTGTCTGGACTGACACTCTCTATGCCTATGATATTATTCTAAAATATATTATAGAAATTCCCTAACCCAGAACTTGCTCAGCATTGACTGCGGTCACGATTAAGTATACAGGGTGTAACGGAAAGGGGGTATCAACCCTGAAGGAGGTGAATGTGCTCATGAAACTCAACAACTTTCCCCAAAGAACATAGGTCGAAATATGAAAAAAAAATTTGGCCCTCCCATAGTAAATCAATCAGCTGGTAGTCAGTTTTGTAAGGGAGGGCCAAATTTTTTTTTCATATTTCGACCTATGTTCTTTGGGAAAAGTTGTTGAGTTTCATGAGCACATTCACCTCCTTCAGGGTTGATACCCCCTTTCCGTTACACGCTGTATAATGTCAGTCAAAAAATTCTTAACACAAACCTCAAGAATTAGAACCATGAACTTTTCTTAAAGGTCAGAAGTAGTAAGTTTATCGCTCAAGAGCCGTTACTGGCAACAACAGAAAATACAAGCAAGAACCTCCACAACACATTATTTTTACATTATACTCTTACAATGGAAATGCTGTTTTTATAATCGCACAACTTGATTGTGGAATCATTTTATGTCCATCTAATGACTACGCGTCCAATCGGGAATTATAATGTATGTGAATGAATCTCTAGAAGGCTCAGAAGAAACACATGGAAAGGCGAGAGAAATCTTTATTATAAATAAAGCTATAAATCCGACTGGTAAATATTTGTTTAGTCTAAATTTTATACACGTACAGAAATACTATATAAAATACAGTATTTCTGTAAATCCATTCACAAGAAGTCTAACATTAGAAAAGAACCCAAATATTAGAAACTATCTCAATATTTCACGATTCAAATCGTACAATCAAAAGTATGAAATTGTTATTATGAGTAAAAGCGTTCCTTCTACGTGATCGCCCGCTGTTTTTTTTTTTCCACAATACTCTAAATTTGAAATTTGGGCATAGACTCACGCACCACTTTTTCTGTGCCCCGCCATACTTTCTCTATATTTACTATGGCGTGCTGTAATTCAACGTAAGTAAGGTAAGCGTGATCTGTATGACGATTAATTCGGCAGTTATACGGTTAATTGGGAGAATGTTTTGAGTAACTGTATCTGTATACTGACTGAATAGCGGTCAAAGGTCAGCCTTTGGTGTTATTACAAGCTGATGTAACCCAAGGAATATTGTTCAGAAGGATAATGTTATCTTAAACATTAATGGTATTCATTGTGACTACCATATAAAGTTGCGTTTACGCTAGAGGAGCTGAGCACGTGCCGAGCACAAATTCGTGTAGTGTAAACCGACTTACGAGCGCACATTTTTTCTGACTTACTACACGAATTTGTGCTCGGCTCGTATTCCGCTCGTGCTCGGCTCCTCTAGCCTAGATGCAGCTTTATACACGGCCAAGTTAAGAAGGCATAGCTAGACATCTTGTTGTCAGCATTGTGGAATGTAGGTAGGTGGTGTAGCTCCTCAGTTCCCAAAACCCATGGAACAATGAAAAATTCGGAGTCATAAGTGCAGTAAGGTAAAGGAAAGGCTATCACTGCTATCAGGCTCGTATTCTGGTCTTTTAGGCAGGTATCAATAATACATGATACTTGGACCAAAATGTTAACATCTGTCCGGCCATCACAAGCACGAGCCTGTTATACCGAAAAGTATTATGGTCCCTAAAGGCACATCTGGAATTTTGGAAACATAAAATATTGTATGAGATAGGGACCAACTGGACTGGTTTTCCAAAATGTTTTTTTTATCTTGATGAGTAAAACAGCAGCCACGAGGCGTCGTGGACTAGTGGTCATACTAGGAAGGACCCTGGAGGATTCGAATAAAAACAAATAAGTGGTCAAGTCATTAGGACACATGGAATTGTATAGTAGTTAACATTGGCATGCAGCCAAAATATCTTAAAACACAGCGGCAGGTAAGCAGTCTACAAAACATCTGTCTGGACAGGTTCCGAAGTTGCCTGTTTTGGCGCAAGAATGTCCTCTTAATTGTTACCAAATGAGCCCAAGCACGCATACAACTGGTTCCCAGTCCGTAAATCTAGTTTCGCGTTTGTCAATTCAGTTTCCGTTCAAGGGGCAGCAGGCAAAAGCACAGCTGAGGCGCGGCACGATGGCGTCTGGCGTTTTTTTACAGCAATAGATATCGGTTGGAGAGATCGCAGCGCGCGCGCCACGGCGGCCGCGCGCCAGTCAGCCGCCGATCCCCGCCGCACGCGCGCGTCTCTGTGAAAGGACAAGTACACCTGCCCGTGCATAGCCGCACAACCAACCGTTATCGCCCCAAATGACCATCTAATGGACGAACGAAGAGGTAGTCCATGCATGATTGTGTTAACAGTGTGAACTTACTGGTGGAGTGCAGTGTAGTGTTGATGTCCAAATGGAGGAGGTCCGGATTTCGGATTGGCCTGAGCCCCCGGGCTCCCATGCATGGCTCCCTGCTTATGGTTTCCAGCATGACTTAATGGATAAGGATGACTATTTTGGCACCAACGGTGAGTGCCGTGTAGCCTAGACCTTTTGGTGCATTCAAAAGTTGGAATCTGAATGCCGTGTCGAACTGTGCCGAACTTAACGAAGTTTGGCACAGTCGTGACTCTGATGTGATGAAACAGGCTGTTTGATTTGCTAAACTGCTTGGCAGATTGCTTTGTTTGTAACTTTTAACTGTACGGACGAAGTCATTTCAGTCATTAACTGGCCAGAACCGCTTTGAGAACATACATTTACGTACATGCAGGTTTCGTAACTCGTTTCCCTCAATTAAAATGGATCACTATCAGATCTGCCGTTGACCCAATCTTCACCAAAACAGTGTTAGTTAACTCAGTTAACTGACTGGTGTTGTAAGTAACTGGCAGTCAAGGTGCAACAAATGACTTCGCTCGAACGTAACGTTTTTTTTTTTGTGGCCATGTTGACTCACTTGCATTATGCAAAAAGTCCAATGTCGAATTTGTCCTTCCTAACTAACACATTAACTATCCGTCACTGTCGAAAAGTAAGGAAGCGTTTACTTTCTGTCCACTTTTCCGTTACTGTTAGACAAATAAATGATGTTGTTTCTTGAAAATTACTAGACCAATTTGCGATTTAAAAGCGGGAAAAAGTTCAGTTAAACGACTCTTTGTTGTATAAAACAATACATACATATGTAGGTACGTGAATACACGGTGTTAAGTAATTCATTGTTGGGTTTATCACAGATTAAAGTATTGTTAACGAAAGTAATAATTATTTTAATGCATATTAAACCAACAATGGTCTTCGACTGATGTGGTAAACGTACACAACCAAAAGTAAATTATGTATGTGAAAATCTGATGATTCCCACACAAAAACAAAGAGAGATCAATAAAACTGTATACAATGCGGATTGGACTGAAAGTTGAAGTACGAGTATATACATATGTGTAACAAACATTACTTAAAAAATAATGTAAATAGTCCAACATTAATATTCACGAAATTATAGGCATCGAATATTGGAGGTACACAACAATAATATTGAACAAGCTTCAAGCATATCTTCAAAACTTAAAAGTTATGTATCTTCATTCGCAGTCTTCTAAAAACTTTACAAACAATAAAATTATTTCCCCATGAAACCTTATAGATATTGTAAAGCCTATTAGAGTCATAAATATACCAACAAACAACAATCAAATCTTCGCCAATATCAGAACGAGTTAATTGCACACAAAAGAGAGAGCATTTCTTAATATTAATTCGAAGGAAATATAGCGATCATTCATTTTAATAGTAGATTGCATTTTTGTTCCAATCTCTTGGCGGAGAAAAGCGGAGAAAGTATGTAATTAGTAATGTAAGATGTATGAAGTTTTATTACAAATCATTGGATTTAGACGCATCTATAATTACACACAGGGCTATCGTCTTTCTTCTTACTTTCGATATTTCATCATACACAGGGAGATAGTGCAAATCTATTGGTAAACTAAGCTATAGTTTTGATTGGCAAAATTAAATACTGTCCGGTTTAACATAATTTATTTCCTCTCCTAAGTAAATATCATTATAGAGCTCAATTTCATTATTTTCATTAATGGAATGTATTTCATCGTCAACGCGAATTTTAACTTACTTTAGCTATATTTAGCTTTGCTTCATCTATTAAACAATTCGAGCTTACATATTGTAGACGTGTGTTTTGGGTTCAAACTCAGGTAGGCGCTTTACTTTGTAAATAATTTCATCACCACTGCTCTCAAAACGATAAAGGAAAACATCGTGAGGAAACCGGCATGTCCTAGAACTAAAAATTCGAAGACATGATATCTACCAACCCGCACTAGGCACGCATGGTAGACCACAACCCATCCCCTATCGAAGAGAGGAGGTCTGTATCCCAACAGTGGGAACGGTATAAGCTGATTATACTACAAATATTTTAGACAAGTGCCTCACCTACTATGTTTACAAATGTACAAGATATGAGCCTCCATGAAGGCAAAAAAGTCGCCATCTAAAGCCAATGTCCTCATAACATATTCATACATCACACATAACTGATGAGATTATTCTGACGTCACCGCTCAACTTTCCACGCTAATATTCATGTTATTCACAGTTAATACAGCGCCAAGACAGTTTTATAGCAGTTTCTTATATAGCAAGAAATATCTCTGTAGCTTGATTGGCGGTATTGAAGTCATTCTTGGATAGTCTGTGGTGGTATGTGTACAAAAAACAAGTACTCCTCAAGAGTAAGAATTTTGCATCCAGCTGTCTATAGCGAAGATAACATTCATCTAATTTAATAAGAACTCTTTGCAACATTTAAAGGTCCAGTTTGTTAATCGATCAAGAGTTCCAAAATGGTGGCATGAAATGAAACATTTTTGGGCTCTCAGAAATGTAACATCAACATGAAGTGTTTTGAAAAGTTACTTGTTTTGTCTGAGATCTAATAAAATTATTCTACTATCATCGTGATCATCATCATCGTCATTGGCAGCCTTATTCCACGCACTACTGAGTCTAAGCCTTCTCCCAATTACGTCAACCTTTCCTGGTCACTTATACCGTATCTTGTAGTTAACATGAATCTTTATATAATATTTATAATCCACTAGATTTTATTTTTACGCCAGTTCATAATTACTAAGCCAAACCTTGCAATCTATCTGGAAATCCTTGTAAGTTAACAAGACCTATTATTAATGTATACCCACGTCGTTAGTAGTTATTCGGACCAAAGTTGCTTTAAGTAAACCTGCATAGAACTTAAAATGCCCTTCACTGCTACAATATGAATACCCTAAAATTAATCATACAGATTATGTACTTGCTTAAGTAATTTAGAAGATTTATGTTTATTGATAAATATTGTAAGAGTTATATCACTTTACATAATTGCTTCAAGGATTGAAGATTTTTAGAAAACATTAGATGTAAGGTTACTGTCTTAATTACACGTTTACGAGTATCAGCACTAGAATAGGTATATAATTCGTTTCGTTAATTATGTATTCAAATCGTAGAAATTACCCCAATGTTAATTGCTGCTAACAAATACATATGCTAAAGCATGAATAATTTAAACTTTGAATTTTTATGGTGCTACATCCTTACATACATAGCATAAAGCAGTCGCCAAAATATCTGTACGCGTATGACTTCCGAATGACTGCACCAAATTGGATTTTTTTTTGTTGTATTCGGTATTGCTAGGACAAGGTTTGTACGAAAGAAAATTCGGAAATTCGAAAAAAAAAACATTGCACCCGTGCGAAGCTGGGGTGGACCGCTAGTTGTTCATAATTTCTGACCATCTACGAAATATATTGAACTCAAAGTGAAAGTTAGAAAAAATGGCCTATCGCAAAATGCTGCCTGAACCAAAGACACAATACTACGAGTACATTCCAAAAATAACCCTAAATACTAACTACAAGATATCAAAACAATTTGAAAAAGACTTGCAACAAAGAGAATTTTAATTAAAACATAAAGAAACATTTTAACGTTGAATTTTTATGACGGCAAGCCGGCTTCGGCGACGCGTTATAAATTCCACATGGGACCGAGTGCAGAAGCATGCGGTCAGACCAGTCCTCCGCCCTAAAGGTCATTTCTTATCCGTAGGCGAATCGCATGCTTGGGACAGCGCCGAGTCAGTTCTGTGAAATTGTGGGATACCACAAGGATGCGTTCTTGGACCCAACTGAACTTGGGAATGTCAGGTCGTGAATTATGTTTTAATTTAATATCGTTTGTTGTGATTTGTATAGGCTGCAAATAAAAATCAGTGTGTTATTTTTTTAAATTATAATCATCAGTTTTGTAGGGTTCCGTATCCCATAAGGGTAAAAAGGAACCCTATTACTCCCGCTCCGTTGTCCGTCCGTCCATCTGTTACCAGGCTGTAAGTATCTCAAGAACCGTGATAGTTAGACAGTTGAAATTGTCACAGTTGATGTATTTCTGTTGCCGTTATAACAACAAATACTAAAAAACAGATTAAAATAAATATTTAAGGGTGCTTCCATACAAAAAACTTGATTTTTTTTGCCGTTTTTTATAGATAATAGTACGGAAACCTTCGTGCGCGAATCCGACTCGCACTTGGCTGGTTTTTTTGTTTATAATTTCAATGTCAGGGTTACATTCTTTACAAATACGTTGTCTAAGCATTTGTGTCAATAGTAACGAATACTCGTACCAGACGCTAGATTATCTTGATTATTTTCATTTGTCCGATTCTTTTAACGCTCTGTTCAACATTTGCCAAGATTATTGTAGGCCTTGAGTTGTCTCTTACTGTAAGATAAAACATAAGAGAGATAATTTGAGATAACGCAGCCAAATATGATAGGCGATTATACATTGTGGATTTTAATTCCCAAAAGTATGCTTTACAATAAAGTCGGTTAATGTTTTTGTGGACAGGTGAATATGCTAGAAGTTGTTTTATTGCCAATAAATAAGTATTCTCATTAAAATATCTGTTCAGCATTTGTTTGTAGGTGTGTTGTTCTCATTCAAAGGCTTGTTTGAGTTCAAAATTCCGGTTTTCTTTTGTTTGATTCTAATTGCTTCGATCGTTATGCGATATAAATAATTGTTATTGTTATCGGACGGATTTTGAGGTTACAGTTTATAGGTTTGTATGTAGGTCTTGTAGGTACTCGATTTAAAACCAACGTACGTCAATTGTAGTCGAAGATTCATTAATAAACATTAAGAAATTAAGTTAGAGTGGAACGACATGAACAAATGACTTTGAAATGATTCTGAATGAGAGAATGATTGCTTATTCGTACAGCAGACAAGTCATTATTTAATTTTAGTTCTAAATTAGATAAAATATTGGTAGTTACAGTTCGAAAATCGTGTGAAATCCTCCCAATTGGTAATGCATTTCATTATATTTTAATTGAAAGTCATGCCTTGCTAGGATAAAATTGTAAAATACATTGGCAGCAATTATAGTTTGACCTTATTGTTAATACCCATACTCATAGCGCGTATATCGGAATGGCCCTTGACACACTATCTAATACCATGGTCTATCTATTTTATTACGCACAATAGAAAATACACGATTTAAGCTACCATAATTACCATTACGCCTTTTTTGGGTTCCGTACCAAAAAGGTGCCAACGGGACCCTTGTCCGTCAGTCAGTCTGTCACAAGGCTGCCTTTTGAACCGTAATAGGTAGATACTTGCAATTTTTACAGTGTGTACTATTATGGCCGCTATAACAACAAATAATAAAAATAAAATAAAGCTAAAAATTACAGGGGACCCCATACAAGAAAGTTTTATGATTTGAATCAAAACAGTTGACTGCCGAAAATTCCATCGATTAAAAAAAAACCTGAAAGCGGAATTTCAATGGTTGCGCAATTAATCGATTCGTGCCCGTATCGAATCGAATCGAATCAAAGGTACATTTTTGCGTGAAGAAATTACCTATCGTGACAATATCGTAAATATTTAGGCCAGTAAATTACATAAATCACGATTAATTGTGCTACACGGCGCAGAATTGTTGCGAAGAAAATTGTTTTGGTCCAATTTTTGTACCGTAGTAATTAAAGAAGGTAGGTATGTACCTATACTTGATTAACAAAACATAACGCCACGCTTGTAATCCCCGAAGATTTCGGCAGAGGTTAAACTTTAGTACAGACGCCAGCACATCAAGCTACCCAAAACTGTCTTTCCCAATCAACCTTGAACGTTATGCTTTAGTCATAAAATTGAAAATCTATTAACCCTTTACTGCATGATATATTAAATGAGTGACAATTTTTTTTTTTTATGTTAATGTCTTTATTAAAGCTTCAGAATTAATTTTAGCGGTTTTTTTTTTTTTTCAAGTGGTATGTGATGATAGACAAAATAGTTGTGTTTTATTATTGCTAATTATATGAAAAACAAACCCCATTAGGATTTATACGCTAGTTTTTTATTTTTTTAGAGTAAAATAAACTGTAAACATGTCAAACCATATATGGTTTCCTATGCGGTAAAGGGTTAAAGAAATTTGACAGATGTGTGTGTGTAGCTTGATGCGCTGGCGTCTGTACATCTACATTTCGCCAGTTATATTTAAGTCCCATGTAATAGAGGGCCAGTCTATTGCCATCGTCCAGGCAAGAAATCAGACTGTTAAATATATAAAAAAGCGTGTGGTGTTCGATATTGATTGTTGTAAATATATAATTAGTAGTTATTTGTAAACGTAGAGTTAGTATGATAAAAAGCGTCCCACGCTTTTTTACAATGAAATTAATTTTGTTTTCATAACTTTATTTTTATGCTTATGATATAGTGTTAAGATACAATGGGGTTGTCGTATCCTTGTGGATAAAAACCCCCTAAAAAAAAAAAAAAAAAGAATATAAAAAAAAAAAAACTTTGTTTTTATTTTAGATTTTTTTTTAAATTATTAAAACATATTGAGTTAGTATACTCTTTATAACAGTTGAATAAAATATAAATTAAAAGTTATTTTCTGATTTTTAGTTCGATTTGCTATTAAAGCGTGTTTTTTTAGTTTTTTAAACTATATTTTATTTAAGTGCATACTCGTCATAACAGCGGGGTTATTGCGTAACACACTAACGGTAGCTATGGCTTTCATTTTGACAGTTCAACAACATTCATTGCATTATTAACATTGTATAGCAGTCAATTTTTTCGAACATACGAAGCAATGGATCAGCAATATCCTTCAAAATCATTCAGATAGTTATTGATCGTGTGCTACGCAATTAGGGTGCAGATCACGCACATACGTATTTGTTTCGATAAAATGCGATCACATATCGATGACAGTACATTCAGTGCAGTTATTGTAATATCACGCAGAACAACAATGGTCAGCCGTGCGATTCTGTAACCATGTCACCGTGAAAACTTGGGTGAAGTGAGCGTGGAGTGAGTCGGCAATAGTGTCAATCCCTAGCATCAGCATGGCTCACAGCTCACTCTAAGCTCACTTCACCTTAGTTATCACGGTGAGATTTTTCCAAAATCGACCGGCTGTAAGTTTATTGTGTTTCATAAATACGTGCTAATACGTACATAATAGAGATAAAACTAGTGAACATCCAGAACGAACCGATTTGCGTGTTAAACTCAAATGAACTTAGAATAGGTCATCTAGGTTAAATGTAAAAATATATATTATAATATCGTGCATATCACGCAGAACTATAAATCTTAATACTTTGAGTGGTCATTCAGGTGTAACAATGGAATATTTTGCTAGATTATCGCTTATCTGTAAACACGTCATTTTTATCAGTGCAAAAAACTTACTGTGTTTGCAATCCAAATTCGTTGTTTTATTTTCTATCGTGGGCGTCACTGAAATAATCCTTAGAAATAAATAAAATAAATAGGTACTCTTTATCGCAAGATGACGCTTTGCCATATAATTTATTCATATACTCGGGAAATAGTAGAATTAAAAATAAACTTTTATGGGTCTAATGTAAGTATGTCTTTTATGTAGTTAACGATTTAACTGCTGTTCAAGCTGTTTAAAATAAGAAAGTTTAATTTTAATAATTATTCATTTGCTATGAAATCATCATCCCTAGCCCTCTCCCAACTACGTTGAGGTCGGCTTCCAGTCTAACCGGATGCAGCTGAATACCAGTATTTTACATGGAGCTACTGCCTATCTGACCTCCACAACCCAGTTACTGGGTAATACGATACCCCTTGGTAAGACTGGTTGTCAGACTTTCAGGCTACTGACGACCCGTAACGACTGTCCACGAATGACAGCCGGGACCAAGAGGAACGGAGGGATCTCGGTATGTGAAGATGGTCACCATCCACGGACCAACCGTGGCAAGTGTAGCTTAACCTGATCGTCGACCCATACGGCTGTTATTACTTAGTCACAAGCATTTGCTGTGAAAATAAAAAAGATTTCGTATTATTCGTCGATGCTATATTCTAGTACGTGACAGACGAAAAACAATATAAAAAAAAAAAACATTTAAACCTTGACATTTCATGAGATCGGTTACTGAAGAAAAGGTTTAAAATGGCATTGTGGAATCTCAGTGTAGTTTTTATAAAGATTTCTTTGAACGACTGTCAAAGAAATACAATTAAAATAAACGATAAGCAAATATTGCCTCATTCGGAAGTACTTATTGGCTAACGGTTTGATGAAATCATCGAGATATTGCAGATGATAGAAATCATGGATGAAATAACAGTGATAGTTGGCGCACGACTTGCAAAGAAACATTTGCAATAGACTGGATGGACTTGGAAATAATAAGGATAGAGAACAGAGAAAAGTCAACAGGAAAAGCAGACTCTACTCTAAAATTATCACTGTTTGCAATATCAACATCTAAAATGACTAATCTAACCTTGATACTGTTCATTATGAAATTAACTATGACGTAACTTATAATACAGAAAATGTAAATATAAATTGCTGACTACGATATATAGCAGATGGTTTTGTACCCAAGCAAGTTAATAAGTTATATTAACTTGCTAACTGTGGAAAAATAGTGCATTGAATGAAGGCACGACGAGGAGAGCATAAGCCTTCTTATTTATTAAATGCAATCAAATAAATCGATTAACCTAAACATAAGTTATGTAATTTATGGCTGATATTTCCATCGTCAGAATTCAGATAACTTTTATTCGAGGAAAAAAATTGACGTTTGAAAGTTTTTGTGTGAAATAACTGTCAAAATTACAAAATTATTCCTCGAATAAAGTTATCAGATCATTGAAATGTCAGCCTTTAATAGTTTAAACTTTCGGTGGCTCTGTTGTTTGGATTGTAAGCACTTCCTATAGGAAATAAATAAGGTCATTCGTTTATTATGCTCAATCTTACCTCTTCTTGGTGATATATATATGGGAAATACTAATTAGAGTAATTTGTTATACTATGACGACTCAATTTTCGATTTACCATATACAAGACAATAAGGCATCTACCAGATATTTTTCACTGTACATGAACACTTAAATAATTATATTACAAGCGTTTTTAGGGTTCCTTACTTCAAAAAAAATGAAACACTTATAAGATCACTTCGTTGTTTGTCTTTCTGCCCGTCAGTCAAGACCCTTTTTCTCAGGAACGCGTAAAGTTATCAAGTTGAAATTAATATCAAATACTCAGGGCTGCAATCCCTTGAAGCAGTCAAATAATCAAACTTCTAAGTCAACGCAATCAAAAGATACGGACGCATACTTACAAATTTGTACGGAGCCCTGGGTGCGCGAGTCCGACTCGCATTTGACCTTTTTTTTTAAGTAGTAGACATATACCTACAATGATTACTAATTCAATCCAAGCCCCCACTTTCAAAATGAGATAAGACGTATTTCACTCTAATGCGATATATTTCAAGAGAAAGGATGTCACAAAGCACAAGATCTGAATGCAAATACAAAATACCGCAACTTATGAATCACACATTAGACATACGGTAGCACTTGATTCTAAGAATGTGAGAACCGGCAGTAATTCTGTGTAGTACGGCAGGTGAAGGTCTAGTAAACGTCAGCTGGTTAAGTGAACACTGAAGCTATGACGGTTCGTTTTAAAGTTTCTCATTTAGTTAAGAATTTGCAACACATTATTACTTTAATACTAAGATATACACGGGAGAAGAACACATGCTGCGTCGACCCTTAATAAATTGGGATCTCGACAGAAGGATGGTAATATTACATTATGTAATACTTATTATAATCTGAATTATATCAACTGCTTCCAAATGCTTCTGTCTAAATGATTTATTAAAAAAAAAAACTTTTTATAAAAAAAAAAAAAAACTGACTTCCAAAAAAACACTACAAAGTGAAAAATAACTTTAATTTTGGAAGTCGGTGTCGCTGGTTCCGCATTTTCGTTTTTTGACATCGACTTCCGAAAGTAAAGTTATTTTTCACTTTGTAGTGTTTTTTGGAAGTCAGTTGTTTTTTTTTATAAAAAGTATTTTTTTTTTCACTTTTTAGTTATACCTACCCCAAACAAATTCATATAACACTATTTGCTATATAAATATCAGTGACAGGAAACTGCATCTGCGTTTATAGGGTACAGACGTGATGTTATGTTGTGCGATTGCGTAAACAATGCATACATATGCTATAGCAGCATTCGCGGTTGTTTTACTGGTATTTATTGAAGAATTCCGTTGTCTGTCTCCGAAACTCATCACCAGATCTTTACGAAATTTAAATGAGACCATTTCGGAATGAACCTCTATTGAATAAAAAAAGAAGTTTGCAAATCCGTTCATATATGACGGTGTTATGCCCGAAAACACACTACAAAAAAAACAGAAAAATCCGAATTGATAACCTCCTCCTTTTTGAAGTCGGTTAAAAAAATACAATGACTGTAAATTGGAGAATTCATCCAACTGCGCCCTTAGCATAACCAGCCTATAATATTCCCACTCCTGGGACACAAGTCTCCTGTCTTCGAGATGGAGCGGACTTTACCTCGGGGGCCAGAGCGGGTTGGTAGATGTCACATGTGTTCGAAGTATTCTAGGACTGCGCAAGTGCGCGTAAGGCCCGGCGCCCATTATCGGCATCGGTACGACTGAGGATTTTAGGTGGCAAATAGCAATATACTATAACATAATGGCAATAAAGTAGAAATTTCCGTGATATGTGGTCGTAATAACAAAAATACCGCTTCGGTATGCTTGAGGCTGGTGTATCGGCAGCCTTGAGAATGCTTCGGGATGCTTCGGCATCCTTCGGCAACCTTCGTCGGTACGCCGCCGGCGCCGAGGCAACACTCGGGGGATAGTTTGAGAAATACGATATTGAGACGCTTCGGCAAGCTACAGGACGGTGCGACATCCTTAAGGACGCCTCGTCATCCCTAAGAACGTTGCAGCATGCCAAAGCATAATTGCCGATAGTGTGCGCTTGCATGTAGGATGCCGAAGGATCCTTTTCCTTGCCGATGCCGATAATGGGCGCCGGGCCTAAGCCCGTGTAGCAATTTCTACCCTACTACTCTACTACTCTTATGATAACAGTTTGTTAGCTGCTCACGCCTCTAAATTATCTTTTACTGCATCAGTTCGTCTACATATGTTTTGTCTTCTATGTCTTCCTTTTTATCGCACTGCGTTTATTTTTCTTTCTATGATACAAATTCTAATACAAGAACAAATGATTGGTAGATAACTACTATTCTGTTTATTTGGTGTCTTACTTATAGTGTCGCTACGGTTCATTGACTTGCTTACGTAATCCTTTTTATGATGATTGTTCTATATCTACCTATTTGTTTTTGTTACGTATCTGAGCTAAAGCCTTAGTAATAACTATTTTAATGAGATTATAATCATAAAATAGAACAAATTAGTCCATTATTATCGTGATACTGTAACTATTGTCCGGTCTGTTTTATTTCATATTGGTTTAATTAGGCGACTGTCTGTACCCTGACTCATTCTAGGCTTTGATTGCTATTTCATTATCATCGACTGGCTCATACAACACTCCGGCCAGCTTCTTGTTTGCAACTTATTGCAACTGAATCGAATCTTTAAGCATGTCTTGTACCTAATAATATTAAAAACTTATTTTTACCTCAACATCTTTACGAATTGACTTGCACCGTCACGGTTTTAAAATCACGATAAATGGCCACGTGCAACTGCAATGTCGTATTGCACATTTAGAATATCTGTCTTTTTACCAGATCAACTCGTTGTAATAACCCAATTGCAACTTAGCACATACTTTACCCAAAGGCTCTCCGTTTTACTCTTCACATATTAATTCAATTTCTTCCTACAATTTGATACGTCCAAAACCATTTCTAAAAATATTTGTGGAATATAGGAGTCGTCCGAAGTGCCCCGTTGGTCTAGTGGGCGCAAGCGCCACTGCTGCGCATGAGGTCCTGGGTTCGATTTCCGGGTCGGGCAAAGTACTAATGAGTTTTCCATTTGGAATTTCTCAATAGAAAAAAATAAAAAACAAATAAAAATAGTAGCCGGGAGTCTGGATTTGTGCCCGGTTGATTGCAATAGGGTCGCTACCCTATTACATGGGACTTAAACATAACTAACGACACTTGGGTGTACTTTACACCTCTGCTCTTCGGGGAAATATAGACGTGACATTATGTTGTTATAGAAGTAGTACATCAAAACCTTCCTTTTACACTTTACTAAGAAATCTGTCGCCTAGTACAGACGCCAGTAGATCAAGCTACTACAATCTGTCGAATTTAAGGTTGATTGGGAACATTTGATAGTTTCGGGTAGCTTGATGTGCTGGCGTCTGTACATAAGTATGAAGGGCAGACACCTCAATACGTCACGTAGAAACCTTACGATCTCTAAGCGCACAATGAGGATAAAAATAAAATTGTGCACAGATTATATTGTCGTGAACATGCAATTGATTTTTATCTTTAGACTGTAGTACCCAACAATACGTATAGTAATTGCATGTAAGTTTAACTGTGGATGTTACAGTTGAGTTATTTCTGATTGAGGATGTCGAAGATCGGATAGAGTAGGATATTGTGCAAGAAGAGGAAACAAAGCCAGACTGAATTGATGGAAAGTAGAAAATTGAAATCTGAAGGGTTGGATTTCTTAAATTATTTATTTATTTTATTATTTATGTACACACTTTAAAATGGATACAGATACAAACATACTCGTATTAGTATTGAGGTCAAAGGTACCTACTGCTTATATCTTAAGAAATTTCTTACAGCAGACCTGCGAAAGGAGAAATGAAAAATAAGTATAGACAATAGTGTGTGAGAACGGGAATAGAAGAATTTTATTTTGTGACGTCTTAAACTAAAATATTAATTTAGATTCCAAACACTATACATAATACGATTGAAAATATTTAGGTGTAACTTATTCTAATTAAGATTAGTTTATAATAGAAAACTTTGCAAAAGAAAGAAAGAAAGAAAGAAAGAAAGAAAAAACGTTTATTCTGCACAAACAAAACGCACGCTACAAATAAAAAACAAATAATAATAAAAAATAAAAAAGACATAAAATATACAAAACAAACTGAAAAAAAAACTAAGTACTTTTGTAACAAACAGTAACAATAAAATAATAATAAGTATAACAAGCCGTGCGTCCTACATATGTGCCATGCGTGCGTCGCATCTGTGCAAGAACAGGTCGTTGCTCAGCAAAATGCTGTGACTTCGGCCGAACCTATCGTCAACAGCGCTCTTTTTAGGTCGACACAAACATTAAAACAATACAGCAGCCTAGCCTGCGTTAAAGATTTTCAATTTCACCCAGCATAGACCCTATTTATTTATTTCATTGGCAAATCAAGTAAATATTGTATTAGGCAATATACAGACGCCAGCACATCAAGCTACTATCTGTAAAATTTCTTTAGTATATTTTCACTTTATCGCTAAAGAATTAGGTTCAAAATTTATTGGGTATCATTTGACAGTTTCGGGTAGCTTGATGTGCTGGCGCCTGCACAACGCACCGAGAAGATCTTCCGAAACATGTTTCCTAGATCAACGCTGAAAAATAGTTACATAATTCTTAATTTTAACCATGAAAACATTCTTCTTGACCACATAGAAAAGTTGACCTTACTAGACTACAACAAAGTCTATATTCACGTAACATTCACCATAATGGTCGCAAAAGACGTACATACCTAGTTGTCTCCTTGGCGAAAACCATGACCGTAAAGACGAATATTCTGCAATAGATAACGCATCTATTGAGCAGTGATTCATTATAGCCAATAGCTTAAGTCTCTCTGTCCGTCCTTCTCAGGGTTGGCTGACAACACAAAGCACATGGCACAATGGTACATATATTACAAGACGTAAGAAGTCGTGACAAGTTCGAAGTATGTCTACGACTATAGTCCTAGTGACGTCTCAAGGTTCTGGTGATTGTGGTCTTGAACAAGATAATTTTTAATTCAATAAATATGTATGAGAAGGTGTTTTTTTATGACTGGACCTGAGGAACGGATTTTGAGAAAATTATTTTTTCGCCTGTATAGGTTGATGGTGAGTTGTGGTTTTTTGCAGCGACAAGAGCTATCAAAGAGAGTAGTCGCTCAGCGACATTCGCTTGGCCGGCAAAACGCTGAGAGACTCACGCTTGGTGTTGGTACAGACGCCAGCACATCAAGCTACCCGAAACTGTCATATTTTCCCAATCAACTTTGAACCTTATGCTTTAGCGATAAAGTTGAAAATCTATTAAAGAAATCTGACAGATTGTAGTAGCTTGATGTGCTGGCGTGTGAACATACGCATATCTATGTACCAGCGAGTGATCTCTCGTCGCACTCGCCGTGCCTTGCTCGCCAGTTACTTAATTTTTAGTTGCTAACTCTATTCGCTTTTCGTTAATCGCCGGCGGGTGGACAGATATACCTTCAGTACTGACAAGGGGGGGATTTCGATTTCAAGAAGTTTATTTCTCTAAAAGAATTTTACAATATTCACTTGAAAGAGAAACAAAACAAAAAATCTTATTAGTTAATAAAGGTACAACATCGGGAAGAATGACAATTTAAATTAGTTATATCCAATATGACTTACAACAATTACATATTATAAGGAACAGCACTCTAATTGCGTAACACACTATTACTCTCAATTTGAATCAGTTTGAAGCATATTGCGAATCCATTGCGCCATATGATCGAAAAATGTGTGTGCTCAACAATGTAAATAAGGCAATAAATGTAGTTGAACTGTCAAAATGAAATCCATTGCTACTGATAGTGTGTTACGCAGTTACTCTGCAGGTTTTTGGCTAAAACAGTTTAGCAGAAAGACGTTTATAGATTTTGACATTTTAATATCATTTGGTAAACTATTATGTCAGTTGGCTCCCTCAAATCTTATATTATATTTGCCATAATTTGTTCTTGGAATAGAGACTTCTAGAGTGTTTAATTTAATGCTTCTTGTGTTATACTTGTATTTTTTTCTGCTGAATGATATTTAGATTTATGATTGGTCATCCTATCTTTGATTTTAATGAATCCCTTCTGTTTATGACTATTAGTGAGGACGCTAAGGGGACCAATAAAAGAAGCATCTATCAGAATCTTTAACTTCACAATCAAACCAATATAACCCATACTGTACCTTTATCTTTAGGTTATAAATTTGCTTAATAACCCACCATATTTAATACCAATACCAGTAGCACTTCTAATGCTTCTGAGACTTCATGATTTCATCAGATAGCAGTAATTAACGTAATTGGTAATTAACAAGTTAATCGGGAAAATACGGGATGTAAGACATTTTCTTAATAAGTGTCAGGATTATTTCTACCTACTATATGTGGGTTATGTTGTACCTGTGTACATGGGTAAGCATCCTGTCACCTGTACAACGTTTATGACAGACGTCATCCTACAGGAAAAGAAAACAGTTTATGATTTGCATCTTCTAATTACCGATAAATTCTACTCAAGTACTTACGTCGTTAAAAGCGCTGAATTAAATGATTATCGAGAGTTAGTGGGCCGTAATCCACCACGCGGGCCCAGTGCGGGTTGGTAGATGTTACATGTCTTCGATTTTTTGGTACTAGGACATGCCGATTTCCTCCCGATGTTTTACTTCACTATTTTGAGAGCAGCTGTCATGAAATAATTTACACAAAGTAAAGAGACTGTCTGGCTTCGACCCTGCGACCTAACTCGTAAGATACCACTAAACCCGGTCGATTCTGTAAAAATCTCACCGTGAAAACTTGCGTGGAGTGAGCTGTCAGTGTCAACCCACTGATGCTAGGAATTGATCAAGCAAACATTAACAATCAAAATCGAGATTTTAATCATATTTTTAATGCTAATTCTATTGATCATTTTGTATAATTTTAAAACTAGTATTTTAGTTATCAAAACATTACTGTTGTTGTGTTGTTGATTAATCGGTCAATCCCTAGTATCAGGTGGGATGACACTGACATCTCACTCCACGCTCACTTCACCTATGTTTTCACGGTGAGATGGTTACAGAATCGCACTGCTGTTCTCGTATACTAGCTTAAGCTAAGTTCAACAGGAGATTTGGCCTTATGTTCAGCAGTGGGAGTTTGCCCTAGTAAAGACACGTAAACGCACGTATTGCTGTGTTCAATGACCACTGAACTGTTAATATACCAATGAATGAAAAGAAAGTGAAAGATTTATCGGACCTGAAAACGTATACGGAATACAATGTATACAAACGTACCTCTACGACAGAGCGTTTCAAATGAAAAGAAACAAACGACTCTACAGAACCTGAACACAATTCTCAGTATCAAAATATGAAAGAGCGTCACAAATATAACTGAGAACAGTTAGAATCTGCTCAATGAGTGAACAATACGTGTCGACGACTCTCCGACTCAAAAACAATTGTGGCCGAAACAATTAATTTCACGGATATTTTGCGCTCACGCTTTGTGCCGCCATCGTTGGAACGTTCGCAAAATTGTTCGCGTTGAAGGCTGGTTAGACGCTTATTAATGTAACTGTTGGTTACAATAACATCTGTATATGATTTGAATGGAGATAAGATACGAGAACAAAATGTAAGAAGTACTGTGAAGGTTGTCGGCAAAGGGGAACTTTACATCATTCAGACTGGTAGATATATGTCTGGTTGCATTCGATTTATTCAAGCGAATTTGGAATTAGTTTTCAAAATCGGATATGCGACAGTGGTTTTCATAAAACAACAGTTATATAATAGATACGTAAAACTGAGCACGTCGGCTTGAAATAAATAGCGAAACTTAAATATTGCTTCTTATTTTCGTATGTACATACGTGCGCCTGCCCCACGTAGGGTTCCCTACACGAGATCAGAGTGTTTATCAAATTTACCATCGTAGTTTTGTCCAATCCTGCAACTTTTATTAAGACCTGTGTTTCTAATAGACTTGCATGATATAAACCTCAACATAGTTTACATTTCGCTCCAATTTTGTAGTAGTAGCGGTAGTCGTGCTGCTTTCCACGAAACAATACAATCGACCGTACATATACATTGTATATACCTACATATCTATACAATCCAGTACATCTGATATCACAGCTATTACAAAAGAAGGAAACAATAAAGTCAAGATTTTGATGTGCTTACATCAAAAACACATCAAGTCTATTCGGAGACACCCGCGCAACGCCACTTTTACTGCTTAAACCACATCACACGCTGGGCCGGTTTTAGGATTCAAATGTACGAATTACTTTTTCAACTTTACGATGATAGGTGGGTTTCCAACTGAGCGTGAACTTAGGGTACGTTGAAGCTCGTAATGGCCCACTTTCGACTAATTAAGAAGCTAGAAACACACGTGGGCGAGCCTTTGTTCGAAATCGAGCGAGATCGGCACGGCCTATAAACGCGAAATTGTTACAATCAGAGAATTAGCATGTTACTGTGGAAAGTAACGTTCGCACATGTGGGCTGTTAGAAATACAATGAACGGATTGTCTTATTTATTTAGGATAGCTTTTGCCCCGCTCGCGTTAATTTAGAATTTGACAATCAATTCGGGTTGTGCTCTTCTTGTTGTTTGGCCGTTGCACTCATGGGCTCAGAACGGAACATTATTCTTGGACGCTCCTATAAGTAAACAATGTTGTATGTCCTTCTATTTGACGCTAAAACGTACAAATTCTGGGCATTGACAACACGCGAACATGCTACATATAGCTGGCCATGGGAAAAACATGGCTTTACCAAATACACCCTGCTACCTGCAATGTTTGCTCTTATCTATAATATTATAGTTAGGACGATGAAAAACCGGTCTATCGACACTCTAGACTCACAAAAAAAGATTAGGCTTAAATAAAAAAAATAAAAAAACGAAACTCCAACGTTTCTAATACTAATATTTATCTTCTGTCCTTTTTTTAATGAAATAGAAAGAAAAAGATGCACCGATCTTAAATTTAGTTTAGTTAGTGAACAACAACCGGTCGATTCTGTAAAAATCTCACCGTGAAATCATAAGTGAAGGGAGCTTGAAGTGAGCAGTGTCAACAATATTAATCCCTAATGACAGCTCATTCCACGCTCACTTCACCCAAGTTTTCACGGTGAGATGGTTACAGAATCGCACGGCAGAATCGGCACCATTTGAGGTCAATTTTAGCTGTCTTGCTGATTCTAATGATTATAATAAATTGTGGAATGTCATATTTGTTACGGTCGCGAATGATGTTCAAAAACGTAAGTAAATTTGAATATCACGGCCTACCTTAGCTTATCCCCCTCAAGATTTTCCGAAGTGATAACGTTGAATTTTAACCCTACAGAGCATGATTTTTCTTATCTGCTTAAAAAAATGACACTAGCCTGCAAATATGATGCCATTTCTCGAGAAAATATTTACAAAAATCATAACTCAATAGAAATGTATGTTTTTGTGTATGACCCATATATGTATAGCACATCACGCATTATAGTGTCAATTTGTGTTACGTAGTATCAATGAAATTACAAGATTACACGTAAAATTACAAATATGAACATGAACTTACTTCTACTAATTATTTCCACACTGAAACGATTCAATTTTATCAAATTTTTGCTATTATTATACGCCGCTCGTTAATCGTATTCAAAGTGCATACCTACCGATTTGAAGAAAACATAAATAGTTAAATGTTTATTCAGATCTATCCAAAATATCTGGTACTAAATTCGAAACTGAAATACATAATAATTAATCTTGTCAACACTAGATTACGCTACTTGGATCGATTTTTGAAATATAAGACATTTTTCGGTATGGCCCATAATGTGGGACACTATGCTCTGTAGGGTTAACGCTGCACTGTTATTGACACATCATACTGTAGACGTTGAGGAAACCAGCAGGGTAATTGGGTAACTCACTATCAGTAGCAATGGGTTTCATTTTGACAGTTCAACAACATTTATTGCGTTATTTACGTTGTTGAGCAACACTTTTGTCGAACATATGGAGCAATGGATTAGCTATATTAAGCTTCAAAATGATTTAAATTGAGAGTAATAGTGTGTTACGCAATTAGAGTGCTGATCCGTATTGTAATTTTCTGAAACATACCTAACAAAGTTATTCATCCATAAGTCATAGGTAATGTAATCTTAAGCTTTACTGTGATTCATATTAATGATAGTTGTAACTTGTAAGTACAGCAATAACGTATAAACCTGAATATGGTAATGACTAAGCATTAGGTGAGGAGCCAGCGTAAGTCTTGAAAATTTATTGTGGGAAATAGATTATTGTTTTATGATATAATAAAGTTGTAACAGAAGTAGATGCTAGAATTTGTAGACAATCTTAACCCTACAGTGCATGATTTTTCTTGTCGGCTTAAAAAAATACATTAGCCTGCAAATATGATGCCATTTCTCGAAAAAATATTTAGAAAAATCATAACTCAATAGAAACGTATGTTTTTGTGCATGGCACATCAAGCATTATAATGTTAATATGTGATACGTAGTATCAATGAAATTACAAGATTACACGTAAAATGACAAATATGAACATGAACTTACCTCTACTAATTATTTCGACCCTGAAAATTCTATCATTCTAATTTTATCATTTTTTTGCGATTATTATACGCCGCTCGTTAATCGCATTCAAAGTACCTACCGATTTGAAGAAAACATAAATAAATGTTTATATACAGATCTATCCAAAATATATGGTACTAAATTCGAAACTCAAATACATAATAGTTAATCTTGTCAAACACTAGATCACGCTACTTTGATCGATATTTAAAATATAAGACTTTTTCGGTATGTCCCATATGTGGGACACTATGCACTGTAGGGTTAAATCCTCATAAATCCACTCAGGGTATTTGCTTTCGTATGAAAACATATATTTGAAAGACTTCAAAAAAAAAAAAGGAATTCTCAATTTGAATGTTTATATATTTTTTTTTGTGTTCGGGCATAACTCCGACATTTTATAGACGGATTTGCAAAATTTGTTTTTTTGCTCGAAATAAGTTTATTTCAAAATGTTCAAAATTCCCATTTAAATTTCGTAAAGATCTGATAGTTTCGTGGACAGACCACGGCACGGAACTCTTCAATAAATTCCAGCAAATCAACTGCGCTATAATTACTGCTATCTCATATGTATGCATTGTTTACGCAATCACACAACATAACATTACGCCTGTACCCCATAAAGGGGTAAGCAGATGTGTTCAGTATACCACGGTACACCCTCATTTCTGTCATAGTTTTTTCTTGGGGTACCTCTAATCTTGCAAGTAAATTCGGGCATAACTTTTTTGTTTATGAATTTATATAATTTTTATATCATATTGTTTTCCGAAAAAATCTGTTGATGAATTTTGGAGACAGATAATGGAACTCTTCAACTACGAGTATTAAAAGTCTAGTTATTGATAGGAGATTACTAGCTGTACTGTACTGTAAAGCGGTAGACAGGTAGGTAGTTTTATTTTCTAACCGACTTAAAAAAAAGGAGGAGGTTCTCAATTCGGTTGAATATATATTTTTTTTATGTTTGCTATCGCAGAACTCCCATATTTATAAGCCGATTGGCAAAATTATTTTTTTAATGAATAAGGTATGCCTCAACCATTTAACATCCACCTTATCGGTCAACATTTGCCCATTGATGTTTGGGCATATCGACCCACATACGCGTAAAAAACATAACCCTGTCTTTGCTGCCGCGCTGTCGGGTAAAAATTCCTATTCGACCTGTTCTTACTCGAATAATATCTATTTTAGGGCCCTAAAAATACGAAATAGACGAGGCTTTAACTGCCAGGCCATAGCCAGGCAGATCACGATATGGCCTACGACTGGACCAAGACAAATAGGTATACATAATATTTAGAATACAATATTAGTCTTTATTATTATAAGACTCTACTATCAAATTATGTTTCCTTCTTTAACCCAAAAATATTAATTTAAATCGAATTTATAGCGCTTCATTGACCGTACATTGATTAGATTTTATTTCCGTCCGACATGAAAAGGCCAAAGATACCATTAATGTGTCCGTAGGCGGTAGCAATAAATCTACGCGATATTTTGCGCGTGCCGAACACTAGCATAACATGTTTCGCTGCAGTGGGCGGGGGACCTTAATAATAATTTATATTTTTGCATAAGTTGCTAATAAAAGAGGTAAAATAGGAAAATATAGAATATATTATTCGTTACTTTTTCTGAATTAAACAGCTCTGCGTTTGATTAGTAAACAAGTCTTGATCATATTGATTTTTCCAACTCTGTTGGGGTCGGCTTCCAGTCTAACTGGATGCAGCAGAATACCAGTATTTTACACACTATTGGATGGAGCTACTGCATATCTGACCTCCACAACTCAGTTACTGGGTAATACGACGTCTTAATACTGCTGGTTGTCAAACTTTCTGCTTCTGACTACCCGTAACTACTGATCTACAAATTACAGTCGAAAGGGGTTAACGTTGCGGCGGCCAGCAGTTTTACGGGGTTTTGCGAGGCACGGAGGGGTCTCGATACGTATTGGAGAGTCACCCATCCACGGACTGACCTCGGCAAGCGTAGCTTAACCTTCGATCGACCCGTATGTTTATTTTGTACTTAGTTATGTATTAATAAATGACTTGAACAAAATGTGACTTACTATGCTAATCGTGATAGTTTATACACAAATAGAGGCCTTGGATTTGCACAGAAAAAGCTTACGCATGAGACGTTGTTTGTACTAACAAATTATCTAGTTGCTGCTGAGATTTTATTAACTAAACATGAACCGTGTGACTTAATACTCTGCATCCCCACTTAAGGTGGCCGACTCCATTACGACACCGAAATATTCCAATAAAAAAAACAACAGACTATCAATGTGAGAAGAAAAGTGCAATAATCCCATATGAAAACTGAAACGAATTCTTTGTAACATTATGGAAACACCACAACCACTGATTTTAGCAAAGCCAGCTAAGAACGGTAAGGAATTATTTTATTTATTGCAGGTTTTATTTTTAGGTTTTTATCATAAGACCTCTTTTCATTAATAGAACCTCTGAACATACATATATTACTTATAACAAACTGCAAATTCTACATTAATTATGATGTAACGTGTGTCCGTGGAGTTTTTTATCGTTTGTTACAATATTTAACCTACAATATTTTGAATAACCGACTCCTTTGACAATTCAAAAGTGCCTGTATCTGGTGAATGCTTTGAGTTTGAGTGAATCTACAAAAAGAAATGGTTTTCACTTTGATGTAACATCCGCAGTTTTCCCACAATAATGCAAACACGAGTCTTATTTCATAGGAAGTTATGCGCAATACAATAGTAAAACTATAATTGATAAAAAATAACAGTGAAAACTGGAAATACATCACGTCAGCACAATAGGTACTAAACGCGCGTGGGACTTGTCCCCATAAATTCAATCACAAAAAAAAACCAATCATATCACTGAACAAGAACTAGGGATGCTACACATTTGTTCAGGTCTGTCACATATTCGTCACATATTCGTTTCGGTAGTATTTGTTGAGCAACAAAGCCGTCCCCAAGCAATCATTAAAAAATAATAAAAATAAAAATAAGTTTATTAACACAAAAACCTTAATACACAAAGCTCATACAATATACTCATAGGAACATTAAACTTTGGGAAACAAAGGTTGCGTATATAGTGAAAACCCTGCCTCCTAAACTAGGGGGGACCCTGTGACTTAGGAGTCAGCATTCTACTGTAACTTCGTGTACAAAAAAATCCTTATATATAACTACACATATTCATTTGGCCTCCGCCGATTGACGATTCCTTTCGGCATCTACCCTCGCTGAATCACGGTCGGGTCAACTCGGCACAATCGAGCTTTACCGAGCAGCTTTTCCTGAACGTATTTCTATAATATTCGATTTTGGCGCCCAGCTGGACCGAATCATGCCAAGCCTAACAAGTGTGTAACACCCCTTATCATAGGATGCGAGAGCGCCATTCTCGTGATTAGATGCAGTTTCTATAATGAAGGTTCCCAAGCTCCTCCATATTGTGTGCAAGGTTGCATGACTGTTCCCATGGTAACTTCGACATCTAGCTAGATCCGAGATATTAATAATTTTCTCTTGTGTTATGCAAGAAACAATGGCAGGAGGCCCGCCCTGTCTCCATGAGACTTGTCGCAACAGTCTTCTTTTATGGCCGATTCCTATAATTACGGACCGTTATAAAGGGTGTCTCAGTAAGAGTGCACTTTTTAAAATTGGAATATTTTTTTTTTCAAGCAAGTTGCAACTCTGAAATTTGACAGCTGTGACCTCTGTTTATTCCGATTATTAAAAATGGAGAGCTTTTCGAAAGATCAACGCGTTATAATTGTGAAAACTCATTACAAAAATGTGGAAAGTTACGCTGAAACCGCTCGCAAATTTCGCCAAATTTTTAGCCGAGAATTAGATCGTGCGATTTAACGCCGTGCGATTTTTTCCTTTGGGGTTTTGTGAAATCTCGGGTATATGCGAATTAAACCCGAAACAATTCCTGAGCTCAAATCGGAAATCCAACGCGTCATCGGTGAGATACAGCCACATCTCTGTGCAAGTCATGGAAAATTTCATGAAAAGAGTAATGGCCTGTCATCGGAACCGTGGGGGTCATTTGCCGGATATTTTATTCCATACTTAATCGGAACATGTCTTCTTTACAATACATTAAAAATATCACAACTCTGTCATAAAATACTGGTTTTTGTTTTAAAATGAAAAAGTGCACTCTTACTGAGACACCCTTTATGTAAATATAAGACTCTTGTGTCTTTACCAGTCATCATCTGCCTAGCCAACTATGTTGGGGTCGGCTTCCAGTCTAACCGGATGCAGCTGAATACCAGTATTTTACATGGAGCGACTGCCTATCTGACCTCCACAACCCAGTTACTGGGTAATACGATACCCCTAGGTAACACTGGTGGTCAGACTTTCAGGCTTCTGAGTACCCGTAACGACTGTCAAAGATCTACTAATGACAGCCGGGACCAACGGCTTAACGGGCTTTCCGAAACACGGAGGGGTCTCGGTATGTAAAGATGGTCATCCATCCACAGACCAACCGTGGCAGATCGATCGACCTGTGCGGCTGTTATTATTTAGCCACGGACCCCTCTTGTGTCTTTACCAGTAATGAAGCAAAAGCCTCAAAGCTTTGTATAGTAGACCCTTCCAATAAGACCTGAAGAGAATCTACCTGTATTTTACCTGTGTTTTATTACAGGTAAAATTAGCTTCCGAATCTATTTCTATGCCCAGCCGTGCGATTCTGTAACCATCTCACCGTGAAAACTTGGGTGAAGTGAGCGTGGAGTGAGCTGTCAGTGTCATCCCACCTGATACTAGGGATTGACCAAGAATACATTTACAATCATAATGGAGATTAAAAAGAAGAGTGGGGTGCGTCTTCATGGATAGCACTATCTGTAACAGGTTGCGCGTTGAAGTCTCTGCCATCTTGTATTACGTTCTACTTCACCATCTTCTTCGAGGAATACAGAAATAATAATATGTTATGCAAGAGAATACATTTGTCACGAAATAATTTGAAATTAAATGAGTAATGCACTTTTACCTTATGTAAGTGCTATGGCAGGTGCGCCGGCGCAGCTTGGCACGGATAGGTGTAACGTGTCGAATTCGAAATTGCAGTTAGTGACAAAACTTATCGCCTATGAATATATTTATAGGTATAAGATAACACTTTCCTTTGGTTGGTTTTTATAACTTTCAATGTAAGTTTAAACTCTCTAAAAAATTGGATTCTCGATTTACAATACAAGTATTTCGAGTTTAAATGAAGCACACATAGCTATTTATTATTTACATTCGACGAAAAAAATATGATTTATGTGAAGTCTGTATCTCTTTTGACTAGATAATTCACTTTATATGTCAGTGCTGAAGTAATTAATTAATGAAAGCGCACATAATCGGCTGTGAACCTGTGATGGACGTGAGTGCATGTGAGCTATTTTAAGATAATCTAGCTTTCGCCCGCGTCTCCGCTCGTGCTACTAAGTATGTTGACACATTTTTCTCTGTTTCACAACATCCTGACGCAGCCAAGACGTAGTAGCGTTGGTTTTCTTTCCTGTGACAGTTTTGAAAGTGAAAAGTTGACGCTGTTTTAACCAGAACATGGCTACATTGGTTCCTGTGAACTTAAAAAAAAAATGGCAGGACTCCATTTACTTTGGGTACATTCGTACAAATACTCTCAAAATTTAGATCTCGCTTAAATTAAGATAAATGTTAATCACAGCATATTTTTTTAATGTTGGGTTTCACCAGAAAATCTTTGTTTAAAGAGCAGGTGGCTCCGTTTATACAGTATAGAGCCCATGGTAGTACACTAAAGCGTATATTATTCAGTATATAACATTTAAAGATGGCATAAGAACTGAAAATGAAGTCAAAATCAAATAAATGCTACAATCCCGACTCCTTGCAGCAAGAGGTTGATTATCTCTGGGGTTTTAGTTGGTAAGGATCCCTCCACAAACGAAATTCCATTACACAAGCAAAACCTACTCGTAACATAAAATAATAATGAAAGTAGTAAACGCGCGGTGATAAAACCAGATACATGAATTAAATTAACGCTATTTATTAATTCCGGTCGCCATGCCGAGGATTTTAGCAAACTAGTGTGGTTGTAATACGTGCTTGTAACTTCTGCCATTTAAGTCCCGAGCGTGGGCGGGCAAGTTACTGGTTTCCATAAAAATATTATGAGCGTGTTTTGAGAGTTCGGGACAAGTCTTAAAGGAAGCTGATGAATGTGGTATGTATGAGTAACCAGGTTGTGAACGTTCAACGCTACTTTAGATCTGATGTTGTGACAAATCGTGCCTAAATTAGAAGAATTTCAGCAATTAATAACGTGACAAGCAATTCATAACATAACTGGCGGAATGTGTGTGTTCTATAGGTACCCACCTCTTCCCTTTCGGGAAACAGGCATGGTGTTATGTAAAAAACAATTCGAAATATGTGAAGAAATAACACACACGTAATTTGCTGCGACTTGAACTAATCGAAATACCAATACGAATCAAAATCACTTTTCCTTAATCAATCAAGGATGTAACGTAAAAGATGTGTAATGAATTATTATTCTCAGTTGCTTAACATAAAGTATACAGTGTGTCGATCGTATCGACGTATCGATAATTAGGAAACATGGCTAATGATGCGTTCACTGGCTCATGAATGCGTTACAAATGAGTAATATTGTTAACAATACACTTTCGCGAAATATATTCTGAGATTTTTTCGTTTCTGTGTGTTTTTAGTTTCATCAGCATTGTAGTTTAGGAACTATTCGTGAGAAGCCCAAAAGTCTGACAAGCAGTTTTGCCATATACCCAGTAACTGGGTCGTGGATAGGCAGTTGCTCCATGTAAAATACTGGTATTCAGCTGCATCCAGTTATACTGGAAGACGACCCCAAAATAAGTTGGGAAAAGGCAGGCAGATGATGATGATGATAATTCATTATTATTATTAATTATGTTCAGGAATTCATGGTCCGCTGAAGTTTAAAAAAAAACTGCATTGAAACGTGTATATTTTACTATTTGGCTTTTAAGAATGGGGTGCAATACCTATAAAGCACTAGGAAGCGGTGAAGGCGGGCGTTTTGGGGGACTGTCTTATGTAATTTTGACGTTTGTAAAGTGCTGATTCTCAGCCTAACTTGAATAATTGACTTTTGATTTTGATTTTTATGATGACGTCATTTTTGGCGGTTTTTACTCGCCTCCTCCATTTTGGCAGTACCGTATTGTTTTGTTACCGTTTACTTCGTATCTCAAAAGAAAGCGATTTTAACACAAAATGGTTTCTTATCTTTCGAAAATTCCGAAAAAGTCCGCAAACATGAATTTAATGTATATTTGTATGAAAATACAAGCATTAACCGTTTAATATTATGTTTAATGCTACATTAATGTAATTCAGAAAGTTTGTATGGCCTCCGAGAGAAAGTGAGTTCATTGACCTGATTGACATTACACAAAATGATTGAGGTTGTATATAAGTTGAAGATGTTACGTATGTTACAAGATGTGAAACAATATATCAAGTGCATTCTTTAAATATCTTGAGTCATTTTTCATTCTCCGTTTTAAATAAAGCCATATGACAGCGGTTCAAGATGTTATTTTTTTTCTCAGAGAATCTGTCATTCGAATCTGTCAAAATTTGAAATTATAATTTTATTGTTTTTATTTGTGTCTGTAATTGGCAGCATTTCGCTGATGTTTTATTGAAGTGAAAGTCACTTCCCCATAAACAAACATTTGAATACCTAATGAATAGTAGTTACTTTATTGCACATGTTTTGTATAAAATAAGCAGTACTTTTAATATTTACTTGTTTATTTTTATAATAGTACACGTTTTACAATAAAGCAGTAAATATCATTATCATCCGATGCATATTTATTTATTGATCAACATTACAGCAGCTACGTTCATTCCAAGTCGTGATTGCCGGCAAAAATAACAGGTACAAAAAAAAAAACAGATATAAAATAACAGGTATATAATAATGGTTAGTACTAGGTACGTGATCTGATGCTGCGGTTATTTTGCAAGCGTTCGCATCTTACAGTTACGCGCCAGAGACAACCGCATAACTGTTTATTTACTTTTTTGATATTGTTGCGTAAAGAAAGTTGGATAGAGGTGAAGATGGTTTGCTTGGGGCGTATTAAATTGTTTGTTTGATGAATGATAGTGTTGTTTTACTACAAAATTGGTGTGCTAATTTGACGTTCTAAGAAAATTTTGGTTCACTGAATTGGTCTACTTGCGAACTTTCCTTAAAGTTTGTGCCCTTAGCAAAGGTCTACATGATGATGGTCTGATTCAAAGGTATCACTTAGTGTAAAAAGGACCAGCCGGGACCTAAAACTCTTCCTTGCGGTACGTCAGCTTTTATTTGTCAAAGTTCTGTGTTAACGTCTTCTTTCCGATTCTAAACATTCTATTAAGTAATCACCACCCGCTCGCTCAATGATATCCGAAAACTGTTTTGCTGACTGCGTTTTTGGACTATTATAACGCCTCTGTGGTGCCACACTTTCTCAAACGCTTGTGTCACATCTGAGAACACAGAGCATTATCATCACCTAGTAATTTTAATTAATATTAGTAATATTATATCAGTGTTGTTACGGTAAATAAGAAAAGTTGGAGAATTAATCATAAGGTAGTATGCTAAACCACTGGAATGTTAACAATTAACTTTGTTATGCAAACACGACCTAAGATAGCATTGTAAGGAAGCATGTTATAAATTCACTCCCCAAGTCTCTATTAGCCAATAAAATCAAAAGCTATATACTCACGTTTGCGTCCGAGCACGTGTTACATGCATATTTAATTATTAATAACAAAACTTATATAACAAAACGTATGTATAACACATTCAACTCCTACAAAAAGATTTACATAACAGACCATTAGTGACGGGCGTCGAATCACTAGTACACAAACAGTCGAGCCTTGCTCTTGACACTCGGTCACTCGCTACGCATATTAATAGACTAAGTGATTCACAATTCACATCACTTTAGTTCAACCATTTACTTTACGAGTCGAATGCGAGGTATGACTACGAACGAACGCCTTTTGTCTCTAAATCATAATTCAAAAAATAAATTCAAAAATCGAAGACGATGTAGTTTTTCGCGGGTTCTAGTGATGTGATGTGCTGTGATCTGTGATAAATGTCGGGCCGGCGGAGATTAGGCAAGTTGCACATTTATTGATTGTTAATTTAATTTAAATATTCTAGACAATTATATGCTTGTTGTGTCTGATAGATAAAGGAAGCGTCGTCTGTACTATACGTGACATTATGGTGCTATGCCATTTGATTGTTCAATGTTCGTATCGATAGTGTTCATTGTTTTTCCCCAGCAACGAATTGGCCACACTAAAATTAATGTTAGCAATTGCTATCATCCTTCATCAGGTTGACCGTCCTCTGCTTACCCAGTTTGGTTATTGCAATGGTGATGTAGCTTTAGTCTATGTTTTTTTTTTAGTTTCTTAGCATGGATAGTCCAGCTTCCTTTGGGTTGATTTGGTGATGCCAATTTTGTATTTTTTTAATGTTTCCTAAGCCTACCCAAATAAGGCAGTCCTGACAAAAAGCTATACATATGTCCATACTGCATATGTAAATAAGTCCGGACATTTTACTTTCTAATCTTTCTTTTTCCGCACGCCTCACATTTTTATTATTTCATAAAAAAAAATCATAAGTAGGAAAATCCCGACAAATGATAAGGCTGGACAAAGTCCGGACTGGGGGCCAAAAAACCGGACATGTCCGAACAAATCCGTACAGGATGGTAAAATTGGTAACCCAAATGAATAGGTCATGCATTGCAAACCCTCAGTACATAGAGAATGTGGTTATAATAGTCTTTGCCTCAGTATGATTTATGAATCTCAATTAACCATTAAACACACCTTTGTAACCGATGTTAAAGTTTACATTGAAATCTTCGGGCTCAAACCTAATTGGCTCTAGGTACACGAGAATTCCACAGCGCTCACGTAATATCCTAAAAATTAAAACTCGAGCTATTCAAAAATCGAATGGCAAATTCGTATCGATATACAAAAACTAAAATCATTATCCTAAAATGCAGTCGTGTTGTTATTATCCGTTCTAATCATAAAAGCGGTCAGCATTGCCCGTCGGCATTCTTGGGATGCCGAGCGGTATCACGAATCAGTTGCCATTACATATAAGGAACCGGTTCTACATCCTTTGAGGCCGTGTCTTTGTTTGTATGTTTTGTATATGGAATACTTTTGCCGGTTTGTGAAAGCTCGTTGTTTTTTTTCTTGGTATGTTACCTTTGCCTGAAGTCCGGAGGAAAAAAAAACACAACCGACTTCCAAATAAACCACTATAAAGTGAAAAATAACTTTCATTTCGGAAGTTGGTGTTGGTTGTTCCCCATTTTCGTTTTTTGCCTTCCGAAATGAAAATAAAACAAGTGGAAAAAAAAACGTATTATTGAAGCTAGCTCAAAAACTACCCATGCAAAATCAAAATACATAAATTTTATAGATTTTGCCACTGAAGCATACAAAATGCATTTAAAAAAAATCGAAATTGACCCACAATTGGCGTTCTGTCTCGCGGAAAAATAGAATCTTTTGATTTCGTCTCATGAAAAACAATCAAGCATAATATTTGTTTTGGATGCAAAACTAGAAGTGGGCGAACAATTTCAAATAAATATTGAATACATTAATTCCTACTTCCGCTAAAACGTTATTGAAGATCAAGACTTTTGGCACGAAAAACTGACCGAACGAGTTGGCAACATGACCTAGACCGAAAAAGAAGTTTTGGCTAAACTTTCTTACAATAAATTCCGGAAGTGTTAGAAATGGCAGTGGTGACTGTGACTGCGCATGCTCTATCGAAGGATTTCGTATTTCAGGTAAAAGTGAACAGTTGTTTAATCAATCATTCTAATACAATCGTTTCCTAAGACTGTCCTGTCAAAAGTTCGCTATAATATACCTCTCATTAGTCCTACCAATCTTGCTGACTGACAAGTCTTTGCCACGGCGCGTAAACTATTCTTGCACGTAACATTTCGTTTCGACACAAGAGACGAAAAACCCCTAACCCTTCCTTTTGGCTTTGCCGTGGTTGGGTAAAAAGAAGACAGTATTTGTGGGTTTGTGAGTCATTAAACGCACGAATGACATGCTCAAACAGCCAGACTGTGAACAAATAACTATGGGCCATACAAATATTTGTTCCCAAGCAGGAATCAATCCCACGACCTCGAGTACAGGTGGTTTAGCCGGAATCAGCTTTATGTTGATCACGTACGATACAGCCTTCGGTTTTAAGATTAGTGTTGAGGGCACATGATGAGAACAATATTAATAAGAAATGTCGAGAAATATTAAAAGATTCGATTGACGCAATTAAAATGCGGAATGGACCACAAGGTTTGTACACTTAAACCAGATTGTTTTTCATAAGCTGTAACGGCTGTAACCAAAATCTAGGACAAAGCTAACCAAAATTCAAAAAAATCATTAGGCCGTCCCATAGTTTCTGTTATTTAAAGTAGGAGGTTATCTGGGTTCTCTATGTTTTAAATTAAAGATTCCATACAAAAAAGCACTTAACGTCAAAAATTTAAAATCAGTCCAGTTTAAAATTTCGTACAATTGTGCACAACTGAGCAGTATTAAAATTGTTTCATGTTATAAGCCGAAAAGCCGGCTGCAAGATTACTCCATTAAGGTCGCTTAACCAATTCTGGTGACGCACAAACCACGAACAGGATCTTTTCCAAGTGTACGATTTGCTACCAAAATAGGATTCCCGACGAAAATTTTTAAAACAAGTAAAAATCAGACTCGCTGTTATTCATGAATGCAGTTTCTTCAGAAATTTTCATTTTCTTTTGCAATTCGTTCCGGTATTTGACTGATGTTAATGAAAACAAGTTTGTATGCATGTACTTACAGGTTTATGTACCTATGATACATAGGTATCTACTTACTGATGTCAGTTCATAATAATAGTCCCATAGACCGTATTTTGGCCATGGTAGCCAATCTCAAGGGAGACTATCCTTTGGCGTGGGAGATATTATGGTACACAAGTACAATCTGCGCAGACACAGGTACAAACTCTCTCTCTTCACTCTCATAGTCCGATGAGACGGCACGCAATGCGATACAACCGGAGAGAGATCAGGCGCGGCACGGGGGTATCACACCGCCAACTTCCAAACTCCGGGCTGTTACTAAGAAGTTTCTAATGACAAAACCCAACAACACTGCCCGACCTGGGCATCGAACCCAGGACCCAAAGCTCCGCAAACGCGCATGCGACCACGACACCAACGGGGCAGTAAAGACGCCAGCACATCAAGCTACTACAATCTGTCAGATTTCTTTAATAGATTTTCAACTTTATGGCTAAAGCATAAGGTTCAAATTTGATTGGGAAAATCTGACAGTTTCGGGTAGCTTGATGTGCTGGCGTCTGTACATAATTCAAAGTGCACAAAACATTTTTGTTGTGAATAAAATTGACATCTAATTAACGTGGATGCTTGAAGAGTTCCTAGTTGCTAGTGCCTGGTTGCTGGCTAGTTACAACTTAATATTCTTATGCAATAGTAATAATAAATGCTCATTGAACCCGTTGACGGAGCGCTAGACGCGTTGACGTTCTAATGATAAATTATTCAAACCGTGGCGATTTCTCAACGAATTCCTGAACGCAGCTGCAACCGTCATCCTTGATTGGTTGCGGCTAGCGTTCGATTTTCAAACCGTACCGCCTTTTTTGCCATGGCTGTTAGAGAGTTCCATGTACTTTAATTACAGTGGAGCAGTGATGAATGCTATCTATTACCCTCTGCGAAAAAAAAGTACAATTTAACTTTTTACTGAGATTATAGAAATTATTATGCATGACCATGGTGGACCATCGTGACAACACTGACAAATTACGCTATTGCGCTATTGAATCTATTAAAACAAACGGTTGTAATAGAGATAATATTTCAGCCAATATCTATCATGCATACATTGTCAGATGCCATGATTGATATTATTGGTAGCGAGAACAAACTTCCTGACATGGACACAAACGCGGATGTGAACACAACACCGGCTTTGTTCATCGACAATTTGTCAGCGAAATATGGCCATACAATCAACACTGGGCAATTATGCAATTTACCTTTGTAATTTTGTTGAAAGGAATTGAGAATATTGCCTCATTGGCGAATGAAATCGATGAATAATTGCGTTGAAAGACGTTGTTGGATAAAATTATGAAAATAGGGGGAACTATATTATATAGCTAAAGCTATGGGTAGACACATAAGGATGGTAGACGCCTTGTGAATTTGACATTTAACCCGAAAATGATAGCGGTTAATAAAGACTTCAAAAAGACCGATACAGTGACAGAGAGCAGTAGGGAATCATGAAAATATTATGTTCATCAAAGGCTTAGTTGTTAAAAGCGCGACGATAAACACTGCTGTTTGGAAGAATTATTTTCATTTAGCTCAATGTGTTCCTAAATATAATAAATTGCTTCTAGTATATATCTTCTTTATGTAGAATTCTATCTCTATGTAGCCTTTTCCCATCTATTTAGGGGTCGTCGTCCAGTCTAACCGACATACATGGAGCGACTACCTATCTGACCTCCGCAACCCAGTAACGGGAGCATACGATACCCTTTGGTATGACTGGTTGTCGTACTTTCGGGCTTAATCTGACGACCCGTAACGACTGTCAAAGATCCACGAATGGCAGCTGGGACTACCAGCTTAACGTGGTTTCCAAAGCACGGACGCCGGAGGGGTATCGGTATGTAAAAAAGGTCACCCACCCACAGACCAACCGCGGTAAGCGAAGCTTAACCTGATCGATCGACACGAGCCCGATATCTATACATATTTCAAATTAAAATTGTTTTTCGTGTATTTCTGTGTGACCGCGTTGTTCATCTAAAATCACAAGAGATTTTGATGCGGTGTTCAACATAATTTAGAACATTTATCCAGGAAAATTGGTGTGTATAATACATAAATATTAAAGTTACATTTATTTAATAAAGAAATAACAAAGTTTTTTCAAATCGTTAAAACCGTGTGAAGCTGCGACGGGTCGATAGTAAAATGATAAAATAAGAGCAGTTGAAATATCTAGTTACAAACTTACAGACATCTCATAAGATAGATAATTTATTACTAAGAAATAGTGGCCAAAGAAGCTCGTTAACACTCCGAATGCTATTAAGTAACCTGTAGTGGCATGGCGAGTCGTATGGGAACGTATGAAGCCAAGACTCACAGCTTCTTAAATACGGCCAGTTATATTACAAGTGGTTTGGCATTAAGTCCGCCTCTGTATATTTATGTGTATAAATAAATAACCGTTGATTTATTGGCTGTTTAATTATTACTTTGGGAACAGACTCAGTTTTATAAGAAATGCACTACGTAATAATGTAAACTAAAGTAGCCTGTGTTGTCCCACTGCAATGCAAACGCTACGCCTTTTCTCTTTTGCGAATGCCGGCCAGTCGTCTCGGTAGGAGTCAAGCTCGTCCCGCCATCTCCGTCTCGGCCTGCCGCGATGGCGACGTGCGTTTAACGGGACCCAATCGGTGGTTCTCTTAGCCCAATTGTCATCTGACATGCGGCAGACAAGTCCGGCCCAGTCCCACTTAAGTTTAGCGGCTCGTAATAATGTACGAGGGGTATACAACGTGTAACGTTAAATGCGCAAAACCTGAAAATAGTTTGATCAGAATAACGAGCAGAATTAATTGAACCACTTTTTAATATAGGTCACATTTTTCAACAATTCTTCATTAAAAACGTTGCCGTGTCTATTTATTAATAGGTCAAGCAAGCCAATGTCAGCGCGGCGCAGCGGCCCGGTGACGACTCCTCCCTCGATAAAGCGTCGTCGCAGACGCAAGAAACGATCAGAATGGCCAGTAAAACTAAAACACATAAAACCTTTACAATTTTTTTAATGACTTATTTCCTCTCTGAAATAGGTCAATTGAATTAAAAATCAGTTGGGGTGTCTGAGGTTTTGCGCATTTAACGTTACACGTAGTATATTTGTCAATATTATATATAGGCAGAAGCTACAGAACGCCACCTGTTAAGATCTCAAATACTCCTCTAGCTTCGTTTATGTTCATTCATCTGGTAGTACACGCACGCCCCAGTTACGAGTACTACGCACCTGATCTTTCTGAAGAACACCATCATTAAAGTCACTATTATGTCCCTTCTACGGCGTCAGTACCAATATTGTAATATGAAATAGTTAACTATACTTCGTGACTACATCTTCAACGGAAAAACTTAGGACGGTTTTTCGAATAATAATAATAATAATATTCCACAACTTTCACACAACGCCATCTAGTCCCAAACTAAGCAGAGCTTGTGCTATGGGTACTAGGCAACTGATAAACATACATATATATCTCTAAATACATACATATTAAATTACACCCAGACACAGAACAAATGATCGTGCTCATCACACAAACATTTGTCCTGGGTGGGAATCGAACCCACGACCTTGCGCATAGCAGTCAGGGCCACTGACCACTAGACTAACTGGCCTGTGTGTGTAATAATCTACCTATAAGATGGTGACCATAGAAATATAAAAAAACAGTGACTAATCTTCTCATATACAGTGACCAATATTTACTGATAGAGAGATAGAGATAGTCTACTGGAGATATAAACATGTCAATTCAATCATCATCATTTGTCATGTCATGTCAATAAATTATTCTACACAACGTAGGTACCTACGTTGCGTAGAATAATTGAGCTTTGGAAATAGAAGATGCAATGTAGGATACTGTTAATTCCAGCAAAATATAGGTTAGACAGTTAAAACCAAAAAATACATAATACATTAGCGACTCGCTCCTAAACATTGAAGTACGGCACCGACGCAATCGTTGAATGTTTCACACAATGAACTAAACTATTCGTTGAAATACTTACGCAATGTTCTGAGAACTCAAAAGTTCCTTATTTGATTGTAACGCGAGCTTCATACAACATTTATGATTAGAACTATTATTGAAATATTGCGAGACTGTGAGGTTATCTTGGGGTCGAATCGAGCACGCAACTTCGCATTTCCTAGTGGTGCAACCGTAGGTGGTGAGGTGTAACATGCTCTATGCTTGGGGGTCTGCACGCACGTAGGGTGGGGTAACAGAAATTGGGATTAGGTATAATCAATTCTCGATTACAGTTGCACTTGCAATGCATCTCATTCAGCAAATTAATCTCAATTCCTGAGCAATTTAGATTTCTCATTCAAATCCATAATGCATTCCATTTCAAATGAAATGTCAGTTTGACAGCTCAACCCTAATTGCGCGCGGGTATTGAATGAAGTAAAGCGAGCAAAAAAAAAAACAATGTAATGCTAATTTTCGACCAGTACTTCTTAAATCATGTCCTAATTATTTCAAGAACGAGTTTCTAACTACTTCCCTGAAATCGATACAAACTAGCATTTCGTATGTGAAAATATTATTCGCAATGATGGCGATCAATTGCACTGCGAATAAAAATTACATCAATTAAATTGCATCAACGTGAGATTTTCAATTTTGTACAATCTCTCATTTTCTGATTAACGTGTAATAAATTGTTTACTGCAAATTGTTGCAATATTCGTGAAATCGTGACATCAATAGAGTAGATCACCTACTATGCAGCTAATTCAGCAAGAACTTACCTACTACCTATTTCTATGTCCGCATTTTCAATGTCAGAACTCATAGTTATAATTTATAATATCATCTGTTTTCTCAGCGACAATAAGATAAGTAAAGTATTTTTTAGCCTATGTTTTTTTAGTCTTTATTTGCCTTTATTTCAAATCTTGTTCGACCCACAAGAGAAATGAAAAATACAAAATACTTAACCTTCCTAATATTTAGAACTACTATTTCTAAAAGCCAATGTGTACATTACATTGGCTTTTAGAAATAGTAGTTCAACATTTTAGTGGCACAACCGGCATTAATCAAAACAATTCGCCTCGTGAAACTACTGACAATTAAAATTGACGTGTTTCTTGAGCCCGCGCAAACGATTGACTTACTGATCGATTCAAGGTGAATACAATTCGACTGGATTCACATGATGGTCGTTGAAAATGATTGTCGACTCGTCGACAATATTTGTTTCAAACATTTGTATTTAAAACAATTCAACGCACGCTCTGGTATGCCTAATCGTCTGATAAAATCCTATAATTCATTTTCACACCGTATACAGAAAGTGGGTGGTCATTTCATGGACGAGACCACACATCACCACCCAGTTTTGCACAATACATAATTAAATACACTCATTTTTTTCTCACAAAAAAAAATATCCTACTTTCCTCGTCGATTGCTTAGTTAATGATCATAAACTTCATAACACACTAGTGGGATCAAAAAATCTCGAACTAGGCTAACCCTGCGAATGCAGCCGGTTGCTGCAGCTAAAAACCCGTAACCTTTTGCTTTTGCGCTCGTTCGCGCTTTGTCGGGGACTCGGGTTCGACGCGATTACCGTAAATAGTAAGGCCTCATTTACGGAGACGCGGGGCGTCTCGCGTCGCGTGTGGCGTGGCGTCTCGCGGCGCGTCGGACGTTTTTTCTGTTTACGGTGGGGCGGCGCGTGAAGCGGCACGCATCATCGCACGCGTAAACACAAACTTATAGCAATATACGACCATGTTCATAGAGAAGCGAGACGGGAAGCGTGGCGGTGCCCGCCGCGGCGCCCGCGGCGAATCCTCTAGCGTGTAGCGAAGCACGCGGCGGGCATCGCGGCGGCGCACGCTCGCCTCGATCAAATCGACTAGATTTATGTTGGCGAGAGATGGGAGCGCACGTGTCGCAACTTGCAGCATGAATGACGAAAAATCGAGAATTGCCGCTGCGTGCGCCGCCGCGATAAACGCCGCGTGGGACGCGTCGGTGCCATCCGCGGGCTCGGCCGCAAAAAACGCCCTAATTCAAACAAACGCGTCTAAAATCGCTTCTCCGTAAACGCACTCATACAACGCCATATATTTGAATTCAGTGCGGGCCGCGCCGCTCAACGCAACGCGCGACGCCCCGCGTCTCCGTAAATGAGGCCTAAGACCTCTTCCAACCGTGACGCTATAGCGGACGGTCGCTTAGACCGGTAAAAAGTCTAAGAACGCATTTTTTTTATGGCATCTCGCTGATCAACCTAGGAAGTTGTCAGTTGCTTAACTGGGCTATCCTGTGGATGCCTTAATATTATAAATTAAGACCAGCGCAGGGCATAAGCGACTACTCTATAAGGGTACCCCTCTGTGTACCTTTAGCGAGTTAGGTTTAGGGCGTCGCCTGGGGGACGGCAGCAAGGGACGGGGCAGGCTGGATGCTGGATCGGATGATTTTCAGAACGCACGCGCTTAGACCAAGTTGTATCATTCTATGTAGATTGTTCCAGTCATATGTAGTGAACGATAGAATGAACGCTTAATAACCATCAATTTATTCAATCACTCACGTTAACACGCGTGTCAATTCAATGCTAAACTTCAAATACGCGCTGATTTCGAAGGGTTTTTGTTTTGATTTAAAAGGCTTTTTTATGTTCCTTATGAGCCAACACACAGCCGACACAGCCGACACATACTATATTTGAATTAAGAATTTCAGATATTTTCAAGTTATGGAACAACAAATTCAATGTCCTACTTAACAAAGTTCAAATTCCATTGCAGACAAAAACACGACGATAAATAGTCACTACTCTACAATGGTTAGAATACATTTCAGTACAGTAGATAACTGATTAACACATTGAACGCCGTGGTGGTCACCGGTGACCACCACGGCGTTAGTGCATTAGTGTTTGAAGGTAGGGCATTGCCCCACAATGCAGGCTACGGCCCTGCATTATTAAGAGTTTTTCGCTTAAATTATATGAGCCTGGGGGCTCAAACATGGAAATCTCAAAACAAAAGTTAAAAATACCGTTCTTGCACAAATGACTACAGTCATTATATTAGGTATTCCCGTTACAGCTGCGTTCAGTAACCGCCTCCTTGCTACAACACAATTATCTTTGGTCATTGTTCGGTTTCGATTTTCAAATTGACCAACTGCCATTGGTGATTGATCTGTTCTTACAGTTATGTAAACAGTCATTGTTTTAACACTGGCAGCGTTGAGAGGGTTATGTCATGAAATGTGCCACCTGTTCAAAATTTTGGTTGTTTTTTTTTAGCCTTTGCTAATCTTGTAGGTCGTTGATGTTAAAATTAAAAGTAATAAGTAAAATGAATACTCACTAGATTTTATGAACATAAAAACCAATTTTGTAGTACTTATACAGGGTGAAATTGAAAACATGCGACAAATCGAAATGGGAGATTGTACTCATCATTGTGAACAACTTTTACTATGAGATAAAACCTGAAATCGCAAAAAAAAAAAAAATCAGCTGTTGCTGTTGGTGTTGTGAACATTTATGTTCGCATAACTCGTCAAAATGTAGGGAACAGCTGATTTTTTTTCGCAATTTCAGGTTTGGTCCCATGGTAAAAGTTGTTCATAATGATGAGTACAATCTCCCATTTCGATTTGTCGCATGTTTTCAATTTCACCCTGTATACACAACATTACTGTTAGTACAGACGCCAGCACAGACTGTAGTAGCTTGATGTGCTGTCGATTGTACAGACGCCAGCACATCAAGTTACCCGAAACTGTCAGATTTTCCCAATCAACTTTGAACCTTATGCTTTAGCGCTAAAGTTGAAAATCTATCAAAGAAATTTGACATCTTGTAGTAGCTTGATGTGCTGGCGTCTGTACATCCGTAATTATTGTTAGTTACAAAGGTCTTAAAACAATGTTAGTATTACACTACATGCTAAGGTTTACATAAAAAAAAGTACCTTGGTTGGTTGATTTAAAATAGTGTATGTTACTTAACGTTAGACAGATGATAATGACGAAGAGGCAGAAATATAGAAAGACTGCCACAAAAGCACAGAACATCTAATAGTACCTACCACACAAGGAATAAGGCCTGTCATCAAGATGAGAAAACCCTTTTTATACATCTCATAGACAAAATGTACAAAAACTAGTAATTAAATGGAATATAATTTATCTTTCACAAAATACCCTTTCCTTTCTGATTTCTGAATTCAAATTAATATACATCAAAGAAAGAACCTCCTTAATTAAATTCCTTTCTCATTTATACATTCCTCAATTTCAACGATGACTAAGATCTTCTTAAAATAAAACTATTCGAGGAATGCACCCGAATGCTCGGAATGTTCACAACAAAAGGTGCTTTCGATCGTGTTTTGAAACAGGAAAGCTATAAAAAACTCTCTCACCAGACTTAATAAACTTAAACGTCTCTATAATATGTAGGTTATGGGATATTTCGTAATAGTTTTCTTGGCAGATGAGGTTGATAAGATGGTTTTTCGGAGTTCCGCCTTTGTTTTAGTAGATAATAAAACATTATTACACACTCAACTAGGGTTTCCAATATTTTTATATTCGCATTAGCTGTGAATACCCTCTTCGCTGGGTCATTTTTAATTGTATAGTTATTTGTTAATGTTAATAATCTATCACTACTTACTTCATAATTTTTTCATATATACTAATCATTTTTATTAATGATAATCACATATTTTTAGAAATCACATGTTTCAACCACCCTTATAGGTATCAACTTGCAACCACCATAGTGCACGATGGGAGCCTTGTACCTATTGCGACATACAAACACTATGCGTCTGCGACGTGCAGTTTTAGCTGCAAAGTGAAATATAGGCACACACCTCTATTTTATATATAAGGTCCCATTAAAATAGGTGGACAAAATTTTAGAAATCATTCAGACCACCAAAATAAGGACAATGGTAAAACAATATATGTATAAGAAAAACGCATTACGTACTTACAAGACAAATAATTAGCTAACGAAATTACACTAATGTACCGGCAATTTATTATTTTAGGGTCAAAATAAAATCACTTTAATCTGTGTTTTTTTTTTTTGCTTGGATATTTTTGGTTAGACCTACTGAGCGCTGTGTTAAAATTTGTCCATCTATTTTAATGAGACCCTGTATACAACGTGTAACGTTAAATGCGCAAAACCTGAAAATAGTTTGATCAGAATAACAAGCAGAATTAATTGAACCACTTTTTAATATAGGTCACATTTTTCAAAAAATCTTCATTAAAAACGTTGCGGTGTCTATTTATTAATAGCTCAAGCAACCCAATGTCAGCGCGGCAGCGGCCCGGTGACGACTTCTCCCACGATAAAGCGTCGTCGCAGACGCAAGAAACGATCAGAATGGCCAGTAAAACTAAAACAGCACATAAAACCTTTACAATTTTTTAATGACTTATTTTCTCTTTGAAATAGGTCAATTGAATTAAAAATCAGTTGAGGTGTCTGAGGTTTTGCGCATTTAACGTTACACGTTGTATAATGTAGATATAGATATAATATTTTTGAAACATTGCCTTTAAGAATATAGTACTCGTAGATCGCGAGTGTAGTTACGTCTTCTAAAGAATGATCAATTCGCTGATCATCAAACAAATCTACTGCAAGCTGTTGTTATTTTTTGATCGACATTCTGAATGACCACACTATCGCGTTGTGTACCTCATGAAACCTGGGATGATGAATATAATTATGGGAGCAAATATATAATAAAAATTATAGACTTGCCCCTATACCCATGACTGGCGAAATTTGGGTGCACTATAGGTACAACCCTGCATAACTCTTCGGAAATTACAGACGTGATGTTATGTGTACCTATGTAAAATAAAATAAATAAAAATTACATATACTCCATCTTCCTCTATTCTAAAATTAAATCTATCTCTACAGAACCCAGCATCACTGGCTGGTAAAAAGACTACAGCCATAATTTCCTATGTAACAGATCTACCGTATGGTTTTAAATTAAGATCGTGTTGATGTTGGAAGCAGCCATTTTGTCAGAGATAGTTATCTTTTGCACCGACTTTATATTAAACGAGTCTATTTCAGACATTTTAATGAATATGTAGATACAAAAGCTCGGTAGGTAACATGGAACTAATTTTGTAAATACATATTTATTAAATGCTAACATTTAACAGATCTTATCAAAGGAAAATTGCTCATTTTTTTGCGTGTCATGCTGGAAATTAAATTACTACGGTTTTATGAAATTAATGTTTGAGCATGTTTAGGTACGTGTGTATGAACTTTATCGATGCTATGATTCTTCAAATGGCAGCTTGCTTTTCGTTATCAAAAAAAAAATTCATTTCAAATATAAATCAGTCTGAGATCATTTTGCAATTAATTAAGCCATAATATATAATATCATAATATGATGTGACGTTACTTTACAATATTTCCAAATAGGGGGAATAACACTAGGTATCGTAATTATATCTATGCTCACAGATATATAGACAATGTAAAAAGTTAAATAACAGCAAAATAATCTGTAAACGTTGTTTCTATAGACAAATGAATCATGTATGAGCTTGCGGTAAATGTGGATACGACAACAAATGAAATCACTGGCATTACTAATGCATAATAAGAGTATTTTGGAACTATCGAAATTAAAAAACTGATTTTTTCAAACAAACTAATTAGCAGTGGTAGGTCGATTACTGGTTTTGCCAATATTTGATTAGGTGTACTGACTAATCTATTGGATATATTTGGTTGAATTTTTGTATGCAGACTGGGAACGTCATTAGATACATTACGTCGTTTAGTAATAATAATAATAATAATAATAAAACCATTTAATATTGCCGTCTCCACCTTGTATATGCCTATCTCTTATATTTCATATAGGATTCGTCGAAAGTTATTAAATCTGCTATAGACAGTTTTTAACATGAAACACCTCCGGTAATAAAGTGACAAAGATCTCATAGGCCTGCACTTGTAGCGGATGTCCTTATAAGTTTTATATTAGAATATAATATTTAATATGTCATAACATAATAAAGCTCGTCTACCGTCCATTTCTATTCCTGTTTAGGAAGTAGATAGCTATATTAATCCTTGGTCTCGTGCCAATTTCATCCTCCGTTTCCTCTTAGGCACAGTTATATTATAATAAAGCAGCCACTAGCATATTTATATTTCCTTTGTTACATATTGATATTGTGGGTCAAAAGGGCAGCTGTTTATTTGTGACTTAGCTAGAACTCTTACTCTACTAATGATGAGTTTGGTTTTACTAATAGCATTGTGGTGGCATATACATCGCCACATGCGAACTACGCGTTATACTGTACTGAGGTCATGCTAAAATCCTGCATCGCTCAAGAAGAGTTTACCGCGAAAATAGCATATTATGCAACGTCCCGACATCAATCGTCGGGCAGTTGCCCACCAGACACGACACCCGTCTGGTCGGAGGATGCTTTTCTATGTAAGACATAACTCTATAACATCTTCGCGCGAATACGCTGGTTGCGGCCAGAATCAGAAGCTTGGAAGCCGACCCCAACATAGTTGGGAAAAGGCTAGGCAGATGGATGGACTTATAACATAACATCACGCCGTTTTCCCGAAGGGTAAGGCAGAAGTGTACCTCTAGTACACCCACACATCTCCAGTTATGTTTAAGTCCTGTGTAATGGGGATGAGCCCTGATGAACATAGGCTACTTTTTACTGCGGGAAAATGCTTCATTCCTACGGGAAAACGGGTAATAGGATTTAAATGGCGGGAATTCCGAATTCTACGCCAACGAAGTTGCGGGCGGCAGGCTAATTGCGTAACACACGATCAGTAGCAATGGGTTTCATTTTGACAGTACAACAACATTCATTGCGTTATTTACGTTGTTGAGCAGACACATTTCTCGAACACAAGGAGCAATGGATTAGCAATATGCTTCAAAATGATTCAAATTGAGAGTAATAGTGTGTTACGCAATTACCGTGCTGATGCTAGTTTATAATATTTTTCATAATTTTCACCGACAAAAATAAGCTATGCAGCAACCAGCACGTAACACGCGGACATCCGACCGATTGATCCATATCCACGGTTAACGGTTAACGTTCTACCGGGCACCCATTAGTATGTTGTAATAAATAACATTACTTACTCCTTTCGCGTAGGATCAGTGTTGAACAATATATTCTGCTTTACTTATGTAATGTGTGGTTGTTTTATCGTATCTGCGTCAGAACTGTTCGTAAACTAACAGGAGATAGATGTTTCTTGCTGGGGAATTAGTGGCGCCACATCTTCTTCCCAGCTAAACCACTAGGAAGTGGTGAAGAGCGGGTGTTTTGGGGTACTGTCTTATGTCAGTTTGACGTTCAAAAAGTTCTGATTCTCAGCCTAATTTGAATAAATGACATTTCATTGTTTAATAGCAAGAAAGATCCGAGTTTGAACGATAAATTTTAGTCATGATAAAGATAAGTTAAGATACCTAAGTTTCATTATTTTGTATATGCCTAACAAATAACTATACTTAATAATTTTATATGGTAAGGTTACCAAGATTTATGTTTGAGGGAAGAATACATTTTATATTACATAATCAGCATATAATGTTCCCACTGCTGGGACACAGGCCTTCTCTCTTCGAGAGAGAGTGGACTGTACCTAATCCACCACGCGGACCCAGTGCGGTTTGGAAGATGTCACGTCTTCGAATTTTAGTTCTAGGACAAGTCAGTTTCCTCATGATGTTTCCCTCCGCCGTTTTGAGAGCTGATGAAATAATTGATGATAATAATTTGCAGGCCTGTTGGTCTAGTGGTCAGTGGCCCTGACTACTATACGCAAGGTCGTGGGTTCGAGTCCCACCCAAGACAAATGTTTGTGTGATGAGCACGATCATTTTGTTCTTTGTCCGGGTGTAATTTATCTATAATATGTATGTCTTTAGAATTATATATGTATGTTTATCAATTATCTAGTACTCATAGCACAAGCTCTGCTTAGTTTGGGACTAGATGGCGTTGTGGAATATTATTATTATTATTAATGTACACAAAGTAATGCGTCTGTCTTATTGATTTGTTCTAAAAAAAACTTTACAATACATTTTCATACAAAAACATATGGTTACTGTACTAAACGTGTGTTGGCACAAGTTTAATTGATTCAGTACCTTGTTGGCATCACCGAGGCTTTTGTTTTGTAGTCATAATGAAAAACTAAAAACAATACACCCGTTGGAGTACATTACTACTACTCACTGTGTAGTACTTAGTTACTCTGTCGTCTGCAGCGCGCACGTTCACTACCCGTGAAAAAATGATTTTGAATGAGTGTAATTTCGGCTCATTTCGGCGTGTTTGGAGTGCGTCGGTGAATTTTCGGCCTATGTGCGGCGTGTATCGGCGTGTTTTCGGCCTGTTTTCGGCGTGTCGGCGTGTTTCGGCGTGTTTTCGGTGTTTTGTTCACTACGTCGGCCTGTTTTAGGCGTATTTTCGGCCCGTAATTTTTACCAGGGTATTTGTTCTCAAATCTGTGCCTAAAACATGTAGCAATCAGACCACAGAATAGACAATAGTAGACGATGACTATTGGCTATGTGTGTCAGATCAGTCTACAGACTTATAATCAGCATCCAACTTCGAGTCTCTCTGTCCTGACGGTCTTCAATGGTTGAGCTTAATGGGTAAAAAAAACTGACGCAGATACTTCGGTCATCAGTAAGGGAGGTTGACAACCAGGGTCGCGGGTTGTTCGGAAGAGTTACCGTGACCCTTGGCACAGGCAACTGAAGGAACACGTGTGGGTTTTAGTCAGTGAAAGTCAGACAGTTTCCCAAAAAAAAAAGGGGGGGGGAGGTTGACAACCTTATAATTACTTTGGAAAATAAAAAAGTTCATTACGTCTAGTGGAACTTTGAACCTAATGCTTTAGCGATAAACTTGAAAATCTATTAAAGAAATTTGACAGATTGTAGTAGCTTGATGTGCTGGCGTCTGTACATGATCATTGTTTCAAATGCCTGAGCAGGCTTTTGTGACCTTTAATTGGCTCTTATTAGCTTCTATTTTCCCTTGTAGGTCGTTTTATCAGGCCGACTGTTATAAACAATATTCAATCAAGTTATAATCATACACCGCGTTAGTAATTCGCACTGCATTGTACATTGTTCATCAAAAACAATAAAGTGACCTATTACTTATACAATTATGTGGGTCATTGTACAGACGCCAGCACATCAAGCTACCCGAAAGTGTCAGATTTTCCCAATCAACTTTGAACCTTATGCTTTAGCAATAAAGTTGAAAATCGATTAAAGAAATCTGACAGATTGTAGTAGCTTGATGTGCTGGCGTCTGTACAAAAGAGGTGGGATATCTAGAGGCCGTTGATAAATTGTATGAAACGGTGTAAATACTGTTTACTAGCTGTTGCCGTTGGCTTCTTTTGCAAATAAATTTTATCCCGGACTCAAAGCTTGGGTTCAAAACACCTTTCTTAGGGCACTTTACATCCTCTATGAAACTATATCTTCCACGTTTCTATCTTCAGTGAAAGAGGCGTTAAAAATCAAACCGGTTAAGAGCGAGTCGGACTAACGCACCGAGGTTCCGTACCATTATACAACGTGTAACGGAAAGGGGGTATCAACCCTGAAGGAGGTGAATGTGCTCATGAAACTCAACAACTTTCCCCAAAGAACACAGGTCGAAATATGAAAAAAAAATTTGGCCCTCCCATAGTAAATCAATCAGCTGGTAGTCAGTTTTGTAAGGGAGGGCCAAATTTTTTTTTAAATGTTGTTAAGGGAAATTGTATACAACGTGTCCCAGAAATCAACGTCAAGCCGAAAACGGGCAATAGGCCAAGTCGTGACAGCTATTAGAAAAATATAAAAAAAAATCTTGGTCATGTACTTTTCGAATTATAAGCATTCAAAAATAAATCTCAAAAAGTGACACCCTGTGATGGTTTTTCAAGTCCTGTGACTACATTATTAACATTTCGGTAGTTTTTTTCTCTGTGATGTAACCATGAATAACCCTTCTGTAAATTACAGTTAAAAGTAAAACGTAACTGCCTCAGTTCTAAATTAAATGTTAGATTTTTGCCCAATATTGAATTCAAAATAATGACATCACCCAACTTTAACCGACTGTACTGAAAAAAAAATCTACTACACTATTTTGGCAAGTAACTTTAAAAGATGGCGCGTTTAGTCAGGATTCCAAAATGGTATAACACATACTAATTGCTACTTCTTAATTGAGAAAAAACATTTTTTTTTTATGAAGCCGTATTTCATAAAAGTTCGATTGAGACGAAGAGTGACGTTATTTTGACTAGTGTGAGCGAGAAAGATTCATTTTAGCTAATGTGAGGTGACGCTACTTTGACAAGTGGGAGCGAGATAGATAGTGACGCTACTTTTATCTAACTAAGAGGGAGACGGATTGACACATCATTTCATATGTGTGAGTGAAACAGATAGAGACGCTACTCTGGCTAAACAGGGATGCGTCGGCAAATTGTGCAATACTGCAGTACGTTACGCTCTTTCGTTGACTGCACATCTTTTTGTATTCGTATTGACTTCGTACTTACAACTGTGGCTTTGTTTATTGGACTTGATTTGCATTGTAATTTGGATTTATCTGCACCGTTTCTGACAACCCCGGACTTGTTTTAATCGCAACCCCGTGTTTGTGTAGTGTTTTATCATGCCATCTCGATACACCGCACAGGAATACGCCAACATGCATCTCATTTATGGAGAATGCTTATGCAACGCCAATGCCGCAGCAAGAGTGTATCGTGAGAGATACCCGAATGCTGAGCGTCATCCCGATCATCGAGTATTTATTAATGTGCATCGGTCATTATCAGAGGGTCGATTTCCTAGCCAAATGGTTAGCGAGGGAAGACCCGTTATGCCCTACGAAGCCGAAGTCTTGCAAGCAGTTGAAGAAGACAGAAGTATCTCAGTACGTGGAATTGAACAGAGCATAGGAGTCCCCAAAAGTACTGCACATCGTATTTTAAAAAAGAACGAGTTTCACCCATACCATGTACGACGAGTACAAAGTCTGCTACCCCGAGACTACCCAGAGAGAGTATGATTTTGTCGAACGATGTTGCAGAGGCACCGAGAGGACCCGCGATTCTTTGAAAAAATTCTATGGTCCGATGAATCAACATTTAAAAAGGACGGTTACATGAACCTCCACAATTTGCACGAATGGCACGTGGAAAATCCAAATTTGATGCGGGAAGATAGATCTCAGTACCAGTTTAAAGTAAATATGTGGACGGGAATTTTGAATGGTAAAGTTATTGGTCCAATCGAGCTGCCGGAGAATTTAAATGCCCAGGGTTATTTGAACTTCTTACAGAACCAATTACCAGAATTATTGGAAGAAGTGCCACTGAACATTTACGGCAGCATGTGGTATCAACAAGATGGCTGCCCAGCGCATTATGCTCTCACTGTACGAGAGTTTCTCAATCGAGAATACCCCGATAGGTGGATTGGGCGGGGTGGTACAATTTCGTGGCCTGCCCGTTCACCCGATTTAAACCCCATAGATTTTTTTTACTGGGGTACGATAAAGGATAAAGTGTACTCTAAACCAATTCAAGATTTAGACGAGCTGCGCCAAAGAATTGCAGAAGCCGCTGAATACATCAACTCAAGAAGATACGCCCGTCTTATTACGCGATCATTTTTAAAGAGATGTAGAACTTGCATTGCAGCTGAAGGAAAACAGTTTGAACATTTGTTATAAAACTTCGTAAATCTGATTTAATAAAAATTATAATAAAAGAAATCCAACGACTGAATTTTATTTCAAATGCACCTAAAACCAACAATGTACTTTTTTTCCTCAATTAAGAAGTAGCAATTAGTATGTGTTATACCATTTTGGAATCCTGACTAAACGCGCCATCTTTTAAAGTTACTTGCCAAAATAGTGTAGTAGATTTTTTTTTCAGTACAGTCGGTTAAAGTTGGGTGATGTCATTATTTTGAATTCAATATTGGGCAAAAATCTAACATTTAATTTAAAACTGAGGCAGTTACGTTTTAACTTTTAACTGTAATTTACAGAAGGGTTATTCATGGTTAGATCACAGAGAAAAAAACTACCGAAATGTTAATAATGTAGTCACAGGACTTGAAAAATCATCACAGGGTGTCACTTTTTGAGATTTATTTTTGAATGCTTATAATTCGAAAAGTACATGACCAAGATTTTTTTTAATATTTTTCTAATAGCTGTCACGACTTGGCCTATTGCCCGTTTTCGGCTTGACGTTGATTTCTGGGACACGTTGTATATATGTATATAATTTTAATTTTTTTTTTTCTGAAAAAGTGTGCTGTTTAGAGACATCGTTTTACTTTTCCTGTAATCTTTACATATACTTCTATCACAAAGAATAATTTCAGATTTTTCTCTATACAAACTTCGGAGATAAGGGGGGAACGGTATTTTTTTTACGTTTTTCATCAAAAGTCGAAAACTATGCGGCCTAAAAAAATGTTTGAAAATGTGCAAACAGCACTCTTTCGTATGATATCCCACATGCCCTAGTAGCCCCACTTCAATTTTTTAAGACCCCTTTTCAGTTCCTGTTGCAAAAAATAAATATATTTTTATTTCTTTCTTATTTACAATATAGTTTATTTATTTATTTATTTATTTATTCATGGAAGACTTACAGCTAAAAAAAACTTAATTACAACGAAACTATAGTAGCAGGAAGCCAATTACAAGTTGGGCAAACGTCATCTAAAACTATTCCAAATTTCAAGTTGATAGCATTAGTAGTTCTTGAGATATCCAGCTGTGACAGATGGACAGACAGACAGACGGAGTCGCACCATAAGGGTTCCTTTTTACAGAAAGACAGCCGCCACACAACCATCGATGCAACTCTCTTTGCTAGCATGACTGTCAGCAGCCAGTGGCACTTTTAATTATTAAATTTATTTAATAAGGCTTACCAACTAAACACATACACAGCATTAACCCAGAGTCGTTGAGATAATATTGATCTCGCATGTATTTAAATTATAGGAAAGCACGTGCCGTGCTTTCCTATAATTTATCCTATCCTATCATATCCTATCGATTTGCGTATCCGACCTCTTCGGTGATTCCTATAACTTCGTAACAAAACGAGGTGGCGCCACTTTGCTGCGCCGTCTTATACATATGTATGTCGAATTGTAAAAGCAGCGTGAAAAGAAAGAAAGTGATATTTGCTCACAGAGTAGAGTGTTTATGAATTTTGTTTGATCTCACTAAAGATTTAAAAGACGTGAAAACTTTACTGGCTATAAAAAATACTCACGATGAATTAAGCACAAAATTCATCAAGCATGATGGATAAATGACGATGATGAACATGAGTTTGTCAAAAAACTTCGCACTGAGTGACCAAACATAATTGCTGGCATACATTACAACTGCAAAGTGTTTCTATTTCAATAACGTGGCGTTAAATTAACTATTTTCACATCACATCTCCTTAGAACGTTCATTTACTGTGAAATTATTTGACATCGTAATCCATTTTTCGTCAGTGTTAACGACTATGAAATGCTTTTTAAACGACCATGTGAAAATGACTCATGTGTTTGTACAAACTGTCTATTTCTTCTAAGTAATCTTAATTAAGTTATTCTAAATGCAACCGACTTATTTTTGTTCAAATGTGATCTTTCTTATTTTTGTTCTTTCGTTGGTTTTGCTACTTTTATACATCATCTTAATTGACTCAAAATTAGGCATTCGATTTATATCGTTTTAGCATTTCATAATTATAATAGCTAAGGAATGTTCCTTCTGTTCCGGTTTTTACGAAATATTAGCTAATGCCCGTGACGTCGTCATCCGCTTCAAATGTACCTCCGTGTACCTCACTAATTAAGATTTAAAAACTGAAGTATCAAACGACTGTTGTCACTGACTGTACATAAAGTAGACTTATCTTTCCGTTAAAAAAGCGACAGTAGACACTTACAAACATTGTTATATCTTATTATCGTAGGTACCTAATAGGTAAACTACATATCGAAAAATCACGTCATTTCCGCTGTAACACAATTGGAAATCTTGTCTCTCTGTAGTTGAAAGTTTGTTTGAACATGTATCAGTTATCACACCACCGTAACTACCATTTTGACATGCTTAAATGTGTGGTATTTAGTATTTATTAGTATAATGTAATCCGTCACACGTGGAGTGGTGCTCAGTGAACTAATTAGTGTGACCAACCACCGCGACACTGGCTTACATTCTTATTAACCCTGATTACGACGCCATTTGTGCAATTATTGACGTTGTGGGTGTGGTATGGGCTTTTCTTTACAGCTTAAGGCGCAGGTATACGACTTCTAATGATTTTAAATTCAACATCACGTCTAACCTACCAGAATTATTTATTTGAAAAAAAAATATGTTATACTAGACAATTTTCTTCGTAATTTGATATGTGAATGTTTGAAAATATATTTATTAACATAGAGTAATTAATTCGTAAAGTAATGTCTAACGCGGACAAAAAAACGATAATCACGCAAACACTATCGGGTGTATTTTCATAAAACTTTCATCATCTAAAAGACAATTTGATTTCCCAAATTTTAGTGTACGGTTTTTATTTGTTTTTTGCTTGATAAATCAACGTGGATTCTTTTTTGGAATAAACTTGTGCGCGTTGAAGCTGGGACCCTTGCGGGCGACGGGCGGCAGTGCCCGCTCAAGGTCGCTGGCATTTAATGTCGTCTTAATTAGTGGGTACATACCTGCAGCTTAGAAAACTTTGTCTTCAAAGGTTATTAGAATGGAATACCAGCCGGTCGATTCTGTAAAAATCTCACCGTGAAATCATAAGTGAAGTGAGCACTTAATAGTGTTAGGGGAAGTCAGCTCAAAGCGGCCATAGGAGGCAAAGCGGCCACGCTTCATTTTTCGGGTATTTGAAATGATAGCGTAACTTTGCCATTCTGTACGCATAACCAAACCTCCCGCCCCGCGCCAGTGAGTCATTCATTAGCGGTGAGAACTAATGCGTGGCTCTAGTGACGACAAATGTTTTTTTGTGTGTTTTGTTAAAATAAGACAAGGTAAGTTCAACCTGTTTTGGTCAAAACTGTTTATATTTAAATGCTTTCATTACACGTTTAATGTTACTTATCTATTTGTCCTTTTTTGTGTGGTATTTGCTTCGAAATATAGTAAATAATGTGAGTGAAATTAATTTTTTAAACAAAATGGCCGAAAAAGGCAAAGCGGTTCGGGCAAAGCGGTCAGTTGGCCGCTTTGCCCTTACTTTCATATTGTGGCTGCATAGATAATGCTTAATTATTTTGCTTAATTAAAAGAAAAACAGCCCAGGCACCATGGGACGAAGCTACGATGGCCCGATCAATTAAAGGGGTAAAAGAAAAGCGCGAGTCAATTAAATCCATCGCAATAAAATATGGTATCCCTCGCACAACCCTGAGAAGACTCTTAAACACTGGATCTGCCATAAAAAAACTTGGCAGATTTACCACAGTGTTTACACCACAGCAGGAAGAATTAAGATTTAGAGGAATAATTTGGATAGAAAACTTTAAGACTGTTGAAAGGCTAAGTAAGAGAAATAATTGTTGATTAATAACAACTGTTGTTGTTTTTTATTTTTACATGTTAATTATATATGTTGATTTTTGATTTTGCATTTTTATTTTGTCAAACACGATATATTCCAACAAAAAAACAATTCATTTCTTGAAAACTTTTGGGGTGGCCACGTTGCCCTTACCCCCATGGCCGCTTTGGGCGGCCACTCGGGCAAAGCGGTTTTATGACAAGTTTTCGTAATCTGCAAATCATATGTCTATTTTTAAATTTGCGCAAATTTGAATTGGCCATTACAAAAATTCTATTAATTCTCTACTTGCTAGTATAAAATTCTCTTCAAAAATCATTCGTTTAATAGTTTTTTTTTTAACTCAAAGTTAAGGTGGCCGCTTTGAGCTGACTTCCCCTAACCCATAGCGAATGACAGCTCACTCCACGCTCACTTCACCCAAGCTTTCACGGTGAGATTGTTACAGAATCGCACGGCAGCACCCTAATTGCGTAGCACACTTTCAATAACAATCTGAATAATTTTGAAGGATTGCTAGTCCATTGCTTCATATGTTAAAAAAAATCGTCTGCTCAACAACGTAAATAACGCAATGAATGTTTTTGAACTGTCACTAAACAATTTTTGGTTATAAAAAAAAATCAGCTGTTTCGCAGAAAATTGCAACACCTGCGCGGTCAAAATGTATTGCAATTTTCTTTTATTGTAAAACACGTAATTTTCAACGCAGAGGAGTTCAGAATCATGTAACTACTAAATCCATGGTAACAGGTTGTACATGGATGTCTCTGCCACCTTTTATATCAATTCTGCCCTGAAAGAGCGTATCAACATGAAATAAAAATATAATGTATTTGCGCCCTTTTTACTCACAGACAGCAGCACTGTGCATTGCAGATTCCCTTCGGAAATCATCAGGCATGACGCCTGCGCATGTGTGAATATAATGTAACTCATACAGGGTAATCAATGATCGTCATGCATCCTGTTCAAGTCGTGAACTAATCGCCGAGCGAAGGTTCCGCCGACCCGGAACGGAACCTGTTTCAGTGCACACTGGCGCCGATTTCCTTGTTCGCAAACTGAACTAAATTTAAGTTCAGTGCATCTTTTTCTTTCTATTTCATTAAGAAAAGGACAAAAGATAAATATTAGTCAGCGCCTGACATAAATTGACGTATTTTGTAGCTATTTTTTTAATCACGTCTAAACTTGTCTATGGAGTATCTTAATTTGACAGGACTAAACTAATATTTATTTATTTAAATGCCTTAAAACTATCATTACAGGTCTTAACCTAATGCGATAGCACACACACAAAATTAAAATTAAAGCACAAAATACATCTCAATATCATAAAGATCATTGTTTGTAACTTAGTGTAGACAATTGTACTTTTGCGAATTCACACAGTAACATGCAAATATATCAATTTCGACCTGAATATATCTGATGGTGCGAATTGGTCGAGTCAGAAGGGTTTTGGCCAGCAAGTTGGTCCTGGCTGATGGTTCCTGGCTGTTGGTTGGACCAGCAGTGGCGGGGCCGTCGCCTCCACACATAACGTTACGTACAAGTGCAACCGCCGCAGCACTCGGGTTGTGCTCTATGCCTAGGAGCAGTTTCGCCCTGTACAACACTAGTGCAAATTCCCATCAACAACCCAACAAACACCAATCATCAACGAACCCGATGAAACCTTTTGTCCTTTTTGTTTTCTTTTATCGGTTGAACTCAGTACAAATGAACTCAAATACGAAACTATAGTACTGTTATTTTCCTGCACTATGCCTGTGAACGTTAGTACGGCATCACACATGACTGTCATCGATGTCGACGAACTACAACTAAGCCTACTCTAAACGAATCGGAATAACAAACAAAAAACCGTACATAATCGAAAACCGGTTCTTATGATATTGGCGGTCCGATTTGTAGTTACTGGGCCTTATCCGTTCCACTATCGTTTAGTTAGTACAACGTGCAATAAGCTAAGGTTTATTAATCTTAAATTAGTATTTAATCGATAGATAAATGGCTTATAATGTAGTAAATCAGTAGATTGAAACAGTTTCCGAATTCTGGAACAGAAAACTAGCACTAAAGTATTTTTACCTAACTGTCTATCAATCAACTCAGCCTATCGCAGTCCACTGCTGGACATAGGCCTCTCCCAGACTGCGCCATAACACCCTGTCCTCCGCCTTCCGCATCCAGTATGTCCCAGCCACCTTCTTTAGGTCGTCCGTCCATCTAGCTGTGGAACGTCCCGCACTACGCTTGCCGATACGCGGTCTCCACTCCAGGACTCGGCTGTCCTTCGACAAACGTCCTTCGACAAACATGGCCATCAGCCCATTGTCACTTCAGTTTGCTTACTCTGCCAGCTATGTCTGTAACTCCGGTTCTTTTCCGGATAATTACCTAACTGTGGCAAAGCCCAATGTAGGTACTACCTAGTAATATTTTTGAATTTGTTGAGGAGTTGATTCAACGTTGTGATATTGGATGACTATGTTTTCAAATTGCAGAATTTCTATTTTGGGGAATGATTGTCATCTATTTATATAAATAAAAATGAAAAGCATTTCATTTTGTTAATAAGAGCATGACATGAGTATGGCTAGAACAGCAGCCGGTCGGTTCTGGAAAATCTCACCGTGATAACTAAGGTGAAGTGAGCTTAGAGTGAGCTGTGAGTCATGCTGATGCTAGGGATTGACAATATTGACGACTCACTCCACGCTCACTTCACCCAAGTTTTCACGGTGAGATGGTTACAGAATCGCACGGCAGTTCTAGCCATGCGCTTATCAACGTAAGCGCATCAATTGAGCATGACTAGACAGATTTAGCTATTTTTTTTTTTTTAACTTTCGTAATACCTAGTCTCAATTAGGTTTTTGGGGAATAAAAAATTGGAAATGGTTCCCGAAAAAAATAGAAATTTGGGAAACACTGTACTTGTTGTCCAAGACGACAGCGCAACGTCGGGTCAGCACGTATATCTACCTATCAGCTACTATTTGTAGGAAAATGTCGATTTCCGACAAACGGCCCACTCTTGCTTCAAACCAGTCATACCACCACACTTCACTACACTTAAACTGCGTGTGCTAAATACGTGTATGAAATATAAAACAGAACACAGATTTACCCAATACCCACTTACGGGCCGATTATGTCTATCAAGCAATTGGCGTGTTCAATACGGTATTACGGATTCCGCACGCAACGTGCCCGACATTGGACCCTGGGTAGGGTTACCATTTCGAAATTTGAAAAGTCCTGACCAAAAAGCCTTACATTACGAAGAAATTCCGGATATTTTACTTACTAAACGACTTTAAAAAATGGTGGAAGCGGAGGAATATTAAACGAGTTTTTATTTTTATTTTCTATTTAGAAATCATTTACCTCTTTTTTTAACCGACTTCAAAAAAAGGAGGAGGTTATCAATTCGACTGTATTTTTTTTTTTTTTTTTTTTTTTTTTTTTTTTTTATGTTTGTTACCTCATAATAACCGACTGGGTGAACCGATTTTCATGATTCTTTTTTTATTTGAAAGCTGGTGCTTCCCGTGTGGTCCCATTGTCACCATTTCAATATCTGATGATGGGATCTTGTAGAAATCGGGGGAACTCTTCAATAAATAACAGCAGATTAACCGCGATTGTTGCTATAGCATATCTAAGCATTGTTTACACCATCACACAACATAATATCACGCCTGTACTCACTACAAAGGTTATAATTTTTTTTTATTATAATAATAATTAATACCAGTAAAACAACCGCGATTGCTGCTATCGCATATGTATGCATTGTTTACGCAATCGCACAACATATATTATATTTACATAGCAAGTAGTGTTTATATGAATTTGATTGGGGTAGATATAACTAAAAAGTGAAAAATAAAAAATTTTATATAAAAAAAAAACAACCGACTTCCAAAAAAACACTACAAAGTGAAAAATAATTTTAATTTTGGAAGTCGGTGTCGTTGGTTCCGCATTTTGGTTTTTTGACACCGACTTCCGAAATTAAAATTATTTTTCACTTTGTAGTGTTTTTTTGGAAGTCGGTTGTTTTTTTTTTATATAAAATTTTTTTTAATACATCGCCTTTAGTCGGAAAGTCCGGACAAATGAAAAGAAAGAAAGATTTTTTTAATCTGCACAAATCAGAAGAGCACATGAAACATTAAAAAACCAACATAAAATAAACTATGTCGCCAAAAGTCTCGTATTCGAAAATAAGAGCCATAAAAAAGTTAAAAAGGCAGTGTCCACACAGACGGCAAAAAAGCCGGCTATGTCTGGACAGACGAATGGTCACCCTACCCGAGGGCCGACCGTTAGAACATGTGTTGATGTGTCCGTCAGGCCCGTAGGCCAGTACACGTTTGACCCACACTAGTGTTGTGACCTTAGGTTGTGTTGTATGGCTTCCCAGGTAGTGTTGTGAATTATGTATGGGTTACAACATTACAATTAACTTTTTTCTTTAGGCTTGTGCTCTTGGGATTCTTTTAATGGGATGAAATGTATTTTTTGTGTTCATTTATTTAGACAGTGTAGCTCTGTGTGCTAATGTATTCGCTGTTCGCTTTGAATTTTTCTAGATTATGTTCACTTGTTTATTAATTATAGTGGTTTTTAGGATCGTCAGTTATGAGTTAGAAACCTAAACCCTTTTGTCATTGCTAGCTGCAAAGCTCTCACATTATCTACAGCTTCTCTCCAGCGACTTCGCGTGAAATTTCTTGTTATGATAAATTATTTATTTTCTGTAAGTACGTCCCTAAGAAGACAGTCCCCCAAAACGCCCGCCCTTCACTACTTCCTAGTGCTTTCGCTGGGGAGAAGAAGTGCCGCAACAAACTCCCCAGCAGCACAGCTGTCCGTTCAGTTAGAAAATACTTGAATGAATACAATAGAAGATATGCAAGATAATTACCATTACGAGACACAGAACACCAAATTAAATGATTTGCTATATGTCAGCTAGCCACGCCAATATACCAACAAATACATTAAAAACTATACGTACTCAAGCAAAAAAATATACATATACATATCACAATTAAAAATATAAAGTATGACCGCGTGACCGCTTACATATTTATGCAATGCTGGGTTCTGTTTACATAGCTGTCGCTTGAAGTCACAAATGATAAACTAGGACCATCGAAGGAAACTAAATGAACAAGTTATTACTAATAACAACAATAAAACCATGGTCAGCAAGACGACCAGTCACCACAAGCAGCACCCGTTCACGAGCATAACCCATATTTGAGGGAAGGAGAATTCATTATATATTATAATTAGGAACTGTGAACGATTCGTTTTTTAAACCTTAAATATTTTTGCCTCTTTTGTTCACTTTACAACCAGTATTTATCAACTCAACCAACGACGCAGCAAGCGTCACACTTCACAAGTAAACGACCTTAAACAAAATGCGCCATTTTTACTCAAGAATTCAAGATCATTTGTTTTGACAAACGAGTATAGGAATTTATGTAAATAGCAAAAAAAAAACGCATTTTTCAAAAACTTCAAAGAGGAAAAAACTTGAAAAGTACCAATTCAACGTCAGCGTTGTATTGAAATGTAAATAAACAAGGTATTTTAATGTGTAGATGTATGAACGTTAGCGAAGTAGGAGGAGTATGTGAGAATCGTAGCAGGTGGTATTCTGTAGTTTCTGCCAACCCCCATGGGAAGAAGGCGTGACTTTATGTATATTTTTTCTTAAATTTCCTTTTTGGATTTAAAAACGCTATGAGACTGAAATTGGATCTATAGGTGCAACTGCAAGAACTTTTAACTATATGTTTGGTTGTAGACATAAAAAAATGCTATTCTATTGGCCGCGAAGATAATGCGCTTTTGTATATAACAGAGTTGTTTTTTTTTAAATAACCGACAAAAAATTTCAACCCAGGAGTCTCCAGAATCACGTAATGAAACCATGGAACAGGTCGCGTGTCGATGCGAGCCTGTTTAATATTTAATTAACTATTTGAATATAAAGTTAAAACAGTGGAATCAATTAAAGAGCATTATTTAATATGAATTCTAATGTGGATACATGACAATCACTGCACGGTACGTCATACCCGGCGGCGGATGCTTTCTTAGTGTTGCTAGTACCTAGTCGTTAACACACAATTTTTTTTTAATTTTAATAAATAGCATCTTGCAGTTCAACCTTTGAGGTTGTCGTCTGCTTAACCGGGCTTGCCTCAATAAAAGGCCTCCAGCCAAGGCTTAAAAACTAAGCGATCACACGCTAATGGTGGGTTCACACGATACAGACTTTCATTTCATACAGACTACAGACTTTCATACAGACTTCTATAGAATTTTGTCTGTGCAACTAAGCAGTACAGACAAATGTCGGTGTGATAAAAAGTCGCATAGACAAAATTCTATAGAAGTCTGTATGAAAGTCTGTATCGTGTGGACCCACCATAAGGGCACCCCCTGTGGGGTACGGACCTCGGCTTAGGGCGTCGCTGGGAGAGGGCAGCAAGGGACAGACTGGATCGGAATTAAATAACACACAATTGGTTTACTTGAAATAAATGCTTTGAGTTTGATACCACTGCACTTATCATACATTAACCCTTAACCACCGACCACAGCGGTCCCTGAGACCGCAACGTATTTTTGCATTCAAATATTTCGATGTGTAAGTGTCGTAGCGTCTATATACCTTTTCTACACATCCTTTATTTAGGAAAAAACAATGTTCACAAAATGCATTAGTGTGTGTAATGAAAGTAAACTTACCTTAACATTTATTTGCTAGTTGCCGTTGCGGTCTCAGGGACAGGTGGTAGGTGATTACGGGTTAAATACCTCAGTCAGACTCAGACCGCTATGATGATGTCATGATCTGACAGGTACCTACAATTTGGCAGACAGATTAGTGATAACAGATAACAGTGTACGTGTTTATCATACGTCTAATCTAGTTAAAACTATAAAGAGAATATATGTATTTGATTTTTTGTATGTTTGTTTATTTAGCTTTCACGCTAAAACGGCTGAACAGATTTGGATAAAATTTGCCACATGGGTAGACCTTGTACTGGGATAGGACATAGGACAATTTTAATCCCGATATTCTTAAGGGATGGAGACTTATGCGGGTGAAACTGAGGGACGCATATAGTTCGTAAATAAAAGTGCGCACTCAATAAACAACGCTAAAATATATTTATTAAGTTACGTAACCTAAACTTGAGTTAAAAAAAACACGTCGTATCCACTAAGTTTACGCTAAACGGCGCTTATACAACAACTAGTGAGCACGCATGCGCAGTTCCGTGGCCGAGTGCCCGCCGTCAGCTGAGCCAACCTGCCGGTCGGTGACCCCGACATGACATGGGCTGCCTTGTTCCTGCACATGAAATAATATCACGTTAATTATAAAAAGTAGACAATAATACACAGGCAGGTAGAAAAAAAATTAAATGTAGGGAAGCTATTGAAAATAATGGTCAAAATAAGGCTATTTGGCAGTGATATACAGCGTCTTGACGTCGTAGCCAGACTAAAAATGCCATTACTCTGCGACGCTACTACGCGGCTACGCAGCTACGTGTCTACGCCACTACGCGACTACGACGCGGCTAAGCCACTGCGCGGCTACTCTACTACGCTGCTACGGCCCCGATGCTACGAAGACCACCCGTTTTCGTAGTTCAAGTGGGGTTGACCGGACATATTTGTTTCAAAAGGGTACAACTTATACCTAAAGAACGTCTTAAAAATGAACCTGGGTATAAATATACAACGTGTAACGTTAAATGCGCAAAACCTCACACACCCCAACTGATTTTTAATTCAATTGACCTATTTCACACAGAAAATACAGCCATTAACACAAGACCGTGGCGATTATAACTGTCACGTGGTTGAAGATAATGCGTAGTTAGGGTATTATAGATATAGGTGTGAGTGCACTCTCGAATGCAATATACTTAGTATGCCAGTATTCCGCGAGCTGTTGTACTGTGCGTTTGATTTCGAAAATGAGTGTAGCGTACGCATCGCGATTCGAAGCGGCATTTCTTTGTAGACACCCTAGAAGCCCGAAAATGACCATTACCGCAGCGGAAAAATACATAAGAAAGTCACGGCAGTTCGTACAAAAATGGACAAGGCGTTATGCAGAATCAAAATCCGTCGATGACTTGCCAAACAGAGGTTCAATTCGCACAACCACAAAACGTCAAGACAAGTCTATCATTCGTTTGTTCGAAGGAAATCCGGACTTAACCTTGGAAGAGGGCCGAAGAAAACTAGCGCAAAAAAATATTGTCATTAGCCTTATGACGATCAGACGACGCCTACTGGAGCACGGTGTTGTATGGTGCAGTACACGCATGAAACCTGTGCTTAGCGAAAAGCATACTAAAAAGCGACGGGAATGGGCGCAACAAAATCTAGACCGAGATTGGAGTGACGTCGTCTTCACAGATGAGGCATCATTTAGGGGCTGGGCCCGGCGAAGAAAAGCGTGTTCCAAGAGAGGAAGTCCTGTGCTCCAACGCTCCTTAAAGCACCCCGTGAAGCTCCATGCTAGGGGTTGTTTCAACGCTCGAGGTTTTGGTATTCTATACCTATTTACGAATACGTTAACAGCACAACGCATGACTGAAATCTATCAAAAATGCTTGTTACCATCTGCTCGCATGTGGTTTGGTCGAAATAACCATTCCTGGATATTACAGGAAGATAATGATCCTAAGCACTGTAGTCGCTTCTGTAAAGCTTGGAAAACTGAAAATGGCATCCGGCGTTTACCATGGCCGTCTCAATCTCCCGACGCTAACCCAATTGCTTGACCTATTAATAAATAGACACAGCAACGTTTTTTATGAAGATTTTTTGAAAAATGTGACCCACATTAAAAAGTGGTTCAATTAATTCTGCTCGTTATTCTGATCAAACTATTTTCAGGTTTTGCGCATTTAACGTTACACGTTGTATATATTCTGATATCATTTATCAGTTGACATGGTTATGAACTGAGCATCTAATTATATATTAAATAAGTTATAAAACATACGTTTAAACACACCCAATTTTAGATGTTGACCTTTAAAGAAAGATAAACTTTTATTTTTAAGTTCAAACATGTTCAGGTTAAAATACGATGATATGTTTATCGATAAGAAATCGAATGTAGGTAAGTAGGTACTGAGTATTTGGCCAGCGGCCAAGTGCGAGTCGTATTTGCACATGAAGGGTACCGTACCACAGTACAATATTTAACACTACTCTCGAAAATGGAATTCGAGATCAAACATGTAAAAAAATGTGTTGCCAACTTGAAATAATAACCTCGATTGTGTAGTTTGTCAAAAAGTACTATACCTAATATACTGCTAACATTGTAGGCATATCTTAAACAGGTAAAATATAATATGGCACACAGTTTTCAGTTTTCAGTTTTAATGTGACGTAAACTACGATCCAAGAATAAAATATAACTGTTTGAAATAAAATCGTGCAAATTATTTTCATGATACTGGCAATAACGCAGAAGTTCTAAACATTTGCACTTTCATTTATTATTTTCTATTTATAAAATGTTTTTCTTTATAAGCAAGAGAATCTTTAAAAAAAACATATATAATAATGTCTTATCCTATCTTATATCTTAGGCTTATAGATTAGGCATATGATTAATTTTGAGAGGCCATCACGCTGAAGCGGCGCAAAAGCACGAAATTTAATAAAAATTAAATAACTATAATTACTAGGGAAATGTTGACTACCCCTGAAACGTCACTTTGGCAATGACATTCTTCTTTGTTTACATTTTTGATCTCGAATTTCATTTTTTATTGAATTTTATTTATTATTTGTTGTTATAGCGGCCATAGTAGTACACACTGCGAAAAAGTCAAGTGTCTACCTATTACTATTCAAAAAATACAGCCCTGTGTCAGACGGACCTACAGTGGAGTCTTAGTAATAGGGTACCGTTCGCACCTTTTTGGGTACGGCATCCTAAAAATAAGGATTCTGGTGGTCATATTTCGAACAAGCACAGGTTTCATGAAAAATGCGGCCGAATTTATAACAAAAAAAAAAAAAAAAACTGGTTATTGTTGAACAAGACAAAGGTTTTACTTTTTGTTAATATTTGAGTAATTTTATTTATCCTTAAGTCAATGACAAATACTGGTTCTTCTTATTTATGACAGTTACCTCGCTAAGACCTACTGATCTTTTATGATTTAAGGCTAACCAGAATAGCAATGTTGTGAATAAAAATGGGTAGTGTAGATCTGTACGATCAGGAAAAAAAGTTTCGATCGTCCACAGTGTTGACGCACAGAACTTTTTTCCCGATTGTCAAGTGTTAACGATAGTGGTGTTACTGATCGGAAATAATCGAAAAGAATTCCCGTTCGTCAATACTGAGAACGAATTAATCTTTTTTCCCGATCGTCAACAGTGTGGACGACAAGGTGTGACTGATCGGGAATATTCGTTTCAGAAGCTGCTGTAATGTACAGACGCCAGCACATCAAGCTACTACAATCTGTCAAATTTCTTTAATAGATTTTCAACTTTATCGCTAAATCTTAAGGTTCAAAGTTGATTGGGAAAATTTTACAGTTTCGGGTAGCTTGATGTGCTGGCGTCTGTACCTACCCGCCCATCACAAGCACATATATATCACAATAAATGGATCAGGGCGATAAAATGACATTATAAGCTCAAAAAAGCTAATTATCGAATTCATTTTCTCCTCTACCGATCATTTCTCCTGACAGTTAATTTTGTTTATATGTATGTAGGTATGTATGTATCTATCTGTGTATTAGTATTTATTTTTGTATTTCATAGTCATTTTCTAGCTATTTATCCCGTATGTTGCACCTGTCATGTTTTGTCTCTGCATCACCCTAAGTTTGACTGGTAGAAAATGCCTCAGGCACTAAGTCCGCCTTTGTACAGTTTTTTTTTACTTTTGCATTCAGTTTTCATAAATAAATAACCCACTCTTATTATGTCATGACTTGAAACCATAGTTTCAAACAAAACGTCTACGTTTGCCGCTAAATCGCTAACCGTTCAATTAAAGAACTCTATAAACCGCTACAGATATTTTTACAACGTAACCGATTCGCTAGACTCCATCTATAATCTAGACCATTATCTAAACTATTTCGCCGGTTGCTTTTTACGTTATCTGACATAAAAAATCTTTTTTTAAAAAAGCTAAATCTCTTTGCAGTAACATTTGAGCTTTTGATTAGGTCATTATAAAACTATGCTACTTTTTTTATGAAAATGTTTCCTACTTCAATTTCATTGTCCAGTTAATTGTTATTTTTTATCGTATTCGGTATTTAATACTCCGAGCAGTGCTGGCGTAAATTATTTCATCACCACTGCCCACAAAACGGTGAATGAAGACATCGTAAAGACACCGGCATTGTCCCAGAACCAGAAAATTCGAAGACACGGGACATCCGCCAACCCGCACTTGTCCTGCGTGGTGGATTATGGCCCACTCCCTCTCAGAGAGGAGGCCCTTGTCCCAGCTGTGGGACATTATAGGCTGATTATGATGTCAGTTAATAATGGATTGCTTTATTTATTTTTATTTTATTTTTTTATTTTATTTGTTCAGGATAACAAACAATTGCGCAATGCTTAATTATTTAAGTACAGGTATTTTATAAAACACTTCAGTAATCACGCAACCAGCATCGTTATCCACAAATTAATCCAACTGTAAAAGTAGTTTGAGTAAGATCCAAGCAAACTTAGCGAACAATATTTGTCTAACATAGATTAACTAGGTTTGGTGAAATAACATGTGACAAACTAGATGTGTGAATATAACAACTAAAAACTATGTAGTACATATATGAAAGGAATTTTTATGAATACTATTTTTAAATTGTGCGAGTGACAATGCAAATATGTCAATATCAGCAAAATTATCGTTGTAACTTTTCATTAGTCGACGTAAAGGAGCTTTAGCCCTATATGTTAATTTCATTGGGTATAAAAGCTCTCTATAAATCGCTCTTAGCGATAAGACCGCCCATTGTGTCACCCTTTGTAAAATCTCTATATTTATTTATTTATTTATTCCTTTATTTCAGGCAACTAGGACCCATAGAAAAAACATTTTAATTTTTTTTTTATATATATACAACGTGTAACGTTAAATGCGCAAAACCTCTTAAGGGGTCGTTGTACTCATCATTATGAACAACTTTTACTATGGGACCAAACCGGAAATCGCGAAAAAAAAATCAGCTGTTCCCTACATTTTGACGAGTTATGCGAACATAAATGTAGGGTACAGCTGATTTTTTTTTCGCAATTTCAGGTTTGGTCCCATAGTAAAAGTTGTTCATAATGATGAGTACAATGACCCCTTAAGAGGTTTTGCGCATTTAACGTTACACGTTGTATATATTTTTAATATATTTATATCTGTAATTAATATGGTGTACATAATAAAGAGTATTCTATTCTATTATATTCTATTCTATAATGCTAATGCTATATTAAGGTGTTTTCCTCTCTAATACAATCTTGCAATATTCTAATAGTGTTAAAAAAAAATGTATTGCGGCATGTGTAAAACCTTAACAATAGTTAATTATATTAGTAAACATTTTTAGGGAATATATCTTTTGAAAGCACTAAACATAAGTGTAAAATTAGGTAGTCTAAATTAATCCGGGATTTTCGAATATTGATCAATTGATTTCTACAGTGATTTTGTCTCTTCGTAATTCATTACTGTAACCCGACAGAACGATCATCTCATACTTGACCTTACCTTCGTAATCTAATTATGAATTCTCGACCTTATCTTCATTAAGATACGGTGGACATTGTTACAAGTGGATAACCTAACTATGCGCTACCATATGATGTAGCTTTATGATATGACTAACATTTTGTATCAAAATAGTTACATCATGAAATGAGGCAACGAGAGAAAGTTCTATTGTAGTCCAACACGTACCTAAATACTTCTACTTACTATTATAATTTTATGCGGGAAACTAATGTCACAGTATGGGTACACCTAATTTGGACTTGAGGGGCTCGTGGTTAAGAAATAACCCGTGCGGTCGATCGATCAGGTTAAGGCACGCTTGCCGAGGTTGGTCCGTGGATGGACGATCATATTTACATACAAAACCCCTACGTGTAACGGAATGTCATTCCTGGATCTATGACAGTGGTTACGAGTCGTCAGAGGCCCGAAACTCTGACAACTAGTCTTACCAAGGAGTATCGTATTACCCAGTAACGGGGTAGTGGAGGTCAGATAGGCAGTCATTCTATAACATATTTGTATCCAGCTGCATCCAGATAAACTGGATGCCGACCCCAACATAGTTGGAAAAAGGCTATGCAGATTGATTGGATCTACCTAATTGAAATAAATCACAATAAACAAAATAACAACACGTAACTTGTCTATGGATTATCTTAATTTGACAGGACTAAACTAATATTTATCTTCTGTCCTTTTCTTAATGAAATAGAAGGAAAAAGATGGACTGAACTTAAATTTAGTTTAATTTGTGAACAAGGAAATCGGCGGCAATGTCCGTCTTAACAGTCATAACTGTAAGAAAGCCTTTAATGGGAAGAAAACACGTGAACAATAAATTATTCGCAGTTGGTATCTTCCTCGGTAGGCAACTAATGAATGCGGTCAGGTAGTGAGATTTAAAAGACAACCATTATATAAAGTATGAATAATTAGAAGACCATTTTTGTTCAGCCGTTTCAGACTAATTCTGAAAGGATTTTTGTAGACTGAGATTATTGTTATTTCATTGTAATGTTAATGATTATACGCGTATAATAATTTGGTACTTAATTAAATTGCCATGTTTTATAACTTAGAATTGGGCAACTATGCTTAATTTACTACAACTAATAAAAACAATTGTATAATTATTATCTTACCCATGCATAATTATTATGTACAGAATAACTGAATGCTTATTCAAAAATAACACTGTATTTAATAAAACTAAGTACATCAAATACCTATTGTGAACACCGATAAGGTATGTTAATTTATTTGAGCAGAACATAGAACTATTATACGTAGTACTTTATCTCAGTGGAGCAGAATCGAATTGGAGCATGAAAATGCTCTACATACCTATAAATTCTGTACACTTAGTTCGCAATAAAGAATTTGAATTTGAATATAAATTAAAAATACCTACCTAACTTTACAATAACGGTTTCACAATTGTTTTTATTATGTAATTTAGTAATGTGCACACAAAAACAATATTCATTATTATGGGAAATGTGGAGGACATATACCATAATTTTCAAGCTCTATAAAGAGCTTGAAAATTATTTGGGGGTACAGCGCCATCTAGTATCAAGTAGAAAAAGTAAATAATGTAACAATGTTCATGTTGTTGTATTCCTTGCAGTAGTTATGTTGTTTTCTATTCACTATAGGTACTAAATTTATTTCTTTCTTTCCACAGGTGAAAATGGCAGCACTCACGCTTTATACCTCGAAACGATAGTCGAGGAAACGAGCGATGACTTGCGCTCCGAACGTTCCTCTGCCGCAACATGGCTCTCAGATTCAGATGCCGATTCC